>CM074812.1:1019997-1068215 GCA_037447605.1 Zygnema circumcarinatum | reverse complement strand
GGGGGAAGGGAGAGGGGAGGAGCGGAAGGTTGGGAGGGGGAAGGTGAGGGAGGGTTGGGGGGGGGGGAGAGGGAGGGAGGGAGGGAAGGGAAGGGGGTGAAGGGGGAAGGAGGGGGGAAGGGGGGGGGGAGGGGGGTGAAGCGGGGTGAATTTGGGAGGAGAGGAGAGGGAGAGGTGGAACGGGTGAAGGGGGGAGGGCAGGAGGAGGGGGTGAGGGGGAGGGGGAGGGGGCGGGGAGGGGTAGGAGGGGAGAGGGGAAGGGAGAGGTGGAGGGGGAGAGGGGGGGTGGGGGAAAGAGAGGGGTAGAGGATGGGCTTCTCGGTGGATTTTCCCCCGCAATGCAAATGCGAGGTGAAAACTTGGTCCTTGCAGTTTGTTCATATCGGTAAAAAAAAAAAAAAGGTGTCATTGCCGCTGACATCATATTCGTGTGACTTGCCGTTTGTTTGCAGGTTGCAGAAATCAAGAATCAGATGGCTTTGATTAGACGTCACCTCCATAAGCTTCAGGTACTGTTCAGGAGCAAGTATTTGAAGCATCAATAGAGAGGTTATGAGTGCGTTGGCGATTTCAAAATTTCTCCTTTCTCATGGATAAATGATTTGGCTCGAATCCTGTACCGACAGCCCTGAACTGCTGCGATTTCTAATGAGTTAATTGACGGTGTTGAAATGAATGGAATTGTTCACTGTTCTATTCGGAAGAATTTCCTGCTCTTTAGTTTGCAATAAATGCAGGTCAAGATAATCATAAAACTTGTCAAGCATGTGGAATTTGACATGGAGGTATTGCCATTTGCAGGATGATAACGAGGAGAGCAAACTGGTCACGAGGGCTCCTGCCATGAAGGGTAGGCTTGGCTCCATTCCTTCGCAGCTAAAAAAAATCCAATGCATATGTGACTTCATGCTTGATGTAAATGCCTGCAAATTAAGTTGAAGTTCTTTGGATAGAAATTGTTGAATAGTTTGTTTCATCGTTATAGGAGGCGTGTTTAGCATTGAAATGCTGGTTAGCAATCAGATTGGGATTGGTGCAGCCTTCTGTCTAAATATCTGCCCGAGCCTTCTCTCTGTGTATCTCATTTGCCAGTGTTTTGAAGATTAGAGAAGTTGACGGGAGCAGGCAAGTTGAATATGTATGAACTTGTCGGGGGATCCTGACTTCTGCTTTGGCCTCGGAAAGTAGTCAAGTCCTCAATTTTTTTATGCCAATCGAATTCTTCATCTCGCTTTGTGCAGCCCTTAAACAGCGGATGCAAGAGGAGATCAGCGCAGTTACCAACATTGCGCGAAGTATCAAGAAACGAGTGGAGGTTCTTGACAAGGCGGTCAGTTTAATTTCAACGATGCAACAGTGTGCAGCTTTTAGCTGGAAGGAGACATATCAGTTGACAGGAGCATGTTTCCAGCGGAAAGCAGAATGTATGCATACTTGCTGACATCCTGCACGGATTTGTCATATTGACATAGAGTGCTTTTTTTTTTTTTTTTTTTGCAGAATTTAGAGAACAGAGCAGTACCTGGGTGTGGAGAAGGCAGCAGCACGGACCGCAGCAGGATGTCCATCACAAAGTGAGGTTTAGTCATTTTGGTGTGGTTGACTAACTTTGTCAAGATGCTCTTTGCTAAATGCGTTTCCTTTATCTGCTTGGCATCGATTGTTTCACCTGTCCTCCATTGTAAACTTTGGTCCTTTTCCGTTTGCAAACTTAGCATGCAAAGCATTCTATGAGTTTGGTTGCTTCACTG
Organism: Zygnema circumcarinatum; assembly: GCA_037447605.1. Lineage (NCBI taxonomy): Eukaryota > Viridiplantae > Streptophyta > Zygnematophyceae > Zygnematales > Zygnemataceae > Zygnema > Zygnema circumcarinatum. Next base: position 1,066,464 of record CM074812.1, on the reverse strand, counting down.
ATGCTGGGTATGGTGGCGTTGCAATCCAGCTCATTGAAGAAGAAGTTGAAGGAGATAATGGACGAATTTCAGGTGTGTCAGTAATTTATAGAAGCCACACCCTTATTATTCTGTCCTGCGTGCAGTATGTATTTCTACTTAACAGTGGCTGATTAGTTGGACATCAATTCAAAGCAGCATCATTCTCGTTTTGCCAAGTGGGGGACAATGACCAAGGTTTATAACCTAACACTGTGCCTATTTCAAGCGATGCTGGACTAAGCTTTACAAGGTACCTTGTTCTGCAGGATTTAAGGGGTAAGATGTCAGCCGAGTACAAGGAAACGGTGGAACGGCGATACTATACAGGCAAGCCCCGCTCATCCATATATATTGTTTTGTCTCCGATTTTGTCGTACAATCCCAATTATATGGATTTTCGGTGGTGGTGTGACATTCAATGAGCAATATCCATGGTGTTCTCCTGTCTTCTGTTGTTCAGTTGATTTTGCGTTTCTCTTACCCAACTCCCTAAAGACTGTGTATCTGATATGTTGAAAAATTGGCTCCATGCTTCCAAGGTTTTCTTTATTTCGTTATTTTTCATCGTCCTTAATTTGTACTTTTGTTGGGGATGAGGGGATTTTGGGCGTACCAGTAACCGGCGAAAAACCCGATGAGAATGTAAGAATGACCCTATCGTTTACCCGACTGCCTGAAGCATATTTGGCTTAGAGATAGCTGCTGCAGGAAGCCAAGGAGAAAAAGAGGAGAAAGAGAGGAGAAAGAGAGGAGAAAGAGAGGAGAAGGAGAGGAGAAGGAGAGGAGAAGGAGAGGAGAAGGAGAGGCTGCATTGGTAGGCTGCAGCGGCTGGAATGAGATAAAAAGTTTCCACCCTTGATTACGGATTGGTGTTAAAGAACTTCCTGCGTTTGCTCATGACTTGCTCCATGTCTGTTCTTTGTCTCCACTTTTTCTTCCTTTTTTTTTTTTGCAGATGGTGGAGGATCTGGTCGAAAGCGGAGATGCTGAAGCTATATTCCGTAAGGCCATTCAGGAGCAAGGCCGAGGACAGGTGTGAGATTTGCCTTGAATTAATTATTAATTAGCTCGTTGAATCGCTACATCAAAGAACTTTCCTAAGTTCAAAGCAATAGTTCTCTCTTTCATGTGACGTTCGGAGGTAATGCAATCGAATCGAGAATTTTCGTGATGGTGGTGTGGCTTGCCTTCCCTTGAACTGTTCACTCGTCTTCTTGTATCGTCGGATGCACCATATCCGATTAATCATGAGCATACTGAGCAAGTTGTAGTTGGTGAGATGTTGGGATTTGAGTTTGTGCTGACCTTCTTTCTCAGCATGCATTGTGCATAGCCAATGTCGGAGCTGCTTTTCGATGTGCGACTTACCGCTTTTCCTTTCCTTTTTATTCGGACCTATCCTCCAATCATTCCTTGCAGGACTGACAATTAGTTGGTGGCTGCATGTTATCGCAGGTGTTGGACACCCTCAAGGAAATTGAGGAACGCCATGATGCTGTGAAGGAGATCGAAAAGCAGTTGTTGGAGCTGCATTCTGTATGAATCATGACCATTGCCTTCTCGGTTAGAGACCCTTATTGGCATTGAGACTGAGATGGCTTTATTTTTTCATCTCGATACCAAGAAGGAGCGACTGCTACGCGTTGTTTCTTTCAGCTAGAGTGGAGGCCGATGCCAACAGGCTAGCTTTAACATTTTAGGGTTTTTTTAGGGTTTTTAGGGTTTTATAGTGGCGGTTGTCTGAAGGATGGCAACAATGGATGTGCTTCTGTTGATCCCAAACCTGAAGGCATGTAAAGTGGATGCTGACTTTGGTACGGATGGGAGCAGATCTTCATGGACATGGCTACCCTCGTGGAATCTCAGCAAGAACTTCTTGACGACATCGAGAACAATGTAAGGGCTTTATGTAATCTTCTTCTTGTACTGTTTTTTGCAGTAGGCTAGTTCGGCTTGCTTCGTTTGCTCCCCGTTGTCAGTAGATGCTTAAGGGGTTAGGTAATATTGAGGTAGTCATGAAGTCTTTGCTGCTTGTGCTGCGTATGTATACTTGTGTGGTATTCTTGAATTTCTTCGTCGTCTTGTTGGACCTGTTTTCATGAGAACACCCCAATTTCGAAAGGTCCTAGTGCAGCATCTGACTGTTGCAGTCTGCACTGGAGATGGGCATTTTTCTTGTCCGGTCGTTTTTTTTAACAATGGCAAGATTTTTTCAATATTCACAAGCAATGGCCTCTTATTGGGCCTGCACACATGCTCTCCCAAGATGGTCGCTGCAATAGAACCCTTGTCTGTTTGAGTAGCGCAAGTAGCAGTTTCTTCCTGCTTCTGGCGATGTAACTGCAGGCACACTCTCTGTCATCTTTTTCTCTGATAAGCTGTAACAGATCCATCAGCTTCACATCATTTCATGTTACTGATAAACTATACGACTTTCTCTTCTTTTCTTGAACCCGCTTCAGGACTTTCTTTTGTTTGTAACATAAACGTCATTGAGATTGCCTATTGTTGCAGGTGGTTGGAGCTGTGGAACACGTCGAGAAAGGGAATAAGATGCTGGTTAAGGCCAGAGCGTTGCAGATTAATACCCGCAAGGTGAGTTCGTGCTTTGCATATGTAACCCTAAGATCTTGAACTGACCGACTAACCATCTGACTTACTGTTGAAGCAAAATGAAGAACTGTTTCCTGGAAGGCATGTTATCGTACCTTCTCTCAACCTCCAAAACCCACCTATGATTTTGCTTTGCTCCAAGGGTTCAACACTCAAATAAGAATCATACAGATGATAGCCATATGTTTTTATATGAACATACCTCCATCCTTAACACTTTGTCGTTTTTTCCAAATGTTATGCAGTGGATCTGTTGCGGAGTTACGACCCTCATCATCGTTGTCATCATCGTTATTGCTGTGATCGTGATTCAAGTGAAACCGTGGAAGACAAGCTGAGGAGCAGAGAGCACGTTTCTACCTCCGTATTATTTACTGCCACGGGAAGCATTGTGAATGGTGGTAAGCTGTAGAAAGTTGTATCCAGACACATTGTGGGCTCATGTCCTAAACCAGCTTTCACATATAGTGAAAACGGCAGCCTCTAAACACGAGTAGGGAGCATGCGAGTGCTGGGTCTAGTTTTTTTTTTTTTTTAGCCTTGTATTGAAGTAGGTGGGCGAAAAATGCCTTAATAATAAGCCGGTCGTCGCGCTGGGAAAGAGTTTATGTATGGTTTGATGAGGAAGGAGCCTTCTTCATACTATCAAGATTTTGAATGTCCAAAGTGTGGCCTAGTGTTGTTTCGCTTGGCTTTTGCAGACCTGAACCGGACTCAGACTAGTCTGCTTGAGGTTTTGGAGGTTTTGCTTTCTTGACTTTTGGCTTACATAATACATGAGAATAATAATAATAATAATAATGACATGGGAATGGTTGTAAGGCTTTGTCAGTTTACTGACTTTTACAAAACACAAAACTGGGACAAAAATCTTCTCCAAAAAACCCTTATCTGCATTCACATCTTAAGTACAAAATTGCAATATGTACAGAGGCACTGTGCCCTATAAACCGCGCTACTCATCCATCACTCTGTGCCTAATTCTCGCAGAGGAAGTCCGCCTGACGGCGCTGTACTGACCCCCCTGCCAAAGCTTGACAGGCGGACCCTGGAAGTTAAAGAGAGTCATTGGAAAAAGCCAAGGCAGAGTCACAACAATGAAGAGGGCCCCAAAAGTGATGGGTGCAAAGTTAGTGGTGTTCCATGTAACAGGGAATGTCGGGGGCAAACAGAACAGAACTGACGTCCAACAGATCCACAATAGGGCCACCGCGTTTACGAAGACACTCCATCTCCCAAGACTAAGTGGGCCGGGCTCAAAACGAGCCCGCCCATATAGGAGCTTCATCAATATGGGCACACCGTAGGCCCAATATGTGGCTATGGCTGTGAAGGAAGTGAGGGCGTCGAAAGTCAAAGGGCTCCAACACACCGGAGCTATGAAGGCGAGAGAGAGGAGGGCTGTGAGTAGCACTGAAAAGAGAGGGACCCGTCCTTGTGGGGTAAGGTACGCCCACATCGAGGATGGAGGAATGGCGCCATCTCGGCCCATAGCCCAAAGCTGCTTTTTGGAAACCCAAACCCACACTTCCTTTAGTGCATGTTCCTGCAAAAGGACATTCTTTCAATCTACACCCATCTGCAGCAAGCAAACAAAATACTCTACTCTACGTTGATTCACAGTAAGCAAGCTGTTCATATCTAAACTGTCAGAGTTTTATAAAGCAAAATCACGTCAATAGACCACTCTTCACTTTACCAGGCGAGAGGCAGCAGCCAGTGATGCAGTGTTGCCGAAAATTCCGCAAACGGTGATTCCCCCAACCACAGCGATAGCACCAACGCCGGACCCATAACGAGTGTAGAAAACGTCATAGTAAATTTGAGGTGCAGCAAATGCCCCTCCGGTTTGGTTGTCAGGGTTCAGCACATTGTTGGGATCCTGAATGCTGAACCCACATCACGGCCCTAAAAAGTCATCATCTCCCGCCCTCTCTCTCACCTCCATACATAACTTTGACCCCTTAGTTCAACATCAACGCAATCTGCCAAGTTGTTAATTAAGAGACAACCAAACAGGGTCTGGGATACAATCCAAAACTATTATTACTATTATTTGTGGTACTAAATATGGGGATAGGACTAACCTGAAGGTGATGGCCAGCAGCAGAGCGAACCCTGAAATAATGGTGCTAACGAAAGCCCAGACCATAGCCCAAGCTGCTGAGGAGTTGCTTCCCTTTGTCTCCTCTGACAAGTGGCCGTTTGCATCAAACCGTAAAAGTAGATACTGACCCATCATAAGCCCTACGCAGAATAGATAGATCGGGGATTGGAGACCTGACGCAGCTGAATTGTCGTAGAACGTAGTAAATACATAAGAGAAAGTTTGATGTCTGGGAGCGAGAGATGGGATGAGCACCACAAGGAGAAGTGAAGCAATTGCAGTCCAAACTGCTCCCAATGTTGCAACAAATCCAACAATGCGAACGGGAAATAGATTAAAGATTGTTTCAATGACCGCCGCTGCGCCTGCGATAGCGAACAGTATACGCTGGGAAGGATAGTGGCCTGTAGCGAGGAGAATCATTACACCTATAAATTGGGCCATGATATAATTCAAGCTGGAAATTCCGCTCACGAAAGCCGCCCAATTGAGCCACCTGCAACCTTTCAATACATCCAGAAGTAGATCATCGTTGGTTAGCTATTTACAAAGTAACAATTAGCAGATGTCAGAGGAGGCTGAGAGACAGTCAACCTTTGCTATCATTCAAATCAAGCAGTTCTTCGAAAAGGTTCTGCATATTTCATTGAGATCCGTGAAGGTAATGTAGGGCAGTATAACAAAAACATGCATTACAATGACATGGTTATGGAAGTGACTACACAAGAGCATTCAAACATGAGCTTACGAGGGCATTTTTTCATTCAGCTCTAATCTGAACCCAAACTAAGAGCTTAGGTTTCCTTGAACCTGGTTTCCATGCCCTAAAATTTAGGGCTTTAGTAAAGGTAAAAATAAGTACGTAGCGACGTAATGAAGGCTGTGATTCTCACCCGGCCCACCAGCTCGCCAATGGACCCCATTTTTCTCCTCCCAAAATAAAGGCCTGAGTGTAGGGCCCTCCAGCCGTCTGCACCCGCGCGAATCATTCTTCAGATGGCTGAGATCACTTCTGCGAACATTCGGCCATAAAGCACAATCTTACGAACCTTAGTGAGAGCCTCCTTCTTCTTGCCCGGCCTCGAACCGTGAAACCTCGAACCATGAATACTAATCTCATTATGTATCTTTGATACCGAACCAAAGAGAGAGCTAGGAAACTAACCAACTAGAACGTCCATACCCGAGTTCACGAGCATTCCTGAAGTAAGTTCGTAGTATTTCACCGCTATGCCTAACTCTTTCCATCCGTACGACAGATAGATGGAGCGAGCGAGAATTTTTACAGTCCCAAAGGAACCAGTAGAGTCAGTTTACGAACCGGCAATGATGAAAGAATCTCCGCCATGGATAAAACCACGAAGGCAGAGAAGAAGGCAACGATGAGCCAACCCCAGATTATGGTGACCGGACCTCCATTGTAGAATCCGAGAGTGTAAAGAGAGGTGACAGTGAGAGGAGTCGCAAAGAGGGAGAGCGCAAGGTAGTAGCTCGAAGCACCAGTCTGCATGCCCTCCAGCGAAAGCGTGTGATAATCCCTTTCACATATAAAACTCCAAAGGCTTTATAGCTTTTGAACAAACTACAGTCAAAGGAAACGAATAGCAATAGGCGGGAGATGGCATGCACGATTTGAACAGGCTTTTTTTTTTCACAGACGAAAGATATCTTGAGCATAACAAGTTATACTGCATATTACAGAAATAATTGGGCTATTGAGTTTAAACTGCGTTTATGGGTCGGTTTCAGGGACCAGTCTAGGCTTGCCATGTAAGCATTTTATCAGACATGGAGAGCTGGATTGGACGATGCGCTACAGGATACCCTCAATGACGAATACTCCTTGCCGGAATCTTCTCTTGAAAAGATTTTGAAGAGTTATAAATTTTCCAGAAACGAGACATGCAAAAATGATTGCATTCTTTCAGCCTCATTCCGACAACTGCCGTCTGAAAAAACTATCCAAACATGCGAGCCGCGTCTCCAATTTCCCTTGGCTTCCATACAAGTCGCTCACCAAATCGCGTCTGAGCGCCTGCTGGTACCCGATATCGTTCAGACGCCTCTCTCCGGAGTCTGCGCCCCCCGGCACCTCCTCCTCCGCAGTCGCCATGGCCAGAACTCCGCTGCTCTCTCTCTCTCCTCGCTCGCCTGTGAGGGAGGGAGGGAAGGAGGGTCGAGGCCGGAAGGGGAGGGGAGGTCCGCCAATAGATGGCAGGAGGTCCGCGGAGGGCGACTGTACCCGGAAGTTGCGTTTCGTATCGATTCGAGATATTAATGTATCGGAATATGAATCATATGATATATCCTCAAATATCGGCAGCGCTCCTCGGGCTGAGCATCGCCACGTGGACAAAATCTGCCACGAGGCAAATGCGACAAACTGAGTATTTCTTGAAACACATGGACGGTAAAGATGGTGCCATGTGTCATTGTGTCCACCAGACCGTCCGATGTGTATGTGAGCTTACCCCTGTCAAAGCAACACTTCACTGCCACGTGTAAGGATATCGCATCCGTGGGTGCGTATATTAATGATATATCGAGATATTTCACAGATGTCGTCGTTGATATCTCGATACGATGCCCTCTGGAGAGGGGAGCTGCAGGATCACCGCTGCCTACGTGGCGCCACGTGGCAGCAACTCCTCTCTCCCTCCCTCCCTCCTCTCTCCCTCCCTCGCTCCCTCAGGGTGGGTTTCCATCAGCCCGTTTCGTAACGAGCTCGTTACGGTCCACGTAGGATGCCGTTTTCAGATGGAACGACGAGTTCCATCAGAACGCCGTTGGCCAGCGTGGCAGTCGCACGCTTGCGGATCTTTGATAGCCACGTGGCGGCACGCGAATGGTCGTAATGGCGTTACACCACCTCCGGAGCAGCATCCTGTGGAACGGTGCCTCGTTACCACGTGGCAGCCACGTCGGCGCCACGTTGGCGGAAACGGCCTCATGGAACCCATGGGTCGTCCTCCATTACGACGCCACGTCGGAATAACGGGCTGATGGAAACCCACCCTGTCACTCTCTCCCTCCAGAGACGAGACGCCCTCCATTGTTTGCATTGCGACCCGTCTGCAGCCATGGCGGGCCCATTCCTCCGCCGCATTCTTCTTGTGCTGCTCTCCGCCATAGTTGCTGCTGGTGCAGCCATGGCGGAGCCGCAGAGGGGGGATCTTGCAGCGCATTTCCCTGCAAGGGGAAGACGCCAAGCGCTGTTGGCTCGCGCGACGGAAGCCGCGATGGATTCTGCGGGGCAGAGAATGCAGGTGGAGGGCAGCGAGGAGGTCTTGAAAGACAGAGGGGATGAGGACGTGGACGGAGTGTTGACGGTGCATGCAGGAGCGAACGGACGGAAGCATCCTGACACGCTGTTCGGAATTTTTTTTGAGGTACGGCGGAGCATTGTTTTCTCCTGCATATGAGAGCAGGTCCTTGTCCTGCTCCGGCTTTCCTTCCTTCGTGAGGCGTGCTGTAACTCCAGTTCCATGTTGTTGCATGCTCCATGGTCCATGTTGCTGGCTTTTGTAAAAGGTTACTGCATTGCATTGGATGCTCTCTTGGCGATGTTTTAACATAGAGCCGCAACTGCATTGATTTAAAGTCCTTGGTTGGCGATACGTTAAGAATGCACACTCGATACGTTCTCGTTTGTACCTGTAGTACTGTTTGGTGGGATGGTGCAGTTGAGGAGCGGCTGAGTGCTCTCTAGTGTTTTTTTTCTAAACAGATGTGGTTGTTTTTATCAGGAAATCAACAATGCTGGTGTAGGCGGATTGGACGCTGAACTCGTTCAGAACAAAGGTAGCGTGACCTTTTTCAATGAATTGGCGTAGGTGAGATTAATGAGTACCCTCCCCTTTTGATAGACATTTCAGTTATTTGTTTGTTTCCTTTTTGTTGACAGGATTTGAGGCTGGCGGACCCAACACTCCCTCTAGCATTCATCCGTGGTTGCCAGTAGGAACAGAGGAGCAAGTATGGCTTGAAACAGAGCGCACATCTTGCTTTAATCGCAATCCCATCGCATTACGGATGGATGTTCGATGCACTGAGTCTCGAGACAGAAATGTGGACTGCTTGGATGGTGTTGGAGTCGTCAATCCAGGCTACTGGGGCATGGTGAGACTTGCTTTGCTCAGCTTGATTTCTGCAATCTGCTCGAGCATCATAATAATGACTGGTTCAGCAAGAAGCATAACATAAAGCAGCCGGATTTTTAGCAAAAGCAACTTTATGGTGAGGCTCACCTTTTTAAGCACAGTGATAACTGCCATTTAGGCTTCTGCGAATGCACCTCCTGAGATCTGACTGCAAGTCTAAAATCAGAATTTGAGTGGACGGCAACCTCTTGGTTTCTTTGCATATGCTCTTAAGGTAGGACACGGATTTGCAACTGACATGTTGATTACAATGTGGTGACAGAATATTAAAGAAGGAGCTAAATATCGGGTTTCTCTCTGGCTACGGGCAACGACTGCCGTCGATCTTGCTGTCTCTCTCCGCTCTTCCGACAATCTACGCGTGTTGGGGTTCGCCAAAATCTTGTATGTTGTTCTTTCAATGCCTGTCTTTGTGGGGACTTGGAGTGGAGGACAAAGAGGGTTTTGACTAACTTACCCCTTAAAAATGAAAACCATGAAACGTCACAGTTGAAATGGACGTTCTTAGTCTTTGCTCAAGATTAGTTTCTTATGCAAAATGGTTTAAGTTATCAAGGTTCATTGCGAATGTTGCTTTTTACATCTAACCGTCTGAATTTAAGCTTCCGTGCTGTTGCTGGGACAATGCTGGTGTCACCATCCTTCATCATCCGGTCCGATTCGAATTTCTTTTGCAGAGTTTTTTTTTCTCGTTCTAGCTGATAAAGACGGCACCACTGGAGGAGACCCAGTGATAGAGAACACATTATTCTATTTTCACGATTTTCACTATTCTATTTTTTATTAGTCTATTTTCTTAGTTACAATGGACAGCAAGTGACGGTACGATGGAATGTCAGCTGAACTATTCCCATGCTCGACCCTTGCTCAACCAGGGCCAACGAATCGGAGGCTGCCACGTGGCATAAACAGGAAGTGGTGATCAAGGCCCTGAGTTCGGACAAAATGGGCCATTTGGCTCTCACAACTAAGAACAGCGGGAGCATTTGGATCGACCAAGTGTCGGCAGTTCCTGCTCAAACATTCAAGGTGCCATTTAGAGGTTCTTTCCTGTTCAATCTTTCAATCCGCATAAGCTGAACAATCACGAACCCATGGTTTTGCAGCACTTGCTAGTTAGTTAGCCCATATAGACAACGAACTTTTTGGTCTCTCGTGTGTCGTCCAGAGAAGGATTTGTAAGGGCGTTTTTTTGCCAGCTTTCCGGCATAAATGTTGGTGTTGCAGCTCTCCAGTGTCGAAAGCCTTGAAAGTGATGTTTTGGAGCAGCCACTTATATGGCAAGTGGTTGCTTTGGCTGTGAAGCACAGGGCCATGGCATGAGGAAGGACCTGGCAGAGGCTTTGGCTGCCCTGAACCCTGGCTTCCTTCGCTTTCCTGGTGCAGCCCTGCCTGTTGCCACTCTGTTCTTTCTTCTAGTTTCTGTGACAATGCTTTTTGTTACCCCTTCGAAGACTACTCGGAATTTTATTCCATGTGTGCGTATTAGAGAGTCTATGTTGGTCAAGCATGGCTTGCATTCAGTCCTTCATGCATTCAGTCCTTCATAGCTTCCCTGTAAATTTCTTTTTCCTCTTTGCAGAACTTGTTTTGCTTTTTTGACGCACTTTCTGGATTTGAGCGAGGTGGTGAATCGCGGTGTCCCATGCATGGACACTTTGTCAGCTATAAAGGAGAGAGTGAATGTTTGAGCAGGTGGTTGCTATGTGGAGGGAGACCACTTGGCGCACTCCTTTCGGTGGCGACAGTCAGTGGGTTCAAAGGAGGAGCGGCCCGGCCACTTCAACGGAGTGTGGAATTATTGGTCAGATGATGGGCTTGGGCTGTATGAATATCTGCAGTTTGCAGAAGATCTCAACGCCGCACCTGTATGGGTGTTCAACAATGGTAAGTTTCTTTGCATTGACTCAGATATGCTTCATAATTGGGACTTTTAGAGTATTTCTTGTTGAGGGATGATTTGCGATCACGGTAATCTTAGGGAAGGCTGGAGGAGGATGGTAGAGAAGCTGAGAGAGATGAGATGGCTCTGAGATGGCTGTTAGTGTGAGTGCTCGTCTCTTTCAGTGAGTTACTTCACTGGTATGTGTTTGCAGGCATCAGTCACTCCGAACAAGTGTACTATCCCACTCTAGGTCCCTTCATAAAGGTGCCCTTGCAACCTTCGTCCTTTAATGCTTGTCGAGGTTCTCTCTTGTGCGACTGAAAATGTCCTAGTAATGCCTGTTGATTAGTCATGTCCGAGACCGGCAGGTTGGATATTCTGCTATGAATGTTGCCAAGGGGCGCACATAAACTTGAACTTGCACAAGGAAATGATGAGGTTGTTGCGGCAACAAGTATGCATATGCATGCCTACACTTAACAAAGCCATGGCATGGATGGGATGGGCACTCCCGATAGGACATTCTGGATGGAATCGAGTTCGCACGGGGTCCTGCAAATAGCACATGGGGGAAAGTGCGAGCATCCATGGGTCATTCCGAGCCGTTTGACCTTAAGTACGTTGCCATCGGAAATGAAGACTGCGGCGCTGCCAACTATCGTGGTGAGCAGTTATTGGCTATAACCATTGCTGCTTATTCTTGGAAAAACTCTATTTGAATCATCGCTTTTCTTTGACCTTTCCATTTTGTTCAGGTGCTATGAGCCCCATCTGACTTTGTAGAGCGAGAGAGAGAGAGAGAGAGAGAGAGAGAGAGAGAGAGAGAATACTTTCTTTGATCTGAATGGCAGGGAATACCGGAACACATGCATATGCTTTTATGTGTCTGCTTCCGACTTTTCTGATTGATCTTTACGAGTGTTGCCTTTCAAACTTTGTCTGAAGTCTGTGCCGCAATATTTGTCTGGGTAGATCCTGGCAAGGAATTGACAGTGCTGCGGCCCCTCCCTCTCAGGAAGCTACATGCGGTTCTATGAAGCAATCAAAGCAGGTTATCCCGATATTCAGCTGATCTCCAACTGCGATGCAACATGGCTTCCTTTGGATCACCCTGCAGACCTTTACGATTTCCACGTCAGTATTCCCATTCACTAAGTCTGCCTCTGCAAAGTATTATGGATGTGGCCAGGCATCAGCCCTCCAGCATCCATGTCTGTCATCAGACTGCGAACATGTTTGTAGACAATTAAGCCCACATGCTGATTTTTCGCAATCGCTTGAGCTGATAGTTGTGATAATGTATGGGGCAGGTTTATACCAATACAGCTGTCATGTCTGCATACGCCCACGTGTTCGATCGAGTTAACCGCACAGGCCCCAAGGTTCGCTTTAAAGCCTCTGCGCCTTGTAGCCCATCCTCATCTCGTCCCCCTTACAACTCATCTGATATTTCAAGTCCCGTTATCAGCCCGCTTAGAGGGCAAACCGTTTCCGTTCTCTCCTGAATAAAAGTGTGCTTCTCTCCAGGCTTTCGTGAGTGAGTTTGCAGTTTTGGGGCCCGAAACGGGGCCTACATATATGGGCACATTACTGGCGGCTATTGCTGAGGCTGCCTTCATGACAGGATTGGAACGGAACAGGTGAATTTATCCACCCCCCCCCCTCTCCCTCCCTCCTCCTCCTCCCGACTCCCTCGCAGTTTATTTCTGCAGCCTGTCACTGTTGGCAGAAGTTCTTAAAGGAGAATGTGGGGTCGGATGTTTGGCAGTGATATTGTGTGGGGAGCAAGCTACGCACCTCTTATGGTCAACACCAATCACCGCCAGTAAGCTCAGCTCTATTGATTTGTATAAGCAGAGTGCTAAGTGGAGCAGCAGCAGACTGAGACTGCTGAAGTTGTAAGCAGACAGTGGGGACAAGTCTAGTGCTCTGTCCTGTTGCAATATTTGGTGCACCTTTACACTCCAAAAACGTACTCTACGGGGCAAGGTGTCAACCGGTGGTCAATTCTCAAGCAGCCATTGATAGACCAAACCATTTTTTTCGCTTGTTTTTTTTATTTCTGCAGAAGTGAAGGGACTGGAGTTCAGAAATTTGTGCATGCAATAGAGGTCGCGCTATGGGTCATAGTTTCTGCCATTCGGGATCCCTAGTGGTTTCGTGTGAAATTTGTATCTGCATTGTCTAAACAACCCCTTCTGTGACAAGTAATTTCTTGTCTCTTCCTTCTGCAGGTGGAGTCCCGATACTGTTGTGTTCGATTCATGGCAACACTACGGCACCCCGAGCTACTGGGCTTTCCGCATGTTCAGCCAATACCGGGGTGCCACGTGGATTCCTGTCTCCTTCCAGGGGGCTGATGGTGTAGCCTCCCTCCTCGAGTTCTCAGCCGCAGTTTATCTCACTTTGAAAGGGAACAAGAACACGAGTCTTCTGATTGTCAAGGTCGTTTCTCTTTCAACTTCAGACAAGTATTATGCTGCAGGAATTCACTCCCTTCTTGGGTTCAAGAATTGTATCAGCCGAATGTCAGGCATATTCCTTCGTTTGTGGCCAGCCTGTTGTTTGTGAGATTGTTGAAGGAAATAGTTTGAACACGCGTCCGTTCCGTTATGTCTGACAGCATGTAGTGAGGTGCAGGCTGTGAACCCAACAGCTGTAGAGCTGCGAGTGAAGGTAGAGCTGGAGGGCCTTCAGAAGAAGCTTCACTCAGAAGCGACTGTTGAGCTTCTCGCAAGTGACAGCCCATATGATGAAAATTCTTTTGCCCAGCCATTGAAGGTATTTGCCTTCCTACTCTCGCGGTTGACGCAAGCTGCTTGATCGGAAGCCGTCAGAGTTTTGGCAAACTGATGCCATCATCGTCAGGTTCATGATAACGAGAGATTGTCCTTCCTGTGTCACCGTATTCACTCACTCGTTCTTTCGCAGGTTTTTTAAATGTCATAGTTTTCTCGCTCCCTCCCCTCTGGCCCTCTCTCCCTCCCCTCTGGCCCTCTCTCCCTCTTCCCTCCCCCACTTCCGTCCCGAACCCCCCCCCCTCCCCCTCTCCCCCTCTCCCCCTCTCCCCCTCTCCCCATCTCCCCCCCACTGTCCGAGGGCCTCTCTCGGCACTCGTTTGCGATGGATGGCTGTATTGTGTAGTGCATGTCTTTGGAACAGAGCTCGGCTAAGGCATTAGAGTCCCTTAACGTGCTAGATTTTTCGGATAGGAACATGCTGGTGACTCGCACCTGTAGAATGTGGCTTCCTTGTCGAATTAAAACGGTTCCTAGAGTGTGCTCAGAGCATTTTCTTACGAAGAACTTCGTGCTGGTGTTCCATGTTCTCACAGGTGGCTCCGAGACAAAGTGTGCTGAAGCGTGTGACAGATGTGCTCCATGTAAAGCTCAAGCCGGTCTCACTCACTGTGTACAAATTTCAGCTGGAGGAGGATGATGATGATGATGATGATGATGATGATGATGACGATCATCATCATGATAAAGAATCAGTGGCGTTTGAATGAACTGCAACACCACACGTTCCTGTTTACACTTTGTGCATGTGCATAAACGCGCTCAGTTGCCAGTTTCAGTTTCAGTTTCGGTCTCAAGAGCTAAAGAGCGGTCAGGAAAAGAACCCTCTGACCCTCTCCTCTGTTTGTCGTCTACACCTTACTTTATAAAGAAAATTGTTTTTTGTACAAGTGCTGTTCGCTGTCAAGGTTTCTTCTCTGCTGGAACTTGTTACTTATTCAACAAAGCACATTCTCTCTTTCTCCCTCCCTCCCTCTCCGCCCTCTCCCTCCCTTTCTCACACAAGCACCAACTCGGCTGTGCGGAAGATTAAAAGGCGGCGTGAGTCCAGTACCCCTCCCTTCTGGAACGTTCAGAAATTGGACCGTTGGAGGACGAGGCCAAGCCGAAAATTCGACCGTTGGGTCCGCAGGCCTTCCTTGTACGATCTGTCAATCTGACGGCCCACAATCTCCCGCTCAGAAATCGGACGGTCGAGACTGCGCCGGCTCCGTCCGATTTACAAGTGCCCATGCGCCTCGACACCCCGATACGAAAGATATCGCGATACTGATCAGCATATTCCAGTATTCAAGCCGATTTGATATTCTTCCTTCAAAAAGTGTCCCCTGCCGAGAGGGAGGAAGGGGTCTCCGGCGCTGCAGGCAGAGGGTGCCACGTGGCAGCGCGGGAGAGCAGCGGGGCACGTGGCGCCTCGTGGAAGCGCGGCTGAGCTTCCCTAGGAGGCCGCCATGGCGGCGGCGCTGATGGCCGGCTGCTACGAGAGGCGCGTGCTCGGCTTCTCTTTGAAAGCCCCGCCCAGGTAAGCCGCTTGCTGCTGCTGCTGCCACGTGGCTGCACCTGCTTGCTGCTCATGGCGGCTCTGGAGAGGGGATATCCCCCGTTTGGATTTTTTGTGGGGGAAGGGGCGTAACTATATAAACCATTGCAGATTAGAGGTAGTTTGAAACTTAGAAAACTTTCATGGATTTGGTCTTTTTAAACCTGGAAGACCTTGAAAATTAGGGTTACGTTACGAGTCCTCTGAGAACATTCAGAACTTCAATTTAGCTTGAACTCTTGAAATTCTTTGAGCTCCAGCGGTGATTAATTAATTAATTAATTAATTAAGGGTTTCGCACACCCCAGGTTTAAGCAATTGTAGGATTCATGTGGGCATGCGGAACAGGGAAATTGACGGCTCTGACGAGGTGCAAGCGGGAGCGCTGCCGGTGGCCTACAACTACGGGGCGCACTTGGGCCCAGTGAAGAGCGTGGCGGCCTCAGGGTTCGTTGCCGCGTCGGGGGGAGACGACGACGTGATCAAGCTTTACGATCTCAAAGGCCGGACAGACATGGGCACGCTGATGCAGCATGAAGGCAGCGTCACGAGCCTGCAGGTCTCCCTCCCTCCCTCCTCCTCCTCCTCCCTCCCTCCCTCCCTCCTCCTCCTCCTCCCTCCTCCTCCCTCCCTCCCTCTCCCTCCCTCCCTCCTCCTCCCTCCTCCCTCCTCCTCCCTCCTCCCTCCCTCCTCCTCCTCCCTCCCTCCCTCTCCCTCCCTCCCTCCCTCCCTCCCTCCCTCCCTCTCCCTCCCTCCCTCCCTCCCTCCCTCCCTCCCTCCCTCCCTCCTCCCTCCCTCCCTCGGGAGCTACGTGATACTCTCTCTTCTGGGAAGCTTGTTTTTACGAGGAAAAGTGGCTTCAGGAAGCAGCTGTGCACTGTACTATGGAGCCTCAGTCTGATACTGTATGGGTTTATTGCCCCTCTTCGGGGAGCAGTTCCATGGACCTCAGGGCCACCCCACTCATCTAATTTCTGGAGGAGAGGACTCCAAGATCTGCGTGTGGGATACCGACAAATGGCAACATCTCATCACCTTGAAAGGCCACAAAGGACCCATTAATGATATAAGTGGTACGTGACTTGGCATAGTTGGTAGAGACCGGCTGGAAGATGGGTTTAAGTCATTAAATCAACACTTGTGGGTGTCTTGCTGCATAGTCGAACTGAGTAAGAATTTGATGTTGTTTTTGCATTCCTTTCTGAAAGGTGTTTTCAGATATGAAAAAAGCTAGAGGTTTGTTTTGGGATTCTTAGTACATATAGTGGTCATTTATGAGGTCTATTTAGCCGAGCGTAGCACACGTGAACAAGTAACGTAAGTATGTAACGTTTCATCACTAAGGAAACGTCAGTGATAAGTTGAGGCAAACCTTGATATCCTACCGCTGAATTATTATATTCCCCACTGGCGCTTTGCCGGGTTAAATGGATGTCCATTACTACTTTTTTTTATTTTCAGCGCCTGATTGTGAGTCCTGTGATAGATAGCTTTGTTTAGAATTGTTTATTTCTGGATATCTAGTCCCTTATGTTTTGGGTCTACTGTCTTCATTGGACGGACTAGTTGGAATGTATCTTCCTTGAGCTTCCTTTATATGTTCTTGACTAACCAGCAGTTCACCATTTCCCAAATGTGATTCTCATGAGTTTGCTTCACATGGGCCTTTAAGTGCTCCCTCACTTCAACACTTAGCTCCCTTCACTTTCAGTGAATATTTCGACCGCCCTTTTGCCAGGAAGTACTGTACAGCATTAGGCTTTTGTCATTAACAGTCCTATGCACTTTTCCTTTCCGCATCACTCTGGCTGAACTTACATTTGACCTATTTGCGTCCATATTCCCTTTCTGAGCGTGATTTTGGAAGCGGTCATGTTCTCAAAGGGTGGAATTACGTTAATTTCGTTGCAGATATAGTTAATCATACTGATTTTCTTTCTTGCAAAATCGGATGATGTGTGTGGCTCATGCAGTGCATCCAAGTGGGCGTTTAGCTCTTTCCGTATCACGGGATGGCACGCTTCGCATGTGGAATCTGGTTAAGGGCAAGTCATCCTTCTCCTCAAAGCTGCCCCAAGAGGGTCTGCATGTGGCCCTCGCTCCCCAGGGAGGCGACACATATGCTCTCGGCCTGCAGGGGGGTCTTGTCACTCTGCATGCAAGTGAGAATGGCCGCGAGATTCGGCAACTCAAGCATGCAGACAGAGTGCTTGCGCTTGCTTCGCATTTGGTGAGTGCTTTATGTCGCCCTGTCTTTGATAGACAAAATGGAGTGTCAGGGGTGTGCTTTCAGTTTTCTACTGGACTAGCGGGTATACAGTTCTTTGATATACATGAGAGGGACATGCTTTCGGGACAATTGAACAGTGTCGGACTCCACATTTGATGCGCACACATGTATTCCATGGACCCCTCTATAGCATCTCTCTAGGACTAACCGCGGAAAGCACAGTGGTGACATTGTCGACCACGCGGCGCCATTTGAATGTTCTATACTGAGGTTAGATGATAAGCTATCGAAAACCTCAAACCATAATTCTATATGCGTGGCATCTGACTTCAGCCATATGGGGGGGAAGCGTGGCTGCTGCAGGACAGGCTTGTAGTAACTGCAGGTGAAGAAGGCACCATTCGTGCATGGGATAACAGCGTTGAAGAGCCGGTCCTTACCATCCCCAAGGCCCACTCTTCTCGAATCCGAGGCCTTGCTGTGCCTCCAGGGCTCTCTCATACTCCCCTTCCCCTCTTCTTAGCGTCTGCTTCTTCAGATGGGGTAGTGCGAACTTGGGACCCAAGGATGCTGAAGAAGAAGGGGAGTGAAGAGGGCAGCCAAGGGAGCATGCAGCCATGGCTGGAGGTGGCCACAAAGGCACGGATCACGTGTATGGCCCTCGGCGGCTTTTGGGCAAGTAAGGAGGCAAAAGGCTTGAGGATTGGAGAGGGTGGCTTCTGCTTTCTGCTTTGGGGTTTCTGTCTGCATTTGCAAAAGTCGTCAGGAGGAGATGATTGAGAGTGACTGAATGCTTGCTCTCCGGGCTGACAAAACTATTTCTTTCCTTGTTGTTCGCATATTAACTTTAAGAACTGTGTGCTGATTGCGTTGCAGAAAAATCTGCTGAAATTAGTGGCACAAGTGTAACCCTTCATTCAGGCCTTCCTAAAGAGGCAGGTGGAGGAGGCTCGCAAGGAGAGGAGAAAGCCCTGACCAAAGCGGGAAATCAAGCGGCGAAGGCAAGGAAGAGGGACGCAGGGGACTCGGCAGACACCGGAGAGCGAGTGAGTAAGCGACAAATGAAAAGTGGTAAAGGCTTTGGTTCTGGAAAAGCAGACATCGAACCTGAGGCGGCAGAAGTGCCTCAGGAAGGCAAAATTCAGGGAGGCAAAAAGAAGCGTAGAGAGAGCGAGGAAGGGAAGCAGAGCCTACTTCCTTTACACGCGAGGAAAAGACGAAAAGAGCTGAGTAAGGGAGAAAAGAGGACAGCTGCAAGTGAGGCTCCTGCGGATGACGTAACCCAAAACTTGAAAAAGCGAAAGGAGAAAGGCTTTAGGATGGAGAAGCAGAAAAAGGTGAGATTGTAGCTCGTAGTTTCCTTTAGCAAATTAGAGAGGGAAAAGCTTGCCGTGTTCCTTTCACACGACTGTTTGTCTTTGTATGGAGGAAATGGGAAGGAGGAGATGTTGAGCAGCAGATTTCCGGTCGTGTCTATTCACTTTTGGAAACTCTAGAAGCACGGAAGACTTTAGAAACCCTAAGGACGCTACAATCTTAGATCATCGGGAATGAGTTGCAGCTGTAGAGAAATGAGATCAATAAGTGGAGTTTCCACAACTTTTGTCCAAAACGTATTGAAGTGGTCGTTCTTCATACAGGAAATCTTCACAGCTTTTCAATAAGTGCAAACCGGGAAAGCTTCTAAAAGTATTCTTGTAAGAAGGATTTTCAAATTTTAGATGGATACCAAAATCCCTTTCATTTTTCTGCCCTGCTGACACTATTTGGGGGAAAGAGTGTACTGAATTGGAATTCCAAGATTCACTTCCGCATTAGCGTGACAATGTTTTAAAAGGCAATGGTTACAAAATCCTCTCAAATTTCAAAACGCATCTTGATAGGAATTGGCAGATACGAAGTGTGCAGTTCATTTCACATTGAGAAGTACATTTGCAATAGAAACTATAGAATTTGTGAAGCAGACTCCTTTGAAGTCCTCGAACTGATATGAATGGAGTCCTTTTGCAAACGGCGACCTTGAAATTCCTGAGAAAACTCAGATGTCTTGAGCATACCTCAATTCTGTTATGCAAGCAGTGAGTCTATACGCATGGATTAAGGATGGATGCATACATGCCTGCATATATTAACATATGGAGGGACGTACATGCATCATCACCCCTCAGTCCTTCACACTGCCAAATAGACAAGCCTTGAGGGTACACCTGACTTGTGGCCCCATTAGAGCTCGCCAGATCATACAATTTTAGCACTCAGGAAATAGCCTGTGCCATCCAAGGTACCCTTCTGCAGCCTAATCCTGGAGCCACATGCTTCCCCTTCCCTACTTTCCGCCTGACTAATATGACCAACACATAAACCTTTATGTGCAATAGCTCTCCACATCAAAATGTCGCATGACCAAATAAGTACTCTCTCTAGATGTCATTACTCTCGCCGTACGAATCTAAGTTTATGCGCTCTGCTCAAGGGCATCACATCTGCACATTGCATACTGCAAATCTGCCAGTGCATGGCATGCAAAGCTTCACAAGACCAATCTCAACCTTCCTGCAGACCTCGAATCATATTTATCAGAAGTCTTTGGAAGCATACACACTACAATGCCCTCTAGGAAAAAGGCCCACACAGACTGCATCAAAGACTTTGCGGCATGAGTGACATCACATCCAGCTTTAAGAGAGCCATGGGGGCACTTTACGCTTGCAAGAAGGCGTAGATAACATTTCCTTCCACTTGTCCCTTTCAAAGAAACTGCGGTAGTCAGTGGCCATACAAAGTGCAGCGTAAGCAAGCAGATCCTAATACAGTACGTGTACCGTTCAAAAAACCACCTTGGAATATGTGGCGGACAGCAAGAGCCGTGGCACACTCGCAGCTCCCAGGAGCCTTCCTGCCGACCATTGCGAAGTCACCAGAATCCGACAAAGCCCCAAAGCAAACCACAACTCTACAACAGAAAGAAGCAATAACATGTTTCCGTCGAGTTCCAAGTGACCAGACAGGAAATCTGCACTTGAACCACCCTACGGGAAGCAGAATCAGGACAATGGTAGACAGTTTAAGCCTGCACCACAAAAGAAAAAAAAAACCATCTTATTGTTAAGATATGGCTCAATGGAGCAAAAGAACGAATATGCTGGATGCTGATTTTGCACAGCAGGACAGCTGTGAGAGAAACAAGCACCAGCTACAGCACTTGCAAAGAGAATTCCTTGAAAGCTGCTACGCAACGGTGACCTATTTTGGAAGTTTTAACCTAGCGCACAAAACTCTTAAAAATGAACGACCAGGGTTACCAGATGTACGGAGGAAAAATCGATTTGCGCTTCACCAATTCCTATTGCAACAAATACAAATTTGCACTTACCTTGCTAGCAATGTTGCCAGAGAGCCAGTCAAGACCCTCGTACAGACCCTCCCCAGAAGTTGCGCATGTGCTCTGGATGTACCTGCAGATCATGCAACAAAATGAAAATCAAAAATTTAAGGTTCCACAAGTTGTTCCCACAGCCCAGAGACAATACTCGGAACACGTGGAATTAGGCTCTTTACGGATTGTCAGACTGTCTGCTAATTTGCATATGTTTTGCACCTGTTGAGCCACCAAGAGGTTGCAGCCTTGATGATGCATTATGAAAATAAGATGCGAGCATAACTCCACAGAGGTGGAGTGGGCAATGAAGACTTCGACAAGGTTAGGGTTTGATGTATCGGGATCTTGTGAGCAGATTGCGAATGCTTGTTCAATGCAGGATGGCGAACCAAATGTTATACAGGTGAAGGCCGACAATAGAAGGAGAAGCAACCTGAAAGCAGGAGACTCACCAGTGGCGTTGACGCAGAGAGTGAAGACCAAGCTTGTCTGTAATCTCTGCAGCATTCATGGCGTTCGGCAGATCCTGCTTGTTGGCAAACACAAGCAAAACTGCGTCGCGAAGTTCATCCTGCAAGGTTCAGGCACACCTGAGTGCTGAGTACTTAAGCAGATGCCAACCGTCACAGAAGCACGCTAACAACAGCTTTTATGCATGCTCAGAAGTAGATCTGATGCAGAATAGCGATTCCTGACCTAGACAGACGGCATGTCTCTGTGACATTTACAAAAACAATCACATCTCAGCCAGCATCAAGTAGAGGAACAAGTCAGCATCAAATAATGAGCACTACCAGATGCCGCCACGGAAAGGGATAAAGCCCTTAAGGCACAGACAATTACCCCCTACTTCAAGAATAGCCTCCAGACGTATAAAACTGAAACATTATTCAGCAGAGTCTGAGTAAGCATTAGCCATCATTGTTCGAACCTCATTGGCGTGGTCCTTACCTCATTCAACATTCGATGGAGCTCATCCCGGGCTTCCACAATACGGTCTCTATCGTTGCTATCCACAACGAAAATAAGTCCTTGCGTGTTCTGGAAGTAATGCCTCCAGAGAGGACGGATCTACGGAAAACAAAGACAGCGAGCATCAGCACATACACTCCAAAGTCTAAGTGACTACAATTTAAACATAAAAAAAAGGAAGACAAATGACTTAAGACTGGCAACGGAAAGTACAAGCGCAACAAGAAAAGAAAATCACCAAAGTTTTGCATATCGCCATCAAGACCGAGCATAAAGTAACCTGTTTAGGTAAAGCGAGCCCACCTTGTCCTGACCTCCCACATCCCACACTGTGAAGCTGATGTTCTTGTACTCCACCGTCTCCACGTTGAATCCTGCATGCAGAAGCAAAAAGAACTCCATGAGCAGGGAAGGCCTACATCTACACACACCTCCCGAATCCTTCACTGCTATCCAGATGAGGGCCTTACCAATGGTAGGAATGGTTGTCACGATTTCTCCAAGCTTCAACTTATACAAGATGGTGGTCTTTCCGGCAGCATCGAGACCGACCATGAGAATACGCATCTCCTTCTTGGAAAACAGCCGGGAGAACAACTTGGTGAATGTGAGCCCCATGGCTGCGGAAGCAGAGGGTCTGAGCCTGCGGCAGCAAGAAAGAAAGCGCCTCTGCCCGTCCTCACTCACCCTCCCTCTGACTCTCTCTCTCTCTCTCTCTCCCTCTCCCTCCCTCTCCCGCTCCGTGCTCCCTCTCCCACCAACCCCCCCCCCAGCCCCCCCTCCGCCTGCCTACAACGGAACAGACGCCACATAGATCGCCCTTTCCAAATATCCTCCAATCTCCAAACTTGCACCGTATGAACGCCCTCAGGTACGGTGCCGCCAAAACGACAGGCATCCGTTGTCCGTACTGTACGAATCTGTACGAAACCGTATCTTTTTCGTCCTGTGTCGTACGAAACTGTTCGTTGTTGTACAGAATCGGTTCGCATCGGTTGCCGGTTGCTTTGGAAACTTTGGGACTTCGGGACTGCGGTTGCATTTCATAACCGTTGTTGCCACGGAGGATTTCCAATGGGAACGCGCCACGTGTCCACTTTTCAGTACGTGGCGGGTTCCTATTGTTTTGCACTCGACTGTACCTTTCACGATGGAGAGAGCCCGAATTCGAAGTTCAACCTGCGGCAGAAACGACTGTGCGAAATGCAAAGGTTCCGCGGAACAGAGCCCGTTTCGGGGAAACTGTCTGAAGTACATCTCCGTCTAACGGCGACTGTTCCACCCAACGACAGCCGCGTTCCGCGCAACGGGCGTCGGGTCCTGTGGAACAGCAACCTTCTTGCGAGAGACGCATCGGTTGTCTTTGATGACGGCCATGGCCATGGCGGCCTCTTGGAGCGTCAGCGCAGGTCATGTTCCTGTAAGGGAATGCTCTGAGCTAATGCACTGTAAGAAACGCCATACATTGCAGCGGGGAGCTTCACTGCACGCCTGGAAGAGGAGCCATACAGCATGCATAGGATATGGCAGTAGCAGCAACAACGCGAAAGGTTTGGTTTTTGAGAAGAGAGTTTCTGCGGGTGCGTGTGTGACATTTTTTCCAAACAAACGCGCCGCAGGTGTGGCAGGACTCACTGATGTCTGCGGGCGATGGCCGCTACAAAAAAAATTAGCTCCTTTTAAAGCTCCACATTTATGCTGCTCATTTGCTCATAAGTCTTCCTTAATAGTTTATGGTGAGAAGGTGAACGCAAGTGTATCTCCCAACGTTGCTGCTCAAGTCGCGCAAGCTCCTACCTCCCCTTCCGCCTCTTCTTGCATTCCTGCTGCTGTCGGAGCATTCCTTTTATCTATGTCACTTGCCGTCTTTCCCTATCCTGTCGAAGCAGCCGAGCTTCTAGATCAAGCTCAGACTTCGAGTACATCGCAGGCTTTACAAAGGGATGTGCAAGAATATTCTCAAACGTCGTCATACCCTTCCATCTGTAGAACTCCAGAACAGTCGTTACTGTCTCTCGACGCACCTCTTTTGGCCTCTGCTTCTGATGCACCAGTTTCTGTCGAGAAAGAATTTCCAATTACCGTTGTGTCAGCAATTCCTACGATAACAGATGGGACCCGAGGACGGCAAGCCGCACAGCATACACCAGAGCGTGACAGAAATCAATTTCCAGATTGTCATTCTTTATCTCCTCTACTAAACGTGCAGCCAACCATCGGGACATGTAATCTGGCCCCCAGTAACTACCCTGCTCCTGTAGCTGATAGTGAACCTGTACTCAGTGACAAATTATTTCAAAATATCGGAGGCTACAGCACACGTGAAGCCTTACAAGCTCAGAAAAATTTAAAAGAAAATATTTTTTCCTCAATCAGCACCAGCTTCCCAGTGGAATGTCAAACAGATACAGAACTGCAGAGTGTAGCAGATATTGCAATGGAGCTTGAAGGAGAGCCCGAGCAGACGGAAATCACCAACGAGTCCGTGGTGCTGGAAGCTTGGCAAGTTGTAGATGAGGCATTCCTTGATGCACGACACAAGGTCTGGACGCACGAAGCCTGGGAGGTGAGAAATGTCTAGGAGAAGCAAGCTTTTTACGAGTCAATCGACTCTTTTTCAACTGTCTCAGATGTCTACATCACCTTACTTGCCATGGGTTCAAGCACTTAATGCTAAAGCCAATCTGCCAATTTGCTTTTTACTTTTCCTCATAGCATGCTTTTAAATCTGCCTACTAAGTGACTGGTTGCCCTTCCCAGACCTCTAGGTCAATATCTTCATCCTCCAGTCACTTGCTTTGTTTCTGCATTCATCAAAGTTGCCCGTTTCATACTCCATCGCGCCTCCCTACGTCATTTCTTTGCTTGCTTTGACGCTTCTTGTGGCTCATTTCCTTGTTTGGGCCTTCGAAAGGCACAAAGACTTGAAACCTACTCAATTTGTGGAGTTGTGTCTTGCTTCTGTCGTCGCAGTTGGCTTCATCCTTGCACTCTTTGCTTGCTACTCCCGTTTCCGCATTGTAGACTTACCATGAGCTTTTGTAAATCCGGATATGCTTTTGGACTCTCTCTACACATTCTTGTGATAAGGCTCAGTTTAATGCTTCCCATTTTGCTCTTCAATTCTTTCCATCATCATGTTCATCCGCGAATTAGATGCCACATATTTGTACTGTTCTTCACTGTGGGTTTGTCATTATGGCCCAATAAGACGAAGTCCATTTTAGGTTGACTTCATGCTCGTCATTCATCTCCGAACTTACATGCTTGACACCGTCTCAAGTTGCAATTTCTAAATTAGACCCTGTTCCCGCCCCTGCCCCAATGTTCCTACCCAAGTTACCATATTTCCTACTGCACAATGCACTTCGCCAAGTTGAGTTGTCTAACTAGTATCAAGATCGGGTTTATCATTTTGATACTTCACGTCTTTCCTAAGAATGTTTTGATACTTTACTTCTTTACTAAGGCGTGATCAAGTCCCATTGCTGCTTGGTTCGCAAAAGAGATTTTGGCGTTTCTGGCCCGGGCCTGCTTCTGGCACTGGCTACTTATTGTAATTCTGGCCCGAACCTATATGGCAGTTTGCGACTCTGACTCTTGTGCCTTTCGGCTTTTGTTGCAGAAAAAGAAAGAGGAGGCTCTTCGCAGGCCCATACGCAGTCGTATGGCAGCATACGCAACCATCAGTCAGATGCTGGGGTCCCTTGACGATCCATATAGCCGCTTTCTTACCCCAGCTCAGGTGCTGATATTTCCCCAGTGCAGTACACAGTTGGCCCTTCAATCTTATAGAATGCTGTTCTGTCTTTTAGGTTTGAGGCCACATATGCCCTTCCAAGCATTCTAGCTTTTCCAATTCTATGGATTTACTCCTTGAGATAACTGATATCAGGTCTTCTGCTGCATTGATTATAGACGACAAGTTATTAGAAAGGTGTTTTGTTGCTACGACGCTGAACTTATACACTATAAAAAATAGAGATCGAACGGGCAGTTCAAGTCATATTGAATTGAAGTTGAAACAAGAAGCGCACAGACAATGACTGAGTTTTGTCCATGTTAGTGATTCAAATCGGGAGCGAATGGCGCCATTGTCGTCAATTGCTTGTTTGTTTGGTAGATGATCAGGCAAAGTTTTTGCAGTTTCCCAGGAGATTAGAGAATGGAGAAGGGCGGGTGCCGAGAAAGCTGCAATGAGCATTTCGTTGCTAATAGTGTTGAGCTGCATGAACCTCCCTCACTTTGAGGGAGGGTGCAGGCGGGCATCTCCTCTGTTAACCCTTCTTCACAGAAGCCATAGCCATGAGGCTTCAACCAGCCTTGGCTCAGCGGAGTGCTCTCTCTCTCAACTCATCTGCTGATACGCCATCAGTCGTCTTTTACCGGGGGAGGCAGTTTGCCCAGTTGGCGAAATACGACGTGACAGGCATTGGGCTCAACATTGGCGACGTGGGTGGCGAAGGAGGTCAGCCGCCGCGCCTGCAAGTTCTCGGCATTGTGCTCGGTTCGCCAGCACAGCTTGCCGGTGTTCGCCAGGTACATATAAAAAGCACCTGAATTGCATCATATCGTAGCATGTTGAAAATCGCATTTACTTTGTATTCTGGCCAGAAATGTTGTCGGCCGCTTCTGTACAACGAAGAAGTTGTCGCGTTTCATTGGGAGAAAGGCGATGTAGTAACTGTGTTTTAATGCAGGCTCTACAAAGCACTTTGCCTGGAGTAAATAGATTAATGTATGCAGCGACATGTCAAAACAAGTGATTCCGGCTCTTTATGGCTGGCAGGGAGATGAAGTTCTGGCAGTGAATGGCACCAGCGTTGCGGGAAAATCAGCATTTGAAGTGTCATCTCTTATCCAAGGGCCTAAAGATATGCCCGTCACTATCCAGGTGTGTGCTGGTGTACTGCAATGAACTGTCATATACTTTGGGGAGTTGTGATGCAGCTGCGTGGCATGGTATCTTAGTGTTTGCCATGTGCTGGTCAATTGCTGCCTTGGCCGAGTAAGTTTGGCCTACAGTTGAGTAGCTTTATGTCTTGGATGAAGCAATGATTGAAGAAGGTGCTTTGAGTAGTACTCTGAAATCATGCAAATGAAGCAGTTATTACCAGAGCTTTCACAAGTTCGTATAGTTAACATGGTGAGCCTGCCTTTGGCTGTGCACTTCACATTGGTGCAGTTCCGCCATTCACAATGTAGTCCTGTGGAGGAAGTTATGGTGGAGCGGGTAGTGGATGTGAAAACGCCGGTGTACTATCGCTTGGATCGAAATGGGTCTGGCGAGACTGAGAAAGCCGTTGGATACCTTCGCCTTCGTGAATTTAACGCCCGTGCCAAGCGGGATCTTGTTACTGGTAGGTGGGACAAGGACCATGTATGCACACACAAATCTACAAAGTAATTGCCATTTCCACGGTCTGAAGTCTTTGCATGAAACAACTACAAGCAATAAGTTTTTCATTCTCATCTTCTCCTTTCTTTGGATGTATCGCATGGCTTCACTCATCGTCACTTGGGGCAGCCATGCAACGTCTGCAAGAGGCGGGAGCCACGTCCTTCATTCTGGACCTGCAGGATAATCCAGGAGGCCTGGTGCAGGTGAGCACGAAAATTTAGAATGAATTGGAGTTATGTGAGTCTTCAGTAATCTATCTCTTTTCAAACACGGCAATACAAGCACCTATGAGCGTAGCTGTCATAGGAGCAGACGTTTGTAATCACCGTCTGTGTTTAGGCAAAGTGCATTCCTGCCTGACGAGTCTTCAAGGTAATTGCAATTCTGGAACAGGCCCATCCATCTGCATTGCGGGTGATTTAGGGTTGAAGATATTGCCCTTTAGAGCAAACAAAGTTAGTAACCTAGAAATGCAAGGGAAAACTATAGGGTCCTGGAGCAGAAGGCTGTTCATTGAATCTGGGTTGCGTGTGTGCTCGGCATTTGCGACACAATTGCATGCGATTTGAAAACCGGCAATGTTTGTCTAACGGAACCAAGCATTGTGTAACTACCAGCTAGTTTATGCTCTCGGTTGATTGACCTGTCCCCTTAATTACGCTCTGTATAGATTGTAAGTAACTTGTTGAATGAGGTAGTGGACTTTGTTTTTTTTATCGATTGTACTACATGCACTGAACTATCCCCTGCCTACAACATTTGCACTGCAGATCCCTGTGTTGCATTGAGAAGGAACTTAGGGCTGGTTAATCAATTTATGGAGGTGGACAGTCTTACATTATTCAAGCGTGTTCATGAATACTCAGCATGCATGACAGCCATCAAAATCTAATTCGGAAGCTTCAAAGCAGTCAGCCTGAGCCGGCATCCATGTATTTCATGTCTGATTGCAGGCAGGAGTAGAGATTGCACGACTCTTCCTGCAGCAAGGTGCCACGGTGAGCCGTCCATTGATCAACTCTTTTTTGGCACCCTTACGAGTTCTCCCTGGTAAAATAAAGATAAGGTGCCAAGTGTACCTATATGGCAAAACTGGCGGTGTCGAGTTCCCTCCTTACCTGTAGGAGAGTGAGTTTCTTTCATGTCGTTATACTCATGGCTTGTGCAGGTGATATATACGGAGGGCCGTGATCCTACTTTGGCACGCAGTGTGATGGCTACAGGGCGTGAGGCAACCACAGCCCCTCTCGCGGTGCTGATCTCCCTATGATCTGTGTTCTCTTCGTGTTGGAAAAGAATAGGCGACCTTATGCAGATGCAGAGTAGGAGGGCATGGATGCAGTTCAGTTGCTTAGACAAGGGTAGTGCTGGAAGCAGGAGTCCAGCTGCAGTCATAATGGTGGTTCTGTTACGAGCTTCAGAGGAACGGAATATGAGTGAGAGGCTGTACAAAATTGGCAGGTCGTCCTGGGCTTTGTGAGGCAGTTGGCGAGGATGACGCAGAAGGCATGAGAGTCTCAGAGTAATCAATTGGAGACCTGGGGTCATGAAAAATTGAATGGCTGCTTGTTCATTGGCCTGCAGGTGCTTGTGAACAGCCGCACAGCCAGCGCAAGTGAAATTGTACGCTTTCCTGTCTGGACCTCCTTGTGACAGTCTTATCACCCCGCGTTTTCTTGTTCTTTATTCAGAATGTGCATTCTTGTAATCTATGGGCAAGTGAAGTCCCTCTCACATTAAGGGCCATTTTGACAAATTTAACCCTCATATTGAATGCTAAAATTCTCGCGACTGTGACCTTCATCCATCGTGCTTGACAGGTTGCGGCAGCTCTTCATGACAATTGTCGAGCTGTCCTTATTGGGGGGCGCACCTTTGGAAAGGTAGTCCTCTCTTTTCTGAAACGGCGTGTCCTCTCTCATCAAATATGGGTTATCCAGCACGGTACTGTGATTAGCGCATGAGTCATGTAACTTCACTTCAAAGCTTGATGTTTCAGCAGCTCTGTGTTAATCATCCTTTGGGTGAGCTTCTCTGTTGTGTACTAAGTGCCCAGAATTGCCCCATCAGCTCTAGCAGCCTTCCAAAAAGGAGGGTTACTTCCAGCACTCTCCTCATATTCTTCACATTTGCTTTGTGGTTTCTCTTGCAGGGCCTGATCCAGTCGGTCTATGAATTGAGTGATGGATCGGGGATAATTTTGACCGTGGGAAAGTATGTGACGCCCGCCCATAGTGATATCGACAAGAATGGAATTGAACCTGACTTCTCCAGCTGGCCTGGTAGGTACAAAACTAAGGGCTGTCTGAATGGACGCACTTGACACATTGCGATCCATTGACGGCATGCATCAAGGGACTTGTGATTATTTAGCAGATAGGGAGAGAAGAGAGAGAGAAGTGCTTGTTAAGACGAAGGGCAGCAGCAGGCATGGTGAACCAGGGGGAAGCGTCTTTGTTTATTGGAAACGTCATCTCGGAGATGCTCGGAGGATTTGTCAGCTTGGCAGGTTTCTAAATCGTAAGTCTTGTCGAGGGCTTTCTATATAGTTAGAGAAGGTTTAATTTGTAGGTGCATAATTTTCCGAATCTAATTTCGTCGTTTGACCTGCTCCATTCCTATGTCTGCAGGAGACACCAAAGTGAGGGAGAAGCTGGGGCAGTGCCAACCCCCACAGGCAGTTGGCCTCATTATGTGAGAGGGAGGTATGGTTTAGTATTTGTAAAGTTTGCTCGTGGTTATGTTATAAGGGCTCAGCAGAGAAACGTGAAGCTTTTCTTCTTGGAAATGGGGCTCTGAACTGGAGGTAGTCCTGGTTTGAAGTTGTTTCCCACCTGCGCATCCACCCCTAAAATTTGGGGTCAGTTTTGAGGAGGGGAGGGGAGGAAGTAAGGGAGTGTTCAGGCGCGGGAGATTTGGGAACTCAAGTGTACTGTCGACAAGGTTACATAGCAGTACCTCGTGCTCTGCTCGTGAGCACTCCTTAAGTCCGTACTGCATCTTCGTTCATCCTGCAGAGATTGCGACAATTTTGATCCAGATTTGCAAAAACTGCAAAACGAGTACAGAAGACGAACAGAGGGAACTGGTAGATTTTTTATTATTTTCCAAACGATGGAATTGACAGTACCAACTAGTTTGTAAGTTGAGGTTTCCTATCAATATTTAAACTCAACCTGAACGTCATGGAATGTGACGTTCGGAAAATCCTTTCACAGATTTCTAACCTCTCTCACGAACTTCACAAATTGATGAAAGGGTTATCCGCGAATTTCCCATTGAGAGGTGGAAGTGTTATAAGGAAGAGCAAGCTTCAAAGGTTCGAGGTAGATTACTCTGCCAGTTATCATATGCTCTGCAGAGACGTCGCCCACATGCAACATTTAGAGCTGGCAAGTTCAGAAGTGAGTCCTTCCGTTCAAAAAAATCGAAACTACGCCATTTCAATAAATCAATTCCTTCTTGGCAGGGAGTGTTAACTCCGCAGCGCTGTCGTTGCTACTCAAAAGTTAAGGAGCAAAACTCAAATCTTCAACGAACTAGTTTCCGCTACTATAAACAAGAATTAATCTCGTTAAAGTTCGTTCACTGAAAGAAGTGACAGATTTGATCGCTCTCTCCTCGTAGCATATGAAGCTTCAAGCATTTCAAGCGAAGTCAATACTTTAAGCCAACGACTGCGAATTTTGAAAAAGTATTAAACCATTTTTGGGGACTTTCACCTTTTCAGCTATCTGCATCCTGTTATTTACAAACAACACACCAAGTAGCCTAGATTACATTTAGCTTACAAAGCATGAGGAGAGGGAGTCATAACTCTCACACTCTCTCTCTCTCTCATTTTCTCTTTATCTCTCTCACACACACACACTCCCCTCTCCATGCCCTATATCACACGCACTCCCTTTCTCCCCACAGCAGTACTACTACTTTCTACAACGCTGAAATTCTTCGAAGCCTAGTCAGAATTAACCTTCATAGTTTGCGAGAGAGCTCTATCTCCCTCTCTCCCCCTCTAGAAGGCCCTATTCTCTCAGAATGTCAAAGGCAAAGCCATCGCGTTTCCACCCTCCTTTGATCGCCAGGTGGATCCAAAGCTCCGCAATGGACTCCAGATTCCGCGCATACCGAGCAGGGCCCACATAGATCGGCTCATATCCCACAGCTGAAATCACCTGTTACGCAAAAAGTCACAGTACCAACACGTTTGTATCAACAAAAGGTAAAATAAAACTGAATTTGAGACGTTTTATCTCCAATTAGTTATGAATTAGAAGACTCACAATCTTCAAACCCCCTTGAGAAAAAATCATAGAGCATAGTTTTTTCCATTGCTACCCACCCATGCGTATGACACGTTATGATCAAATAAATCATATTATATAACATTGAATTCATATTACATTATTGCATACCAGAGACTGCTTTTGGATAAAGAGAGAAACCCACCTCGGTTGCACGTTCCTTTCCAGAAGCGTCACCGGGACCAGCAAAAAGCATTGGAATGGGCTTTCCCTTGATGGTGGGTCTGCTCATTAGCTCCGCTCCGAGTGTGTTGAAAGCCTTGTACACTTTCGCGTTGGGGAGGACCTGTGAGAGAGAGAGAGCCTCTCACAGTGTGCGGATTGAGAATTTGGTCGATCTCGAAGTTGAGAACTCAATCAAGGAACCTTACAAGAATCCCAAAATCTTCCTTTCTCTTTGCGACTTCGTTTACCAGTTGCAATTGAGCATATAGCTTCCAAAGAACCCAAAACAACCCATGCGAACAAGCAGTAAAACTAATCAAAACGAAGAATTTCAGCGTATCAGCAGCTCTGTGTGAAAACCAAGCTGCAAACTCCAATGCTTTTCGACAAAAGTAAGCAGATTGAGGTGGATGGCAGCACCTTCTGAAGGTCTTCAGTGGCGCTTGTCGTGTTCTGGTCCACTGCGATGTCAAGGGCCGGCCATGCAGTGAGAGGGTTGGAAGCATCCAGAACCACTCCAGCATACTCGGCAAAGGGCTCCACCACCTGCACTGAACATATCAATCTTAGGCTCCTTCACCGACAAAAGACCTCCTCAAAGGAGGGATTAAACCAATTCGTATTGCTAATCATAATCGCAACCAGAATTAATCGCAACCAGAAATTTCCACAGCAGAAAGACAAGTACCAATTTATAAGATTGCCAGGTGGAAAGTCAATTGTAGGCTTTAAAAATCATGAGCAAATTGAAACTGATGAATGCATCTATTTAGAGCAAATTTCAATGGTTTTTAAGAAGCATCCTTCCCCTTGCGCATGAAATTAGAACTCACCATACCCGCTCAAAAATAAAAAAGCTATCATTCCAGCACAGATAACACAATAGTCCATTCAACTCACTACCACAAAAAAAGTGCAATACGAAACCCAACAGCATCCTGCATTCTAATCGCAGCGAAATGCGAAATGGAGCCGTGACAAAGAAACAAAATAAAAGGGAAAATCATAGTCATCAATTTATCCTCACCCCTTTCCAGGCCTCGGGCGTATACTGGCCCGGAGTGGCGATTATTATCGCCTCGCATCCCCCCGCCGCCTCAAGTTCGCCCGCAGATGGCCTTCCCGAACGTCGGACCCTCCTGCACCGCTTCAACCGCAGCTGCCGTCTGCCCCGCCACCCTACCAAACCTGCCTATCAGCAAGACTCAATTCCAAATTTCACATTCAAATTAAGCTTCAGAGTGTAGATGTGGAGCCTCCGGTCCTAGTAGAAGATCCCTCCGAGGATGACATCCCACTACTCCTTGGACTAGGAGACGCCAGCCTTGCGGAAACACAGAATCACACTCACAAAGCACAGACTGCCCCAAGCAAAGAATGAATGAACAGATCGAAGATTCAGAAGATAAGAGAATGCACAAATGCTGAAAACTCTTAACTTCAAAACGGAGTACAAGAACACAACAAGAGCCCCTCCTGCGCTTCTCTACTCCACTACAAGAGTGTCCCCCTTATGCTGTAAAGCTTCACCACACACTGGCAAGCCTCTACTCTGCACCTAGCAGCCTGCACTAAGGGTTACAGCTCGCTCATTTGCATCGTAATTTATTAGTCACAGTGTGACGTGACTTCCGGAACACTCTCCGTCACGTCACGCCACTGCGCGCCTTGCAAGCCAATAATTTTCCGGCAAAAGGAACGCCGCGAGTTTTCTGGAGCTCCCCGTCCGTACAATCACGTACATCTCCGAGCGCCACGTAACACGACCAATCACAGCGCTCCGCGCCTATGCAGCGGCCAATCAGAATGCGCCACATGCTCCACCTGATGTGTAGATCCTAGACAAGCATGCGAGCTAGACTCCGAAACAACTACATGCTCTTCATGAACTATGTACCACTCACTAACATTCCCCCTCTTGGTACTTAGTTCCTAAGAGGCCCCAATCCTAGAAGCATGCTGTTCTTCCACAGCGCCTCCCCATTGACCCCCTTAGTGAGCATGTCAGCTGCTTGATCCTTTGTAGGCACAAAATCCACAGCTATCCTTCCTTCAACAACAAGTTCACGGACAAAGTGATATTGAATCCTGATATGCTTTGACCTCTTATGAAAAACAGGATTCTGCATTAGAGTCATAGAAGACTGGTTATCAGTTAACAGCCTCAAAGGGAGTTGGGGCCGCTCACACTCTTAGAAGAATTGCTGCAGCCAGGCCTCCTTGGTACATGGCCGAGCTACCATATACTCGCCCTCCCGGTGTAGCGCCACGAATCTTGAAGCTTCGAGCTCCAAGTCACAACTCCTCCATTTGTTCACAAATCGTATCTGGGGGTGGTCTTTGCGGTGTCATCCTCCCAATCTGCATCCGTATAACCAGCACAGCGGCTTCCACTCCACACTCCAAGCAATCCCGCAGTCACAGGTCCTTGAGAAACCCTGAATATTCTCTTCACCGCCTCCCAATGCAGCTCCCGAGGGAACTGCATGTACACTGCTAGGCTGCTTGGCCGACGCCTTAGCAAGATCTGGCCTCGTGCCAATCATCAGGTACATGAGGCTTCCAACGGCAGATCTGTATGGCACATTCTCCATTTTCTTTGCCTCCTCTTGAGACTGGGGTGACATTGATTCTGAAAGCTTCTGTGACATATCCATGGGACTTGTGCATGGAGTGCACTTGTCCATTCTGAACTTCGCTAAGACATCCTTAGCGTACTTCTCTTGGCAAAGGAACAAACTACCATCTCGCCCCCTCTTGAGCTGAATTCCCAACAGATATTGGGCCTCTCCTAAATCTGTCATCTGGAAGTTCTCCTTCATCAAATCCTTCAGACTTTGAATGCTTTGCATGGAGGAACTTACAATGATGAATCGTCCGTAAATGCTGCATTATAGCGACTCCTTCGGTACCTTTCTTTGTAAGCCAGGTGGTCTGACTCCAAACGGCTTGTATCCATTCCTCGTAAAAGATCATCTATCTTCTGGTACCAAATCCGGGGTGCTTGCTTGAGGCCGTAAAGACTCTTTACCAGCCTGCATACGAGATGTTCTTGTCCTTCCACCACTGTGCCTTCCGGCTGCTCCATATAAATCTCCTCACTTAGATCTCCATAGAGGAATGCAGTCTTTATATCAAGTTGATGGACATGCATTCTCTCATTTCTTGCAATCAGGCTATTAGTGATCTAAGGGTGAACTTAACCACTGGTGCAAAAGTCTCTTGAATAATCAATGCCCTCTTTGGCTATACCCTTTTGTTGACCTGGCCTTATGGCGATCTCTCGGCTCCCATGCGCCTTCAGCTTCACCTTAAACACCCATTTGCAGCCTATAGCCTTCCTACCCTTAAAGGCTCCTCCAATCGAGGGTTCCATTTCTTTCAAACTATTCAGCTCACTATCTATTCTTTTGCCCTCCACTTTTACGGCATCCTCACCGCAAAGCTTCCGCGCCAACTCCACGAGGTTACGTAATATGAGCCATCGTACCCGCGCAGCAATGCCGGCAAGAATAAATTTGAGTCACTAAGGTGTTCTGATGACAGCTAGCCGTCCTTTTTGCCTTCCAATATGGTGGTTGGTGGTAGTCTGCCAACCAACCAGGTTGCCTCCTTGGACGATCACTCTTGTTCTCATAGTTTGGAGTGAATCCTTGCCTCTCTCTGACTCCTTTGCTGGCTGCCTGCAAGTCGGCTGATGGCTCCTCCTCCTGGTGCTTCCTCCTCCAAGCGGTCCCTCCTCAGTCTGAAATCTAAGCGGATTAGTGACGCTGCTTTCCATCGGTGCAGGCTATGTTTGAATGTCTGGCCGTGGTAATCTTTGCTTCTCGGCCCTTCACGAATCTTGGAACCCATGGAAACACAAGCCTTCTCGTGTTCACGTCCTTCTCTCCATCCAGCTTCTCTGAATACTTGTGGAATTCTTGCACAATTATGTCACGACTCCTTTCCACCTTCTTTGTGACTGGGTTCCAGATCCGGTAAGTCTGGCTATCTTCATTGTAGCCAAGGAAGTATCCTTCCACAGTTCGAGGACTGAACTTCTGCGCTTGCTTGTGCTTTGGAACGTGAATAAAGCACTTTGAGCCCCAAACTCGAAAGTGCTCAACAGTCGGCTTCTTGCCTGTCCACACTTCCTCCGGAACTTTATCCTTCAAGAGCAGTGCTTAGGGCGCATTTCGAATATACGCTGCGCCCGTGATCGCCTGCGATGGCCGAAAACTTGATAGCGGAAATGGCGACTCATTCAGCATAGTCCTTGCCATATCTCCTCAGCTGCTCATCCTCCTTCAGCAGGTTCCAACTACTTGAGAGAGTAAGGGCAGTGAACTCATGTTTCCTCAGAGGGACTTGGGGTAATCTCTAAACTGGTGAGAAGTGTACTCTCCACCATTATGCGACCTTAGAGTTTTTAGTTTCATCCTCTCTCACCTGACTAGGCTACCACTCCTTGAAGGCCTTGGAAAGCTTCCGGTTTCTTGGTGAGCGTTTTCACCCATACTTTCCTTGAGCAATCATCAGAAGGTGATGCAGTGGTTGAAACTCCACCTAATACAGCCAAGATTAGCGAGGACACACGCACAAGTCTGTGTGCTCAATCTCTCGAGAGATTTCGTACCGGCTCAACTTGACCAGCGTAGCCTATGGAGGCTTTTCCTGCGACTACAATCTTCCTGAAGTCCGATGTCCTTCTCCTTACACCTTCCACATCCAATCCTCGTTAACTTCTCATGCAAAGCTTCAAACCCTCTCTGAATCAAGGTGTCCAAGTGCAGGTGCAGTCTCCTGCTTAGGGTCCTCTTCAACTGAATTGACCACCTCCACCGGCTTCCCACCCCAATTCAGATAATAAAGGCCATTCTTTTGCATGCCTCTACATAGGGTCCTTCCCGGTATTCCGTCAACCATCAAGCAAGACGCCACTCTATCAAACCACACCTTGCAACCGCAGACGCACCTGCCGTAAAGAAAGTTATTCTCTCAGAGGTTCGGGTGCAAAGACATTCTATGGTCAAGACTCTACACCCCCATTGAGTACCTCCAAATACCGACCCTCCCTATGCGCCACCAACTCATCTCCGTGGCGTATCAAATGAACGTATGCCGCAAATGCCTTCTTCTCCACGAAAAGTGACTCATCCACGCACATATGCTTGGATGCTCCCGAATCAATCAGCCAA
Source organism: Zygnema circumcarinatum (assembly GCA_037447605.1). Taxonomy (NCBI): domain Eukaryota; kingdom Viridiplantae; phylum Streptophyta; class Zygnematophyceae; order Zygnematales; family Zygnemataceae; genus Zygnema; species Zygnema circumcarinatum. Next base: position 1,029,709 of record CM074812.1, on the reverse strand, counting down.
GGCCTCAATCCATAATCCCGCACTTGGATTCCATTCGCATGTTGGTGGAGGGACTCCTCCACTGCTGCCGGCTTCTCCACTCGCATCACCTTCCATCGGAGTTCGCTGCTCCAATCGATGTGATTTACATTTCCCAAACTCTCGCTATTCACTATAGCCTATTTTACCACATGTATAGAAATCCTCTCTTTAATATGCGTACAGCGAATAACAGAGAGAAAAGGGATGAGAAAGTTTCGCTCTTAAAACTCCTGGCCAATGATCTAATAATCTCGGCTACCTGAGGTGAGACCCTCTCAGCTCCAATAAACTCAAAGCTTGCTACTACCAAGAAAGACAAGTAAGTAGTGTTAAGCAACACGAGCAATGCTTCTCGTAGTCTACAATAGCTACGCTTGGTGATCCGGTTAAGATAAATGTCCAAACAAAACAACACATCTATATACGATGTCACAACATCCCGTGGATTAATTACATATTAAAATTAGTTTCATGTAACATTTTCCAGTGCCCCAAGGGGCTCACCTCCTCCGGACCCCACCCCGGCGCTGCCGGATCCCGCCGCTCACACGATCCCGTGACGCCTCCGCCAGATCCGGCCTGCCTCTTGCTTAATCCACGCCTTTGGCGCCAGAGAGGATTCGACCCCGCTTCCAAGATTACACGCCAGTTCCCGCGCCGCCGCACGCCACCTGCACCCACGCCGCCCGTATGCAACGCGCGCCATATTTTGACGCCGCGACGCGCCAGTCCAACCGCTCAATCCAGTGTTGACGCCACTTCCTAATATTCGCTGTAGATTCGCCGCCAGCCACATATCTTCACTTCCGCTCGCTGCCGCTTTACACGTCATTTCTGATTTCGTCGCTGCCGCGCCAATATTCTTCGACTCACAAGGCCACGCCTTCTTTCCATCAATGTACCTCAAATGTCCGTATTCGCTTACTAACTTAGGCGCTACACCAGCCAAGGAAACACACAAATACAACACACAAAACTAATAATGTTCCAACAAAAGCACGCTAAATACCAACAAATCCCTTTCGAACTTCTAGCGGCGCTGCCCACCAATCAACCTCCTGCCACTGCACAGGCTTCCCACTAGTCCCTGTTAGCATATTCGCGTCAGCCCTTGGTGCCTACACCACCAACGCTTCCTCTCACCAACCCTCGACGTGTGAATGGTACCGCACTTAATGCTTGGTCCTCTTGTGGAAATCACTGTGGTTTCCACCAGGGCACCGACATTGATTGTCGGTAACAGTAGTAATCGGGTCGCTATCCTCTTGCATTCTTCAAAGAACTGTATGAACCAAGCACTCTCCTCTCGGGCATGACAAGCACTCATGAATCGTGTCGGAGACATAACGCCACCGAAAGCCTGCAACTTAAACCTAATGGTAAATCTCTTCCCTCTCATTCGGGAATTCAAAACTCCGGAAGTCGAAGCGACGTATCGACATCTCTCCCCACTGGCAGCCTATAGCCACCACTGTTGGCTCCCTCTCATACTGACTCCGTAATCGAAGGCCCCTTCACATATCAAAAATCCTTCTTTCACCGCTTCCCTGTAAATGTAGGCCCGGATTCTTCCATGACCGGCCGCTGCTCACCGCCAAGTCCGGACGCGTTCCACTACTGCGCATGACTCCCACCGCGGATTCAGATGTGGGTAATCTCGAATATCTTTTGTGCCTTCCATCCGACGGCGTACATTCTTTTTCGAAAGTTTAGTGCCGACTTCCATGGGCCGGAACACGCCTGCATTCCTCTGTCTCCAAAACTGCGCGTCATCTAAAGCACACTTCCTTTGGACATAGAAACAAGCCTATCCGCCTCTCTTCGGGCCTGTGACCAGAATGCGCCTACCCAGATTCGACATTTTGAAATTTGCCCGTAGTAATTCTTCTAAAGATTCATTCAAGGGAGAGGCTCACTTAAGCATGATCGTCGACATAGATCCCAAACGTAACATGATGTTCGCCCCTCCTGACGGGTAATACCTAATGATTCGTTCAAACTTCAGCAAAGCTATTCCTCCTCAAAAGATCGCCAATCTTTCTGCATCACACTGCCGCCAGTTTATGCTCTTCGCCGGCTGCATCTTTAGGTGCTCTTCCTTACCCACTCTTCCCTCCGGCCGCTCCCATGTAAATCTCTTCCGTGAGACGATGGAAATGCCTGATGTCCAATTGATGACGCAGCCCCTTCAGCCTGCCGCGAATGGAAATCAAGGTTTCGGCGAATTGAACTTACCACCGGAGCTTAACGCCTTCCATGTAGTCAATCCCATACTGCTGGCCGTATCCTTTCGCCACTAAACGCGCCTTGTACCTATCCACGCTTCCGTCTGCCTTCCTCTTGACTTTGAAGACCCATTTGCAGCCGATAGCTCGCCTCCCTTGAGGCAGCTCCTCCAATCTCCACGTGCCGTTCTCGATCAGGCTGTCCCATTCGCTATCAATCGCAACCCGCCACTTATCGCCATCGACCGCCGCAAGCCCTCAGCAACTGCAGGCTCGGTAATCATGAACAAGCAGCAACTCCCCATGTCACCGACCGACAGTACCAGCTGGATCGACAGGCCCGCGAAAACCGACCGTCGGCCAGAAACGTCCGACTGCTCTTCGCGACTTCGTCCCTGGTAGCGTAGAGTCCGGGAATAAAACTCAAGTATGTTTGCACATTGCTCCCTCGCCGCCTAAGATCCTTCAATCTTGCGATGCGGAAGCGGGACCGCCTCCACCGAAGTTCTTCACCACCGAGGACCGCGGAAGGGGAATCACCACAATCAGGCGTGCTCCTCCTACGCGCCCACCGGCGCCTTTCCATCATCACCGCTCACTTGTCGCCGCTACCGCTCGCTCCTTCTATTTGCCGACGTGCCGCACCCCGCACGCGACCACCCTTCTTCTCCAACCGCTTTCCTCCCTCGTGACACTATCTCGGTGTGTTTGTCTTCGACGGAGGTGTAAGACTGAGTCTCGCGAACACGCCAACAAAGACTACCTTCGGTCAATCAATGTTCTCGCTCCTGAGAACTTCACCGAGGCCCCAAATCAGAGCAGGCGCGGCTCGCCGGTGGGGCATTGTAGCCGAAAGCACGCAGCCTCCACCCGCCGGGGTCATCTTTCTTCGCCGCTACCAGCGCAGCCCAAACATCGCCAGCGTCCTCCTCGTGGGAAACCTGTGGGCTTCCCTCCCCACCCACATCCGGCCAGTGGACCTGGTCTTTCGCAACGTAAGACCTGACACCGCTCCTAATGTAAGCAGCCGTAGAAACCGCTTCCCAAAAGGAAGCCTAAAGGGGAATCAATCAATATGGTCCCCGCCATAAACCCCCAATGTCCTGGTATTCACACGCTCAGCCGCCTGGCTACCAGGCCGGGGCCGAGAATTGCGTTTTATACCGCGTTCGTGGAACGTTACAATTCTTCGATGAATCCGCTTACCATTGTCCAACGGGTGCTTCGCTTCGCCCCGCTCGCTTCCTCAGCTGCTCAGCTCTCGGAAGGCTCCTCGTGCTCACCGGCTCTTCAGAGTGTAATCCAAATCTTCTCGAATAAGCCGCCGCGAAGGTGACGAAGTACCTCGCCCGCCAATCGGGCCCGAGTAACCGGGCCACACAAGTCAATGCGCCCAACTTCGCTGGGCCGAGCAGGGACTCGCTCACCCTCACGAATGGCTCCCTCAGGCGCCTTGTCTCCACCAATATTCACACCTGCAAAACCCCAACCTCTTCTCCACTACACCCTGCCTGGGGCCTCACCGGACTAGCCCTCTCCAACAGCCTTCATGCCTCTGTGGTGTAAGTGTCCAAGTCTACGATGCCATACATCTACAGCATTCTCTAAAACTGTATTCACCTCCTCATGATTCTCCCTCTTATAATCAAGATAATACAGCCCTCCTCTCTCATAACCCCTGAACAGCTGTCTCCCAGTTTCTGAGTGGATTGCCACGCATGACTTCTCCTCAAACAGAACACTGTATCCTTTCTTGCACACTTGGCTCACATGAAATTCGCGATGAGGCCGGGTGTAAGAACATCACCAATGCAGCTTCTCCCGAACATCGCTCCTTATTGATGACCGAGCCGCCTCCCCGGTGACCATCCTCACGCCCACCTCTCGCCACGACTCTTCACGCTGTCGAATGAACTGAGCGAAGCCTTCTCCAAGTTGTCGAAGCTTTGGAGAACATCATGTGTCTCCGCACATATGCGCAGCGCCGAGTCAATCAGCCACAGCTGCCGGTGTCCTTCGCTCGGTTCTTCCCACAAAATCGTGTTTCGCGATTCTCTCACAAGATGAGGTTACCAACCGCTACCTTGCAAATCAACTTGTATCTTCTTCTTGCACTTGAAACAAGTGTCACGAAATTCGCCTTCCTTTCTTGCCGGATGAAGTCGCGCTTCTCCTTTTTCTCTGGATCAAGTGGTTCTGAAACAAGCCAGCCGAGTAGTGGCCGGTCTTGCCATTACGTGGCGCATGTCACATTCGAGCGCTCTCCTCGGCCTCTCTACCTCAGCGCCTCCTTCGATTCGTCGAAAACGTTCTTCTTGGCCGCCGACATCCCTAATCGAACTTCCTTTTATCCTACGCTGGCCCGTGCCCGCCATAGGTATTGGCCGTGGAACTGCCTCAAGGCTTTCACCGAACTTCAATCTCCCGGCAAACCCCTAGAAACCGGGCTTATCTTATGGTCTCGACGCAACGGTTTCCTAAGGCTATGAACCTCTCCATCAATGCATCAAATCGACCATATAAGCTTCGTAAAGTTTCTCCCTTCAAGTCAGCCCTTATCTTGCCTAGCCGAGTGTAAAGACCGACTATAGTCACATTGTCTTCACATCATACATCTCTAGACACTTCCACATAGCATGAGAGGTTTTCGTGATCAGGCGCGATGTGAGGATGGACTTCCTTACCATATAACAATTCGCGCTGTAGGCTTTGTTGTCCTTGGCCTTTCCATCGCAGCCACGCCGTGTTCAATCGCTGCCCGCTGGTGGCTCCAACCGTAACTCCTCGGGCGCCTTTGATGCTGCTATCAACGTATTTCCAAGCAACCTTTTGCCCACAAGCAAAGGCACCAACCTCCATCTCCACGCTTTTGTAATCTCGCCCATCAACGCCGGCGTCAACTGACGCGGGTCCTCCTCGCTGGGCCACCATGAGCTCAGCACACACTTGCTGGTGCAGGACTCTCCATCGCCGCCGGCTTCCACCTCGTGATTTCCACCTCCCATCGAGTTCGCTCCAACTGGCGAGATGACACATTTCCAAACTCTCACATTCACTCATAGCCCATTTTACTACACAGAGTGAACCTCTCGTATCATGCACACTGAATAATGAGAGAAAAGGATAGGAGAAAGCCTGCCTCTAAAACTCCTTAATAATGATCTTAACACCAGATTGAGGGCCCAGCCTCAACTAGCCAATAAACTCAAAAGCCCACTACCTGAGGATAAGCGGTGTAGTGTTAACAACACGAGCAACAGCTTCCAGAGTCTACAATAGCTAGATGGCTGATCCAAAACTCCAGGATGAACAACCAAACAAAACAACACACTATATTACGATGTCACGACATCCGTAAATCCTACCATGGCCAAAAGCTCCGCGCATCGGCTTAGCGGCCCGCGAGGCCCCTATCCCGATCCTAATGCTCGCGTTGGATTCCTGGACCACACTGCACACGATAAACCATTGCCTCCCATAGATGCGACTCAGCCTCTCAGCTGATCAGGTATCACGTCAGATGTGACCCCACTGAGGTGATGGCACGTAGAACTCAGCGTGGTCACACACCACCGGCATCTGGCACCGCTCCGTACAATGATAAATCGCGCACCGACATTTTGACGCCGCAGTCAGTGGTGTCCAAATCAGCTGGGAGGTGGCACGGCAGCCACATGGCTCCAATGGCGCACAGATTCGCGCGTGGCCATTCCACATCTCAATGGCTCGCAGGTCCAGCAGCGTCTGGCTTTCCGATTCGTCGCGTCGCGCCTCGTCACTTGTAGCTCCGCGGCGCGCGCTCTTCCCGCCGGACCAGAATATCCGTCGCCGCCTACTAACTTCGCGCGGGCGCATCAAGGAAACACACAACACAAACACACAAAACTCATGTTTCCAACAAAAGCATGCTGGTTCTGGTGCGGCTGGCGATCCCCTCTTCGAAAACTTACAGTTTTGCCGACGGGCCCCGACCCGGGTGGCCTCCGTTAGGTTTGCAGCATGTTTTCCCGCTGACTCCCCTTTGTTTAGCATATTGTCCGGCCTACACCTTAATGCCTACAAAGCTTCACCTCAATAGGGCCTCCCTCGACCAGTTACCCCGTGGTAATGGTATCACCGAATGTGCTTGGTCCTCTTGTGAGAATGTCAAGGTTGCCACCCAGGGCAATCAATGATTGTCGTAATAATAATGGTCGTGGTCCCTCTTGCCATCTTCAAAGAGGCTGTCATAAACCACGGCCTCCTTCCTTCAAAGCATGGTAAGGCCCCGTGTACTCACCTTCCGTGTAGGATGACGCGGCGATGTGACTTAGAACCCCACGAATCGCTCTCCCTCCATCAGGGTGAACGAAACCCGAAGTCAACATGACGTGTCGCGTCTCATCCAATCTGAGTGTATGCAACACTATGGTTAGCCCCTATAGTGCCTGATTCATAATGGCGTCCCTTCACATGTGAAAATCCTCTTCAGCTCCTGCGTGTGGAGCCCGGATTCTCCATGAAGTACAGGACCGCGCCCGCTTCGCAGTCCGGACGCGTTCGATCATGAGGTCATTAGACTCCCAATCGCAGGATCTGTGTGGCACTCCAAAACATCTTTTGTGCCTTGGCGTCCGGCGAAGGTGACATGTACTTCGAAAGCTCTGGTCCAATCTAATGGGCTGGAAACCAACCTAGCATCCTCATTCGAATCGGGCAAGCACATCTGAAGCATACTTCCTTGGCATGGAAACGAGCTTCCATGCTGCCACTTCTTCAGCTGGGTTCCAGCAGATGCTGCAGTCCATCCAAATCTGACATCTGAACTTGCATGTTGGCAACATCAAAGATTTGATACTTTTAAAGGAGAGGCTCACCATGATGAGATGGCCGCATGGATCCCGACAAACATGATGTATACCCCCTCTGCCTGACGGTACACTGAATGATCTTGCTGAGACAGTAATTCATCCCTGCTGAGAAGTCATCGATCTTTTCGTGTTCAGCCGTCTCGCACTCCCTTTCAAGCTTCGTCAGCTCTTCACATCAGCGACTGATGCTCCCTTCGGGGACGCCCTCCCCTCAGGTCTTTTCCATACAGAGTGTCTTCCCGTGAGATGGCGGATGCAGGATCACAATCTTTGGTCTCCAATGATCAGAGTGAGTGGCTTGGTCGCTCCGAATGGAAATCAAGGCTATCAAGGAATTGAACTTCCGCTGGAAACGAGCAACACCCCATGTCATCGAGCCCAGCGCTCTCTCCCGCGTCTCCCTGCGCAGCTAACGCAGCCTTGTACCTATCAGCGCTGCGTCTACCTTCCTCTCTGACTCCGAAGACCCAACTGCAGCCGCGATAGCTCGCCTCCCTTGAGGCAGCTCCTCCAATCTCCACGTGCCGTTCTCGATCAGGCTGTCCCATTCGCTATCAATCGCAACCCGCCACTTATCGCCATCGACTCCGTCGTGCGCCTCCTCAAAGGTCTGTGGCTCGGTAATCATGAAACAGTGGGCAACTCCCACAAGGTCAGCTGAATCTGATGGCACTCTCTCTTGCGATCGGATTGGTGCCAACGAAAACCGATCTCGGCGCCTCGTGTCTCGCGCTGCTGAGCTGTCTTCGCACTCGTCTCGGGTGGCGTGGAGTCCGGGAACAAAAGGTCCTGAGGCATGTTTGCTAACGTGCCTGCCCTCTCGGCCGCTTCAAGATCCTCTAAATCCACATGGAAGCGGGACCCAGCACCCGCTGAGTTCTCCTGTCACCGCTGGAGACGGCTCTGAAGGAAGTGGTACTCCAATTGAGCTGTCCAGTCCTCGCATCAGCCCTCAGGGGCATCTCTCATCATGACAGACCTCTTTCTCTCTCACTCCCTAATCCTTGACTGCGCATAGCCGGCACCCTACGCAGCACCACCCTTCTATCCAGGCTGTTTCTGTCCTGATAAGCGATCTCGAGAGTCAAGCCTTCGACGGAGGGTGAGTGTGAGAGTCTACAACACGCTCAACAGCACTATCTTGGTCAGCCTGTGATGTCTGTGAGTGGAGCTCCATTGAGTGGAGGGTCCACGAGTCCTGTCATCCGGTCACATGCTTATAAGGGACACCGTAGCCCTCTGCGGGGCTGGGGTCAGATCTCTTCTTCTGGCGCCTTGGCAGTGAGCCCAGCATGACGCAGCCGAAGGTCTCAGGTGGGCTGTGACTCCTCCCAGCTCCACATGCTGGCAAACCTGGTCTTTCAAGCAAGGAGACGAACATGTGTTTCCTAATGTCAGCAGCAGATGGCAGAGCTGCTTCTCCCCAAAGGGAAACCGGAAAGGGGAATCAATCAACATGGTGCTGGCCATCTTCCCCAATGTGCCTGCTCTCCCACACGTCAGCTGCTCCCCATTACTCTGTGGGATTGGGGCTGGAGTTAAGCCCACCTTGTTCCGCGGTTCTTCAGAACGCCGCGAACTGCTTCGAAGTTGAACTCGCCACCAGTGCTCCGACAAAAAGCCTGCTTCAGAGTCCCATCTCTGTCTCCGCCTCATCGGCCGCAGTGCTGGACGCTGAAGCCTCTGACTTGTTCTTCAAGAGTGTAATCCAAATCTTCCTCGAATAGTCGTCAAGGAAGGTGACGAAGTACCTCGCTCCACCACTGGTCGCCGGTGTAACTGGGCCACACAAGTCAGAATGTACCAGTTCCAACTTCTCTCGCGCTCGATAGGACTCGTCTCCACTCCTCACGAATGGTCTCCTGTGCGCCTTGCCCTCCACACATTCTCGGCAAACCCCAAGCTCCTTCTCCACTACACCCGGGTCTAGCCCACGGACTAGCCCCCTCTCAGCCAAAAGCTTCATGCCTCTGTGGTGTAAGTGTCCAAGTCTACGATGCCATACATCTACAGCATTCTCTGAAACTGCATTCACCTCCTCATGATTCTCCCTCTTATAATCAAGATAATGCGGCCCCTCCTCTCTCATGAGCCCCTGACGGCCTCTCCGGTTTGTGAGTGGATAGCCACGCATGACTTCTCCTCAAACAGAACACTGTATCCCTTCTTGCACACTTGGCTCACAGACATGAAATTCTGCATGAGGCCAGGGGTGTGAAGAACATCACCAATGTGCAGTTTCTCCTGAACATCGTCTTCATTGATGACTGAGCCGTCTCCGAGGACCATCCTCACGGCTCCACCTCTCGTCACAGTGACTCCTTCACCGGACTTGCTGAATGAACTGAGCGCGTCTGCTCCAAGACGTCGAGCTTGGAGAACATCAATGTGTCGCCGCACATGTGTGTGGATGCGCCGGAGTCAATTAGCCACGGCCGCTTCAGGTCTTCTGCCTGAATCCTTCCCACAAAATCGTGCTCAGTATTCTCTGCCAGCATGAGGTTGCTCTCAACTGCTACCTTGCAGTCTGAACTCTTGTGACCTCTCTTCTTGCACTTGAAACAAGTGCCGCTGAACGCCTTCTTCTCCTTCTTGCCGGATGAAGTCGCGTTTCCA
>CM074812.1:998040-1019923 GCA_037447605.1 Zygnema circumcarinatum | reverse complement strand
CNNNTTNNAGNGTTCTNCTCNGGCTGACTTCGGGGCNCCNNCTCCTNTTNNNTTCGGTCGAGTGTGCAACGCGAGCACCTTCTCTTCTAGCAGACATCCTGAATCAAATCCTCCTCTTATCCTGCGCTGACTGTCAGCGTCGTGGCAGTGTTGGTCAAACTGCCTGGCAGTGCGCTGAAACTTCAAATGTCAGGCGGGACCCCTGGGAGGCTGCTTGTCTTCTGGTCTGCATCTAACGGTTTCCCTAAGGCTATGAACCTCTCCATCAATGCATCAAAGTCTCGCACTTATAAGCTTCTAGTTTCTCTAAAGTCATCATGCCTAGTCGTGTGAAGATCGCTGTGGTCACACATTGTCTCGCGTCATACATCTCCCTCTAGACACTTCCACATAGCATGAGAGATTTCAGATCATCAGCATTAGAGGATGGACTTCCTCTTCAGCTTCATAACAATCTCCGTCGGCTTTATGTCCTTGGCCTTCCATCGTGCGGCGCCGTGATGTTCGGCTGCGCCTCCAAAGCTCAGGGGCTCCAACCGGTAGTCAGACGCCCTGATGCCTGCCGTCGCGTGCCCGAGCAACCCCCTACAGAGCGAGGGCACCGTACCCTCATCTTCACTTTATAATCCTGCCCAGTGGAACGCCGGTATGCTGAACTTGACGTGGTCCTCCGCGTCACCATGAGCTCTGATACCACTTGTTGGTGGAGGGACTCCTCCACTGCTGCCGGCTTCTCCACTCGCATCACCTCTCTTCTGAGTTCGCGTTCCAATCGATGATGACATTTCCCAAACTCTCACATTCACTCATAGCCCATTTTACTCAAGGAGTGAACCTCTCGGATCTCACAGCGGAATAACGGAGAAGGGATAGGAGAAAGCTCGGCTCTAAAACTCCTTAATAATAAATCTTAACACCACAAATGAAGACCCCCTCTCAACTAGCCCAATAAACTCAAAAGCCCACTACCTGGCGACACAGCAAGTATCATGTTAACAACACGGCAACAAGCTTCTGAGTCTTCAATGGCTTCAACCCGTGATTCCAGAAGTTAAGATAAACAACCAAACAAAACAACACACTATATACCATGTCACAACATCCGTGACACTACCATACAACGAAGCTCACAATATCGGCATGGACTCCGCAGGGCCTCTATCTCGATTCCCTAACTTCAAGGCTGCCGATCCTGTCGGCTCACGGGATCCTTCCGTGACAAGCCCGCCGCATCTCACTCGCCTTGCCATTCCACGCTCTTGCGCCGTGACTGGCCTCGCCTAAGATTGATGACGCTATTAAACTCCGCGCCGCCGCACGCCACCATTATCCGACGCCGCCTGGCATATTAATGATGGAATCGCGCCGACATTTTCTTGACGCTGCGACGGCCATGTCCGGGACCGCTTCAATCTAAAGGTTGACGCCACAAGGCTACTCATTCGGGCTAAGGCAGATCAAGCAAGGTCAAGGCCACATTTTCACTCGCTCCGCCCGCCAATTTTTCAATTTCTCGACCCGTCGGCCGCTACTGTCACTTTTTGACTCCGGCCAAGGCCAGCGCTTCTTTCCACCGACTAAATGTCCGTATTCGCCGCTTAATATTATTAACTTAAGAGCTGCACGCCAAGGAAACACACACACAAACACACAAAACTAATGTTCCAACAAAAGCATGCTAACTATCATACACTAACATCGCAAACTCTGAATACTCGCCTTCAGCAACCATTAGAGTCTTCTCTGAATTTCCGTCAGGACAGTTTGCCTTGAAGTGGCCAAACTTCCCCAAGCACTTGTGACACACGCCCTTGACCTTCTCCTTTTTGCGGCCAACTTAGAAGCGGCTCCCGCCCACTCGCATTATCCTTCTTCAGCTCCGGCAAATGGTCTTCACGTGTCCCGTCGTAGCTTGTAAAGTAACTTCCCGCCCCGGAAGCCGCGCTTGTCCACCTTGCCCTCTCCTTGTGCTTTTGCCGCACCACCTTAGCGCCAGCACCTGTCACTGAAACCTTAGCCTTTGCCTCGCTTCTTTTCATTCTCCTCCCTTTCACTCTCTTCACCTCGCTTATGGTTGATTGGGCGTAGTGAGAAGTGTCTTAATGGAAATGACAAAGAAACTCAAATCTTTTAAGGCACTTTCTAAGAAGACGCCATCTTATGATCTCAGTCCAACGGCTTAATGGTAAGGGCAAACCTCTCGCGATCAAGCTATCGAATCCCTCTCGTGACATAATTCATGCCTCTTCATCTTCGGATATTTCAAATTACCTAGTTCTCGGTACAAGTGGACAACCGTGGTATGAGATTTGACATCATACACATCCTCTAGACTTTCCACATTTCAGCATCTAGTCTTCTAACTTCTTGTACAGAAGCGACCGCCATCCTTCATGCTTAAGGCTTATGTTGCTTGAGCTTTCCTCGCCCTTTCGAAGCTACTCGATATCTTCAACACCGTGGTTGGGTTCGTACATATCAACAACTCCAAGAAGGTCTCGGCTCAACAGCACTTTCTTCATTCGCCACCTCCACGTCTTGTAGTTATGGCCATCAAACAATGGCACTCCAATCTTCCGATCGTCATCACCTTCTGTCACGACTGAAATCTAGCCCCTTCAGCCGTGCGCGGAATTACACTTCAGAGTTCAGCTAAGAGAGAGAGAGAGAGGGAGAAAGCCCTTCAGAGTGGGGAGCAGCCCGGGATGGGCGTGCAACCGTATGCCGGTATGTTGGTTGGGTGACGACAGTCACCCACGCCCCTATACGCTTCCCCACAACCTCCTCCTACCAAAGATGTGGGAGGATTGAAGCTGTATCGCCCAATGGCAACCGCCACGGTTCCTCTCGACCTCGTGATGGGTCGTGAGGTGTATAACGTATTTCCATCGTTTCTACGCTGCAGCTCAAGGGCGGGCTGGGCCGCCGCATTGCCGGTGTGACACCTGCCGGGAGCCTCCACAAGGCCCACCACACCGTCTGCATTCATCGGTAACCGCTAACGCATTTGACGACTCGCCACTCCCCGGGGGATCCGCCGCGGGCCGTGATCCACCGCGTGACCGATTGGGTCCCGCGGTGCCGCAGCTTCTCCGTGATCCCTCCTCTACGCCGAGGAGGGGACCTTGGCCGCTGACGTGGGGCCCATAGAGATTATGTGGCGGCCCCACGGGTGAACCAGTTCTTAAGGTTCGAACCTAGGACCTCCGTCGTCCTATAGGGTATCCGATGCTCTAACCGTTAGGTACTGCATTGGATGGAAACATAAAGCCACGCCGGGCTCTAAGTAACCCTTCCCCCTTGGGGTGACTGTAGCGTTTCGCTACATTACTCCCCCCCTGTGAGAATGTGAACGCCCTCGTTCACGTGTGTGGGGTAGTAAAGGCAGCTCGTAGTTTCAACGGCACGCGTCGAACTCTACGTGATAACCGGGAGGGCTCAGCGATAATCCCGGTCAAGTCCCTTTCCGAGTTGCGCGGGGACGGCTCAGGAACCCCCCGAGCCGCCCTCGCCCGCTCTCCTGCGGCCTGCGCCTCCCAGTACAAGTTGATGAGCTCTTGGCAATTGGTTAAGTTGCCCTCGGCTTCCCATGTGCTATGTTCAACCCCATAGCCCAACCACTTCACGAGGTATTCGTGACGGGAAGATCGACCCTTTCTCACAATACGGTGGGCTTGAATGGTTTCAACTTCATACTCAAGTTCACCTTCAAGTTCCACTGGTGGGGGAGGTGGTTGGATCCTCCCATCGCTACGGTAGACCTTTAGCAAACCCACATGAAAGACCGGATGCACCTTCATGTGGGATGGTAAATCCAACCTGTAAGCGACATCATTGATTCGCTTCACGACCTTAAAAGGTCGTATGAAACGGGGCCAGCACTTACGAGGTTCCGCCATAAGCTGGTGCCCCTGCTCGCCATTTCAAGAACACTCGCCGCTGCTGAAGGTGAGTTGGGTACGGTGACGTCGCCATAGGCCTTTTGTCGCGACCGGGCCGCCAGTGGCTCCCGCTGCGTTCTCTCGGCAGCTGCATATTAGTCGACAAAAGACTGATCATGAGGTTGAGTCCCACGCCCTCTCTTCCAAGGATCGGGTTTCGTGGACGCCATGTTCCACGGATCGTGGGGCTGGATCCTTGGTTGCGTGGGATTTAGGGATGTCATCAAAGTTCGTAGAAGAAAGGGTGGTACCAATGGACTCCTCGAAAGCATTATTGATGGCGACCGCCAATCGGGAGCAGCTTCATATCCCACCCATCCGGGTGGGTCCCATAATGCCTGAGGTAATCCTCCGGTGATCCTCGCTCGACTGCCCGCCCCGCCACTCCGCGCGCGGGTGGAAAGTCAGCATCAACCGCTTGGTCCCTACGATTTTGAGCACTTCCGCCCAAAATGGCCGGTGAATCGTGGATCACGGTCAGACACAATGTCTGACTGAAGACCATGCTGGCTCCACACTTTGTCAACATACAGCCGTGCAATCTCGTCGGCCCCAGCGGTCTTAGTAGTTGGTGCAAAATGCACCATCTTGCCGAGCCGACGACAAAGACGCAGGATGGAGTCATATGCCCTCGCAGGCGCCACAGAAGATCTGCGGATCAAGTCCATACCCACACTATCCCATTTCCTCGTGTGCGAGGTGTGAGGGGCTGCACCGCCGTGATCCCGCCAAGCAAGGGTTTGCTCGGCTGACAAGTTGACAACAAGCGAAACATAATACGCTACATCCCTCGAGTCTGTGCTACCAGAACTCTTGAGCAAGGTTTCTCACGGGTTTTGGGTAAATCTCTATGTGACCTCGCATTTTGTGATCATGTGAAGTTTACCTGTAATGAGCCGCCGCATAGCCCCGCTCTTGGGTGCACACCACAACTGCCGTGGTACTGTAATCCGTTCCAGACACCACTTCCTTGTCCTTATGTACCTATTACCTTGGCTATCCAGAGAACAAAGCGGATCATATCGTGCGATACCCTCCCCGATCATCTCTGCCCGGAGATCGGGAGAGTGGAGGGTTGGATCAAGGCCACCGGGTGCGATCTATGACAGCATACCGAGACTGAGACCTCGGGTTGGCTCTACTTCTCCCTCGGCCATCTCGCTCCACCAACACTTCGAAATGACGAAGGCATTCATCTGGTAAGATGCCGGTGGCAGTTTACCAGCTGGTTCAAGTATATCTAGCCTTTCCCGCCGAGCAAAACTCCACCGGGTAGCCAAACTCTTGGAGGAATCCTCGTACTGGGCTGTGCTCGCTTCAGATGGGGAGTTCGGTTGGGGCTGGAGAGGAACGTGGCCGTACTTGACGTGGTCAAGGACTGGCTGCAGATCGCTGGCCTAAATAGCACCGCCATGTCCTCAGGGCGTGGACCACTGCAAGCAGTTCCTGTTCTGTTGCAGAATAGTTGCGCTCAGCGGGATTCATTTTGCGACTTTCATACGCCAAAGGTTGGCCATCTTGAAACAAGACGGCACCCAAGGCGAATCCCGAAGCATCACAAACCACTTCATAAGGCTTGGACGGGTCCGCTAAACGGAGAGTGGGTGCGGTAACAAGTGCATGGCGCACACCTTCGAATGCATCCTGGCATTCAGGGGTCCATGTAAAGGGGACACCGGAACGTGTCAAATTAGTCAAGGGGGTAACCAGTTTACTAAACCCTTGGATGAACTTACGAAAATAATTCGCAAAGCCCAGAGAAAGACCGCAACTGATGCAAGTCAGTCGGTCTGCCCAAGTTTCTACCGCAGAAACTTTGGCAGGGTCTGGCCGAAGGCCTTGATCATTCAGAATATGCCCAAGATAAAGCAACTCACGTTGCATGAAATGACAATTTTTCCTCTTGGCATAAAATCGGTTCGTCCTCAGTACCTCAAACACTTTCCGAACGTGTTCAAGATGTTCCTCCTCTGTCTTACTGAAGACAAGGATATCATCGAGGTAAACCAAAACAAACTCATCCATGCCGATGAACATCTCGTTCATTACAGCCTGGAAAGTCGCCGGAGCATTAGTCAATCCAAAGGGCAACACCTTATATTGAAATGACCAATCTAGCTGGTCCGAACGCAGCTTTGCACATCAGCCTTCCGCGGACGCGGATCCGATGATACCCCGAAAGCAAGATCAAGTGTGATGTGAACACTTTGGCGCCGTGAAGACGATCCAACAGATCATCGATACGTGGTAAAGCAAATCGATTCTTTACAGTGATCTTGTTGAGTGCGCGATAATCAATGCACATCCTCAACGAACCATCTTTCTTCCCAACAAACAAGATGGGCGCCCCAAAGGGGCTTTGACTGGGTTCTATCCAGCCCTTGTCACGTAAAGTTGCCAACTGGTTTCGCATCTCTTCGGTTTCTTTTGGGCTTAGCCGATAGATCGGCCGCCAAGGCGTTGCCAGCTCAAGAGGGATTGTGTGGCCACCCCTCTCGGGATGGTGGCAAATCCCTTCTGGAAGGTCGTCGCAGCACATTATCCTCAACTCATCCAACAGGTTGGATCTCGGAGACGGAATAACGGGAGCATTAACTGTGATGTGATCTCGCCATTCTTGGTTCGCTATGAACATCTCAAGTACGCTATGACATGCACCATGAACAAGGTGCAACCCTCCTCAACTGCTTTGGCCAATTGCATAGCTGAGCAGAGATAAGGAGTAGCAGGCTGCTTGATAACAACGGATGTGGCTCTGCCAAGGTGCAGGGTAAGCCGCCCCGGCCACCACCGTGCACGCAATGCGACGTAGTCCATTTGTGTTGGACCATGGTTAACCAAGCACTTCCCCAAAATAACATCAGCATTTCGGGGCCGCTGTGTTAAGACACTGATCGCCCCGGAGTAGGATTGAGCTTTGATTTTGAGTGCGTGACGCTACCGTAGATCTGGCTCCAGGCCCATCCCCGAAAACACTTTCTCAATGGGGATCTGCGGGTCAATCCAAATCTCTGGGTGAATGCAGAACTAACAAAGTTAGCATCTGCCCCAGTATCTAGCAGTATCACTGCAGGGTGGCCATTGGCTGACCCGATGAAGGTCATGGCACGATGGGCAAGATGGAACATAGATCGCACTATATGCGAGGGGTGAGGACGAGCCGTCCTCCACACCAATGTGTAGGGTGATCCAACCACGAACTGGTGGATCCTTCCATCGTCTGCACTAACTTGGTGCCCTTTCCTCAGCTGTTTCACCAACCGCCAGTTGGCGTTGGGAAAAGTGCGAACTGCCAAGTGCTGAGGAACCAGCACATGCAGCCCAAGGATGTGGGAAGTATCCCGCAAGACAAGCAAGGCATCCATGGCACATCTCATCAAGACATCATCCCCCATAACATTGAGAATTGAAACATGCCACTGGCCACGCATCAATACATCCATAAACCTAGAGGGAGTCACCACGGTGGCAGGGGAAAAGGACATGGAATCAGGAAGCGCATGACACACAACGAGATCGTGCACCCCCAAAGGCCTGCCCAACAAGTTAAGCATGTCCGCTGACCTAAGCCACAAAAGTCCTTTAACATTGACTCAGCAATCGCCCTCCCATCCCCTAACTCGTTACTCCACCGCCAGCCGCACTCCTAAACCGGGCCGGGTGGGGTTGGGGGTTTTTCTCGCCCTTGCCCTTCCCCTGCCCCGGAGTTCGGGAGGGCAATCTCGGCCTTTATGCCCCTTTTTGCGCAACGGAAACATTCTTGTTCTCCCCGCCGCATCTTCTCCATTTCCTCGAGTCAACTTCGGCGCGTCGTGTAGCAGGGCGCAGCCACTTCCGCTGGGCCGCCTGCTTGCCCTTTCCTCGCCATCTGGCAGGAGCCGAGGGTCCCGCCTTCCACGACCTCGCCACGTCGCCCGACCTCCTCAGCCGTCAGCGCTGGCCCGTGACACCGCAGGCTGCAGGTCCAACCTAATGGCCGACAAAGGCCGTGCCTTAGGAGTCACGGGTCCCACGCTTCGTGAGTCCGTGGGCGTTCTCACCGCCTCGTGTGTGGCTCGCCATTCCCTCGGCGGGAGTGAACTCACCACTGTGCTTGTGAGTGGTGATTTGAGGGACCACTTGACGCAGGTCTCGCAGGAACTGCTTGACACTGCCGGTTTGGACCATGTTCTGAAATTTATCCCGGGCCTCCAAGCCGGGATCCAAGGCCCCAAAGTGATTGATAAGTTCATCTCTCAACTTATCCCACCGTCCCTCATCTGTCAGAGAGGCCCTCATACACCGTGTATGCTCCTTCTCGAGTGCCAAAAGCAAAAGCTACCACCACCTGTGAGGGGACAGCTTTTGGTCGCCGTAAGGTAGCCCCCTTCGCTTGACTCCGCAAATCCACTGCTCAATCGAGCAGCCCCAGGGATGCTCGCCCCAAAAGGAAAGAGGGGCTCACTTTGGCCCGACTCGCCGCATCTCGTGTTGGCGGGAGGAGCAAGCCCCAGGGATCGGGATCTTCTTCTCCCGGCCCCCGCCAGCCTCGCCACCACCTGGGTCCCCCATCGCCGGGTGGGATCGCCACCTCGTGGGGTGGCTCACCCCTCGCGGGAAAACTGGGGGTCCGGACTTCTCGCCGCCGCTCCGGCAATGGGCCGGGGCGTCGACGTGCACGACGCTATCGAGGGCGCCTTGCCTAACCCCTTCCCTAGGACCTGCTGCATCCACTGCCTCTACCAGCCTGAGGGGGGGTTCGGGGCATACCTTCCTCGATCCTCCGGAGCCTGTCCGAAAGGCTCCGGAACTCCATTTGGAGCGTGTCCACCAAGCGGGTGGACCGGTGGAGCTTCCATAAAGCCGCCCACCGCCAGAGCAAAGCTATGGTGGCGACGCTACGCCGCTTTACATCCGCTCCTGGGCTTGCCGACATCTTCTTCATCTTTCGGGCGAAGCGCCACCGGTGATAGCCCTCCCATCATGGGGATCGCGGATTCTCGCCGCCAGCTGCCCGTGACGCGGAAGTGCGTTAGCCACCTGGGATGACCTTGGTCATCAGTGGGCTCGGGACTGGGCCCCTCCATGGGGACAGCCGCAGTCTCCGAGTTCTCCTCCATCACCTCGTCCCGTGGGACGGGTGGTGGAGGTGGCGGCCCTGAGGGCCCCGGGTCACCTCCGGCCCGCCGAGTGGTCACCATGACCAACAGGTTCCTTCCCAAACAGAAAAGAAAACCTGCTCTGATACCAAATGTCACGACTGAAATCTAGCCCCTTCAGCCGTGCGCGGAATTACACTTCAGAGTTCAGCTAAGAGAGAGAGAGAGAGGGAGAAAGCTCTTTCGTGAGGGAGCAGCTCCGGGATGGGCGCGGTAAATCAGATGCTTTGTAGCGTTGGTTGGGTGACGGCCACCTTATACGCTTCCCCGGAACCTCCTACCAAAGATGGAGTGATTGGAAGCAGGGCCGCCTTAATGGCAGCCAGGTCCTCACTCCGCATGGGGTCGAGGTGTACAACGCATTTACCGCTTCGTTGCATCCTGCGGCGCGGCGTCGCGACGCGAAGGCCGCCAGAGCTGCATCGTCGGAGCCTACGCGCTGGGCGCTGGCCCGACCGCACACCCGTCCGTACTCATCGGGTAAATCAAGTAACGCACGGACGGACGGCTTAATTTGGGATCCGGCCGTGGGCCCTCGATTCACCGCGGGACCGATTGGTCCCTGCGGGTGCCGTTAGCCCGTGATCCTCCTCTACGCTGAGAGGAGGGGACCTTGGTCGCTGACGTGGGGCCCATAGAGATTATGTGGCGGCCCCACGGGTGAACCAGTTCTTAAGGTTCGAACCTAGGACCTCCCTCGTCCTATAGGGTATCCGATGCTTTAACCGTTAGGTACTGCATTGGATGGAAACATAAAGCCACGCCGGGCTCTAAGTAACCCTTCCCCCTTGGGGTGACTGTAGCGTTTCGCTACACCTTCCCGCCCCCGCCTCAGCTCGATAATATAGATACCGCAAGAGAAGATTTTCTCCCAGGATGACAGTCTTCACTGTTTCCGGGGATCAAAGAGACGCCAGCCTGCGAACACAGGTTCTGCCACCGCCAGCACAGACGCTCAGCAAAGAATGAATGAACAGACGGAAGACTGCAATAGAGAATGTTAAACGGAGTTAAGAATACACAGAGTTTCATGTTTACTCATCATAAGAAGGCCTCTTATACGGGGAAGTTACTGACACATTGTAGTAAAGCTCTACCTGCACCTAGTAACCCTAGTGCGTGCTGCCAGTGCAGAGTAGAGGCTTGCCAAGCAGGTGGTGGTGCTTTACAAAGATAAGGGGACACTCAGAGGTGGAGTAGAAGCAGAGGGGCCTCTTGCTTGTGTTCTTGTACCGCTTTGAAGTTAAGAGTTTTCAGCATTTGTGCATTCTCTTATCTTCCTCAATCTCGATCCTGCTCATCCATTCTTTGCTTGGGGCAGTCTGTGCTTTGTGAGTGTGATTCTGTGTTTCCGCAAGGCTGGCGTCTCCTAGTCCAAGGAGTAGTGGGATGTCATCCTCGGAGGGATCTTCTACTAGGACCGGAGGCTCCACATCTACACAGAGGACGAGACCTTCTATTGAGCTTCCATTTACTGTTTCCTCTCCGTTTCCACAAGTTCCACATTCGGTCCCAATTTCTCTCCATCCCTAACTCTGTTGAAACCTCTCATCCACCTTTTTATTTCCCACCATAGGGAATAAAGGTTGGCGGGAGGCGAGCAGGAGCTCGTGTCCGGCGAGGCAGAGGCGGCGAGCGAGGCGACCGCCCGCATTGCCGGTGCCTCCGATCACGGCGATACGCATGGTGGCGGAGTGCGGAGGGAGGGAGGGAGGGAGGGAGGAATGGAGGGAGGGAGAAAGGGAGAAAGATCTTCCCCGGCCAATTACCATGGTCGCGAAGCCGCTTCCCACATCTTTAGTTTCCTGCTTTCCCAGAAAGTTTCACGATCCGGACCATTAGACAAACCGCCGATCCGGTTGGCAACCGCTGGGTTGCGACCGAATCAGGTCCATTCGAATCGCTTGCCAACCAAAGGTATCCAATCGGTTCCAAATCATTGATCGGGTTGGCCAACTGCTGGCATCCATCGGTTCCAAAACCGACCTGCTGCCAACCAGTGTCACGATTCTAGTAAACAACCATCTCGACCGTTGCCAACCACAGACTCCATCGTTCTTAAAACCGCCGAGCCACAACCGCTGGCATCCATCGTTCCAAACCAGTCGACTGGTTGGCCAACCGCGTCAGCCGATCGAAACAAATTCATTCGACCGGGTTACAACCAGTGCCACGGATCAAACAACCATTCGACCGGGTTTGGGAAACCGGCGCAGACTGAAACAAACTGCCCTGACCGGGTTCTAACCAGTGATCCAATGGTTGGCAACCATTGAATTTCTGAAATTAAAAAAAATTGCAAAAATGGGTCGTATGTGTTTTTTGGTGGGTTGCCAACCGTTGACAACTAGTGTAACAAGCCTGATGCGTACAGATGCGTACGGATTCGTACAGCCGAGTCGTATGATTGTATCATCGAGATTCCGCACGTCAACCGTAATAGTTTTCTTCAAACGCCGACAGTATTTTGGTAAATGTGAAGCGCTCAGTTCGCTACACCAGTGATTTAATGGTTGCCAACCATTTGATTTAATGGATATAACCATTCGACTGGTTGCCAACCAGTGCAGCCAGATCGAAACAACCATTCGACTGGTTGCCAACCAGTGGCATCCACTGGTTCCAAACCAGTCGACTGGTTGCCAACCAGTGGCATCCACTGGTTCCAAACCAGTTGACTGGTTGCCAACCAGTGGCATCCACTGGTTCCAAACCAGTCGACTGGTTGCCAACCAGTGGTTGCGGACCGAAACAACCATTCGACTGGTTGCCAACCAGTGGTTGCGGACCGAAACAACCATTCGACTGGTTGCCAACCAGTAGACGTCCAACCATTGCCATCCAATGGTTGTCCAATGGTTGCCGATCCACTGGTCCGAACTGTGGAAAGTTTTCACAGATCGGACCATTAGACAAACCAGTCGACTGGTTGGCAACCAGTGGTTGCGGACCGAAACAACCATTCGACTGGTTGCCAACCAGTGTTGGCATCCATTCGACTGGTTTGGAACCAGTGGATGCCACTGGTTGGCAACCAGTCGACTGGTTTGGAACCAGTGGATGCCACTGGTTGGCAACCAGTCGAATGGTTGTTTCGATCTGGCGGCACTGGTTGGCAACCAGTCGAATGGTTGTTTCGATCCGGCGGCACTGGTTGGAAACCAGTCGAATGGTTGCCAACCAGTGGCATCCACTGGTTTCAAACCAGTCGAATGGTTGTTTCGGTCCTGAGCCACTGGTTGGCAACCAGTCGAATGGTTGTTTCGGTCCGCAAGCACTGGTTGCCAACCAGTCGACTGGTTTGTCTAATGGTCCGATCTGTGAAAGTTTTGTCGAGGCTTCAAAGTTAGTGCTAATAGCTTCCCGCTGTGACAGAACGATGTATCGAAATATCACCGATACGATAGGTCATATTGTAATGAGAAATTATGTATAAAATTTGTGGTTAGGTTATAAGGGTTCAGCAGAGAAACTTGAAGTATTTTTTCTTGGAAATGGGGCTCTGAACTGGAGGTAGTGCTGGCCTGAACTTGTTTCCCACCTGCTCATCCACCCCTAAAATTTGGGGTCGGTTTTGAGGAGGGGAGGGGGGTGAGTAAGGGAGTGTTCAGGCGCGGGAGATTTGGGAACAGCAAGTGTACTGTCGACAAGGTTACATAGCAGTACCTCGTGCTCTACTCGTGAGCACTCGTAAGTCCGCACTGCATCTTCGTTCTGCTTCTTCTCTCCACGCCTGCAGAGATTGCGACAATTTTGATCCAGATTTGCAGAAACTGCAAAAAAAAGTACTGAAAACGAACAGAGGGAACTTACTGGTAGTTATTTTATTATTTTCCAAACGATGGAATTGCCAGTACCATCTAGTTTGTAAGTTGAGTTTTCCTGTCAATCTTTAAACTCAACCAGAACGTCATGGAATGTGACGTTCGGAAAATCCTTTCAGTCTTTTAACCTTCCTCACGAACTTCACAAATTGATGAAGGGTTGTCTGCGAGATTCCCATTGAGAGTTGGAAGTGTTATAAGGAAGAGCAAGCTTCGAAGGTTCGAAGCAGACTACACGCTGCCATTTATCACATGATCTGCAGAGACGTCGCCCACATGCAACTTTAGAGCTGTCAAGCTCAGAAGTGAGTCCTTGCGTTTAAAAAATTGGAAGCTTCGCCATTTCAATCAATCAATTCCTGCGTGGCATGGAGTGTTAACTCCGCTGTCATTGCTACTCAAAAGGAAGCCTCTGGTTCGTAGGGTCCGTGATGACTACAGAAAAAAGCTTTGAATATGGACAATACTGATTGGAAGATGCTCGACTAAAAGTTTAGGAGCAAAGCTCAGATTTTTAACTAACTATTTTCCGCTACTGTAAACAATAATTAATCTCTGTAACGTTTATTCACTGAAAGAAGTCGTAGATCTTATCGTTCTCTCCTCGTAGCATATGAAGCTTCAAACATTTCAAGCGAAGTCAATACTAAAAAGCCAACGACTGCGATTTTTGAAAAACTATTAAACCATTTTTGGGGACATTCATCTTTTCGGCTACCTGCATCCTGTTATCTACAAACAACACACCAAGTCACCTATATTACATTTAGCTTACAAAGCAATAGGAGAGGGAGGCGAGGGAGTTATAACTCTCTCACGTTCTCTCTCCATATCTCTCTCTCTCTCTCTCTCTCACACACACACACACACACACGCCCCTCTCCATGCCCCATATCACACTTCACTCCCTTTCTCCCCACAGCAGTACTACTACTTTCTACAACGCTGAAATTCTTCGAAGCCTAGTCAGAATCAACCTTCATAGTTTACGAGAAAGCTCTATCTCCCTCACTCCCCCTCTAGAAGGCCCTATTCTCTCAGAATGTCAAAAGCAAAGCCATCGCGTTTCCACCCTCCTTTGATCGCCAGGTGGATCCAAAGCTCCGCAATGGACTCCAGATTCCGCGCATACCGAGCAGGGCCCACATAGATCGGCTCATATCCCACAGCTGAAATCACCTGTTACGCAAAACGTCACAGCACCAACCTGTTTGTATTAACAAAAGGTTAAATAAAACTGAATTTGAGACGTTTTCTCTCCAATTAGTTATGAATTAGAAGACTCAGAATCTTAAAACCCCCTTGAGAAAAAAATCAATAGAGCATAGTTTTTTCCATTGCTACCCACCCATGCGTATGACACGTTATGATCAATTAAATCATATTATATAACATTGAATTCATATTACATTACTGCATACCAGAGGCCGTTTTTGCATAGAGAGAGAAGCCCACCTTGGTTGCAAGTTCCTTTCCAGAAGCGTCATCGGGACCAGCGAAAAGCATTGAAATGGGCTTCTCATTGATGGTGGGTTTGCTCATTAGCTCAGCTCCGACTGTGTTGAAAGCCTTGTAAACTTTCGCGTTGGGGAGGACCTGTGAGAGAGAGAGAGAGCCTCCCACAGCGTGCGGATTGAGAATTGGGTTCAGATCTCGAAGTTGAGAACTCAATCAAGGAACCTTACAAGAATCCCAAAACCTTTTTTTCTCTTTGAAATTCGTTTACCAGTTGCCATTGAGCATATAGCTTCCAAAGAACCCAAAACAAGCAAACCATTCTTTCAACATTCCGGCACTGTATTCTACGCAATAGCAGAAACGCGCTCCGAGTCCAAAACAACGCCTTTCATTCCCCATTCGAACAAGCGGTAAAACTCATCAAAACTAAGAATTTCACCGTATCAGCAACTCTGTGTGAAAACCAAGCTGCAAACTCCAATGCTTTTCGACAAAAGTAAGCAGATTGAGGTGGATGGCAGCACCTTCTGAAGGTCTTCAGTGGCGCTTGTCGTGTTCTGGTCCACTGCGATGTCAAGGGCCGGCCATGCAGTGAGAGGGTTGGAAGCATCCAGAACCACTCCAGCATACTCGGCAAAGGGCTCCACCACCTGAAATGGACATAGCAATCTAAGGCTCCTTCACCAACAAAAGACCTCCTCAAAGGAGCGATTAAACCAATTCTTATTGCTAATAATAATGGCAACCAGAATTTTCCATAACAGACAGACAAGTACCAATATATAACATTGCCAGGTGGAAAGTAAATTTGTAGGCTTTAAAAATCATGAGCAAATTGAAACTGATCAATGCATCACATTTAGAGCAAAATTTGAATGCCTTTTAAGAAGCATCGTTCCCCTTGCACATGAAATTAGAACTCACCATACCCACTCAAAAATAAAAAACCTATCATTCCAGCACAGACAACACAATAGTCCATTCAACCCACTACCACAAAAAAGGTGTCACTTACGATCAACAGTATCCTGCATGCTAATCTCAGCGAAATGTGACTTGCAGTCGAAACAACGAAACAAAATAAACAGGGAAAATCATAGTCACCAACCCATCCTCACCCCTTTCCAGGCCTCGGGCGTGAACTGGCCCGGAGTGGCGATAATTATCGCCTCGCATCCCCCCGCCGCCTCAAATTCGCCCGCGGAGGCCTTCCCTGCCGCGCCCTCCTGCACCGCTTCAACCGCAGCTACCGTCTGCCCTACCTCCCCACCAAACCTGCCTATCAGCAAGCCTCAATTCAAAAGTTCACCTTCAAATTGAGCTTCCAAATTAGAGGACGAGACCTTATGTTGACCTTCCATTTACTGTTTCCTCTCCGTTTCCACAAGTTCCACAAATTTCTCTCCATAACTGACTCTGTTGAAGCCTCTCTCCCACCTTGGGGTCCGACGGTTGGCGGGAGGCGAGCAGGACCTCGTGTCCGGCGAGGCAGAGGCGGCGCGCGAGGCGACCGCCCACATTGCCGGTGCCTCCGATCACGGCGATACGCATGGCGGCGGAGTGAGGAGGAAGGGAGGAAGGGAGGGAGGAAGGGAGGGAGGACGGGAGGGAGAGAGGCAGGGAGGGAGATAGGGAGGGACAGAGGAGAGGGGGGGATTTTCCTTCCTCGTCACGAAGGCAGCGAGCTCGCGCTTTTTCTAGCGCCTGGAGAAGTTTCGTTTTCGTAGGGAAATTTCGTGGAAGCTTCTTACGAAGGTGTTACGAAGGTCAATCAAAAACATCCCGTTGTACGGATCGATATATCGAGATATCGACAATGTCAAACATTGGTCACACCATCGATGTTGATGTTTGACCATTTCCCAAAAATGGAAAAGTGTGGGTGCGACACCGGAACTTCCGAGTGTCACATATTGATCTTTTTGTCTTTTTCTTTTCTCCTTTCGAGGGACGACATCGGACGCCTCCAGTGGCAATGGTTGTTTCGGTCCCGTCGCAATGGTTGGCAAACTTGGAATTCAATGGTTGCAACCATTGGCAATGGTTTTCGATATTTGCCAACCATTGCCGCCGGCCCTTGAATTCCAAGGACTTTCCAAGACCTCCTGGGAAGGGGATGTGATGATGTGATGTGGCTTTTTAGTGTCGTTGCTTCATTATGGCTTCCATCACAGGGAGGAGGAGGAGCAGGGGATGGGATCGACCGTTGGCCAACCAGTGGACGGCAACGGTTGGATGCAGCCATTGATTGCCATTCAATGGTTGGCATACCTTCTGGCGAGTTTGTGATCTTGGTGGGATGGTTGCTTTGTGCAAAAGAAACCACTTTGTTTATTTGGTCCATGGTTGTTGCATCAAGGAACGAGGTGATATGCAGTGCAATACTTGCTGCCTCTTCTTGGAAGCGGCCACCTGTAACAGGTTTTAATTACTTGAAACAACTTCAGCCTGCAGGCGCAGGGCGGACTTTTGCATATTGCAGTTGCAGAGGAGGAGAAAGGAGGTATGTGCTTACTCCGAAAGGGATTATGAAGATGAAAGCATTTCAGCAAAAAACAGTTTTTAGGCTTAGGGTTTTAGGGTTTTAAAGGTTTAGGGTTATAGGATTTTTTAAGCTGTCTGCATATCTTGGACGACAGTGAGATCGGAACCGGGTTGCATTCGGAGGAGAGGGCAAGTAGGGGGCGGCGGTCGGGGAGGGATTGGGCCCAACAATTGGCAGCCATCTGGGTGTCGACTGCTGAAGGGAAAGGGACAGAAAGTTGGAACCAAAGATTGAGGTATTTCGATCATTCAATTGCAGGCATTCCTTTTCGTTCTGTTGAAAAATAATCAACATGTACTGAAATTGCAGGTTTCGCAACCTTTCCATGTGGGTGGGTATTCAGTAATTATTTCGCGTCAAGCACAGTTCTTTGTTGCCGGCTGTTTTTCTGAAAACTGGCAGATCTAGGAACCTAAAAATGTCCAGCGAGCCATTGGGAACCCTAATAATGAAAGCCCTTGCACAACCTTTAGACCTTACTTTCAAGTTTGTATACAAGAAGTCTGAAGCAACTCCAACAGCAACTTGGCTAATCTCATGAACAAATTGAAGGGCCCAAAACGATGTTCAACAACAATAGCGAGGTCTTGGCAATGAGAGCGATTCGAAAACCTCTGTCAGATTCCCAAACCCTAATAATTCCAATGGCCCGTTAAGGGAAAACCACGAGCTTCATTAGGGCTCATAATGATCAACACTACATAAATGCTTTCATGTTGAGAACCCTACATTCGTGGTGAACAATGACTTTGACATGTGCTTACATTTCACCAAACAGAAAACTATGGCTAACCCAGGATCGTTTCCAGAAGGACTTTTTTGAGGAAAAAATGCGTCGTTCTACATACAGAAATACAGTGGCTTGAAAGCACAGCCGAACAGCTCCAGAGCTGCGCTTCTAACCCTCCTACACTCCATCTTGCAAGCGCAGCCGGTGCCCAGTCTCCTCACTCAACAGCCAATCACGTGCGGCCTCTCCCGGAGCTCGAAGCTTTCCCGGGTTCATAGAATCCTCCCCAAAAGGAGACTTCATCAGAGAAAGAAAGTCGAGCACTTCAGATTTGAGCATGGAGAGACCCTTCACCCTACTGCGGTTTCCCCTCCCAGTGATTATCTGCAGAACCTTCGGAAAAGGATTTGTTCCTGGGTGGAGAGCTTGGCTCCGCAGAGCGTTCAATTCCGTACATACGGCTACAACTGCAGTGCTGCTCGACATTGCGTGAAGGTCGAGATGCCACATTCTTGGATTACTCTGTACCTGGTCCAACCTAGCATTAGGCCACACACTCCTCTGCCGGGCCTCCTCCCACACACGGCCCGCCCGGGCATGGAAGCCATACTTAGTCAAAAAGGAGATTACAGAGTCTGAAAAAGCTCGTCGAGCTTCGCTCTCTTCACACTGAATTTTTTCCCAATATCCGTTCACTTCCTCCCAGAGCATCTCCTCATCTCCTCCCGGCTCCTGCAGCAGCGCCTTCAGCATGCCATGCACGGGATGACCACTCAACTGCAGAAGATCGACGAGCATGTTCACTACATAGGCATCTGAGGAGGTGGTGCATTCAGTCAGTAGGAGTGTGTACGTATTCAGGCTTGGCTGGAAGCCCCTTTTTTGCATGAGATTGAATACCAGCCTTGCCTCGTCGAAGAGACCACCTCTCAGAAAGGAGTGGATGAGAGTGTTGAAGGAGGGAACTGTGGGATGAATTCCTGCCTGCAGCATCTTCCTAAACCAGCTTGCAGCACGCTTTGGATGACCTGCTTTCCCCCACATTTGCACGAGAGTATTCCAGGCAATGTTATCAGGAATGTGCCCTTCCTCCACCATTTTCTCAAAGAGCTCCTCTGCTTGCGAATACTGTCCACACTTCCCGCAGATGTCAATGATAGTGCTGTAGGTGAGCACGTCAGGTTTCAATCCTGCGTTGATCATATCATGGAATGCCTTAAGAGCCATGTTGGGCTTTCCAGCTTTTCCAAAAATGTCGATGATAGTGTTCCAAGAAATCATACCAGGAACATTTCCATTGGTTGAGAGTTCCTCAAAGATATTCATTGCTTTCATCCAATATCCCAATCGACCATATGAGTTCATAAGCATCGTCAGCACAACATTATCAGCTGTGAATCCTGTTGCCTTCAAGTCTTCATAAATCTCTACGACTCTGCCATGCATCCCCGCTTTACTGAAAATGTCGATGAGGGTGCTGCACACAAAAACAAAAAAATGAAGACCAGAAGTCAGGTTTTGATCGCCTGATATCACCCTGCTACTCTGCACTAATCAAAAAAGTTGCTAGTTTCCTGCTCAGTAATTTCCATTTCCATATGAAGATGCATGTACTCCATTAGGGCACGTCAGATCGAACGGAAGATTGCTCTTCAGTATACGATTTCGTATCAAATTGACAGAACTTTTTTCTTCAGTAGTACTTATAATTTTAAAATCTGACATGCCCTGCTGATGCGCCTACCAGTAAACTCAGAACTTGTTGTTCCATTCATTCGACTTTCAGCAGAGCACTTCGTCGCTTTGCGTCAATGCTGAGTGATTGGACTAAATGGTAATTCCACAGAAGATTGTTACAACTTCAACATTCCTTCAACAAGTCTCACTTTCAAGTTTGTTAGGAAGCGTGGCAGAAAGGTGAAATCCTAAACCTCTCTGCAGCTGTCTCCCAACAAATTCAAATTCAGTTCAGAAGTGCGACCTAACCAGCCAGCCAGAATCCCTAACATTTGGAACGATGAAGAACAGTGCCACGACTGCAATGACTTTATAGCAAGCTAAGGTGTTTTCCCCTTTTGGAATGAAGTCTGCTCTTTACAAGCCAACCTCTGACTAGGGCATATGAACAATACCTGTGTGTGACGGAGTCCGGAAACAACCCCTCTTCTTCCATCTGCTTCTTCAGTTCTAGCGCTTCTTTCATCATGTTGGCGCGACCATACGCGTGCATTGCCCGGTTATATGTTACCACATTCGGCTGGCATCCTTTTTCCTTCATTTCTTCCAGCAATTGTCCAACAGCATCTAAGTTTTTCGCACGCCCCATGACTCCAATCATTGTGGTGTATACATAAACATCAGCTCTGAAATGGGGTTGTTCACAAGCCCAGTTGAAGAAAGCCATGGCAACATTGGGGTCAGTGACCTGCTTCAGGACATCACAGACGTGATACGCAGTAATAATGCCCTTCCATTCTTCTAAAGCTGAAAAAAGGTCATTATGTTCAAGGATGCCCTCGGAAGAACTCGGCACAAATGCACGTGTCTGTAAGTCCCTCTTTAGAATTTGACAGATATCACGTACTACCATGGCATGGCTAGGCATTCGTTTTGCGTGAAACGGGTGAGATTGGATGGCTTGCGGCTTCCCACGTTTCCCATTCCTGCCACTGTAGATACGTGCAGCTGCTCCACCCATCCCGCCTGTACTGTTCTCCTCGTTCTGCTCAATATGCCCCGCTGAGTTGAAGAGCATTTTTGAAGATAGAGAGGCACTTCCTGAGCCAGTCTCGCAATCTATTGTCCGTTCTTTGCTACGCCTCCGAGCCACCCCCATGCTAGCTGAAACAATAGGCTTTGATTTAGGAGACTGCCGAGTTGTGCACCTTCCTTTCGATTGGAGCGTACCACTATCTAGCGATAAAATTGCAGGTTCTGGACCTAAAACCCCTTTACTAGAGTCATCCTCACAGAACTGTGTCCCCTGTATCAGGTTAGCATGGCCATTTTGAGCACTAAGCACGGGACCTGCGGTTGGAGGGGTCCATGCAGGTGCATCCGCAGATAGGTTTGACTTGCTCGTTGTGCTATTTGCTGGTAAGGCATGTTCTTGGCCTAATCGGGAAAAAGCATTTGACCCAGCTATAAGCTCCGCACTGCTGGTAGATGTTGAAACTGAGGACCCCAAGGAAGCACTCTTCACATCGGAAGTTTGAACATTGATTGAAGCGTCCTCCTTCAAAGCTGGAGGTGAATCAACCAAAGACGACGCTATCCCGTCTTTTGAAACACTCACAATAGTTGAGCTAGTGGATGGCAAACCAGAGAGGTTCAAAGAAGACGATGAGGGCACTACAGTGTAAGGAGGGAGGGGAGCACTTGCACTTGAAATAGCTGCAGAAACGTTAGAAGTCGAAACATTGGGCAAGTTTGAAACATTGGGGACACTTGGAATGTTTGGAATGGGAGTAGCAGGAGCAGACTGGCCCCACTTCTCTACATTTCCAAGCTGTACACGAACAGCGGAAGCTTGTCGAGTTTGAGAGATACGGAACCTGCTTGAGGGGTCTGCTGGGCTGGAACCGGCGCTTGAACTCACAAATTCCTTCACTGCATTCCTTCCAGCTGCACCTGAAATAATGCTGCCATGCAGAGAAGCCATGCCTTCTCTTCCGGGGAGCAGACTCTCCACCACCTGCTTTGCTCCCTCGCTTCCTGAATGCAGCTGCCTTGCGAATTCAGGAAGAAAAGCAGAACCGCGAGCTGTGGGAATGACTGTTCCCTGCTTGAAGAGCTGCTCAGGGACAGGAATGTAGGGAGGGGGGCGGCTGAGAGTGGCAGAGCCGAGCATCGCCGAGGTAGAGGGGCGCGGGGGAGAGATCTTCCTATCGAAAGCGACTGCTTGAGAGGAAGGAAGTGGAGGAGCTCTGGAGTGAAGGTCTTGAAGCTGAGGCGGAGGGTCTGTCCTCGACTCATCGCAGACAGAGGTGGCAGACTGGCTCTGATCAAGTGGACTCTGCCACGTGTTGCTCTGAGAGGCTCCGGAAACGAAGACCGCACGCGCGCTCTTGTACAAAGGAAAGACATGCTTAGGCTTCAGCATGGCCATGTTGAGGGCCTTTCTTGCAGGCTGCGAATGGAGGGGACGGAGAGGAGCAGAAAGAAGGAAGAGCTGGAGGAGGTGGGAGGAGAAAGGAGGATGGTAGAGGGACGGCGAAGGAGATGGAAGGGAGGGAGGGAGGGAGGGA
>CM074812.1:986352-998030 GCA_037447605.1 Zygnema circumcarinatum | reverse complement strand
GGGAGAGGAATATGGGAGGGAGGGAGGGAGGGAGGGAGAGGGAGAGGGAGGGAAAAGGGAGGGAGGGGAAGAGAGAGGGAGAGAGGGGAGGGATTGAGGGAGGGAGAGGGAGGCCGGGTCTGGAAGGCGGGCGGAAGGTGCCTCTGAACTCCGCAGGTCGAGCGGTTGTGATGCACCGCCGGGCGGAACTGGGGAAGGGGCGAATTAACAAGTGCGGGATCGTACATTGCCGTACGGTACACGAGCAATGTACGGTAGTGTACAGTACAGTACTGTACTGTAAGCTACTGTACTGTACACATGACGTACAGTACAAAGAAACTGAGGGAGGGCTTCCATGAAAAGGCTCGCCGTCGTGTGCGACGCGTCTTGGGGTTCCATGAGGACAGGTTTTCACAGATCGGACCATTAGACAAACCAGTCGACTGGTTGGCAACCAGTGGTTGCGGACCGAAACAACCATTCGACTGGTTGCCAACCAGTGGCTCAGGACCGAAACAACCATTCGACTGGTTGCCAACCAGTGGCTCAGGACCGAAACAACCATTCGACTGGTTTGGAACCAGTGGATGCCACTGGTTGGCAACCAGTCGACTGGTTGGCAACCAGTGGTTGCGGACCGAAACAACCATTCGACTGGTTGCCAACCAGTGGCTCAGGACCGAAACAACCATTCGACTGGTTGCGAACCAGTGGCGCAGGACTGAAACAACCATTCGACTGGTTCGGAACCAGTGATCCAATGGTTGGCAACCATTGAATTTCTGAAATTATGCCTTTTTGCAAAAATGGGCCCTATGTGTTTTTTGGTGGGTTGCCAACCGTTGACAACTAGTGTAACAAGCCTGATGCGCAGGCCTCTTCAAATAGGGGAGATCCCCTAAATATCGTAAATAGCTTATTTATGTAAGATTGTGAGATTAGTTTACGTGATTTCAACTTAAATACCACACAAGCCCCAAAAAAGCATTTTTTTGGTTAAAAACAAAAAGGAAATGAATTGCAGTTGCAACCACGATAGCAATGATGAATATGAACTTTACTTGTTGGTATAACAACACGGCTTTAGAAACTGGTGCAACCTCTTCGACTCTTATAGATTGGTAAATTTTACCAATCAATTAGAACAACTGTGCATTTGGCAATCACAACATATAGTTGCTTATTCAAAAACCCAATTGCACTGAAACTTTGTAGATCCAATCCTAAGCTCTCTATTTCCTTTTCCATCCATCATTAATTACTCCAAGTATCACTTTAGAATCCATCATAGTCTTGAAATTTCCTCACAAAAACTCTATTCCAAATCATAACCTCTGAAATTCTAGGTGTAGTCACAAAAGAAAAACTGAAATAGGAACTAAAATTAGAAATGAATTGAAAAATGGTCTCACTCCCTTAGGAGTTTTAGGCTGAACAAGACAGCTATAGAAGTGATGCAAACTACTCAAAGAGACCCTCGAAGAGTGTTCAAACTATCAAACTGTTTGCAGTGAAGAATGCCTTCCAATGAAAAGTCTGTCAACCTCTTTCGAAACTCGTCTTTCTCCCATCCAATTACTGAAAAATCAGACTCGACGGTAGCAATGTTGGGAAATGATGAAGCAAGGTCTCCACAAAATTCTCGTCCGTACGTGTACGGTTTCGTCCGTACAGTCCATATTTACGTGTTTTTACAAAACCAAGTTAGGGGACAGTCCCCTATCTTAAGCCGAAATCCCCTATTTGAAGAGGCCTGCTGATGCGTACAGATGCGTACGGATCCGTACAGCCAATTCGTACGGTTGTACGGAGACTATGTACGGCCGAACCGTAATAGTTTCACAGTTCGGACCAGTGGATCGGCAACCATTGGACAACCATTGGATGGCAATGGTTGGACGTCTACTGGTTGACAACCAGTCGACTGGTTTGGAACCAGTGGATGCCACTGGTTGGCAACCAGTCGAATGGTTGTTTCGATCCGGCGGCACTGGTTGGCAACCAGTCGACTGGTTGTGAACCAGTGGCATCCACTGGTTGGCAACCAGTCGAATGGTTGTTTCGATCCGGCAGCACTGGTTGGCAACCAGTCGAATGGTTATATCCATTAAATCAAAAAATGCCGGAAAATCGTACGGAAAATATTTACAGTATATCGACAATACGGGGATCCGTACACCGACAATTTAATGGTTGCCAACCATTGGATCACTGGTTCCGAACCAGTCGAATGGTTGTTTCAGTCCTGCGCCACTGGTTCGCAACCAGTCGAATGGTTGTTTCGGTCCGCAACCACTGGTTGGCAACCAGTCGACTGGTTTGGAACCAGTGGATGCCACTGGTTGGCAACCAGTCGAATGGTTGTTTCGATCCGCAACCACTAGTTGGCAACCAGTCGAATGGTTTGGAACCAGTTGATGCCACTGGTTGGCAACCAGTCGACTGGTTTGGAACCAGTGGCATCCACTGGTTGGCAACCAGTCGAATGGTTGTTTCGGTCGGCAACCACTGGTTGCCAACCAGTCGACTGGTTTGTCTAATGGTCCGATCTGGGAATAGTTTTCTCCGAAACGCCGACGGCATTTTGGTAGCTGTAGCGTTCAGTTCGCTACAACTAGTGATTTAATGGTTGCCAACCATTTGATTTAATGGATATAACCAGTCGACTGGTTGCCAACCAGTGCAGCCAGATCGAAACAACCATTCGACTGGTTGCCAACCAGTGGCATCCACTGGTTCCAAACCAGTCGACTGGTTGCCAACCAGTGGTTGCGGACCGAAACAACCATTCGACTGGTTGCCAACCAGTGGATGCCACTGGTTGGCAACCATTCGACTGTTTGGAACCAGTGGATGCCACTGGTTGGCAACCAGTCGACTGGTTGCCAACCATTGATTTGCGACCCAGCCAGCAATTGGCAATGGTTCCAATCATTTCCGTCAGATCAAACAAGCATGCCAATGGTCGCGACAATTGGATGCCAATGGTTGCCAACCATTCGAATGGTTGTGAATCATTGGTATCCAATGGTTGGACGTCCAATGGTTGCAGATCCAATGGTCCGACCTGTCTCGATTTTTTTTTTACGAGTTCCACAGAACGATCCAATCCTACGTCGACACGTGGATTTTTCTTAATGACACTTGCGTGCCACTGCCGTGACCGCCGTTTGAAGTTGCAGCAAATAAGCACAAGCCACGTGTCCGTCGCCGCCAATTTGGTCCAAGCTCTGCTATCAGCGCGCGGCGGTCACATCTGGTCGCCAACCACGTGACGGTACACGATTGGTTAGAGCCTTTGTGGTAGCCACGTAAGCGCCACGTCGTCCATAGGTCGTCCTGAATCTCCTGGAGCCCGGAAGCGCGTCACAAAGGACGCCAAACCGCTCCATGGAACCGCGTCGTGACCGACTCGGCGTTGCGGGCACCTCCCGGGACTCACCGCACCACCCAAATCAACTCGCCAGCGGCTATCAACCAATCAGACCCTCAGATTCACACTCGCTTCGGTTAATGGCACGTGTGTAGGGATATCGCGACCAGGAGCCAGAATATCGGATTGTATACCGGGAATACTGTCCGGGATATCGCAAAAATATCTCGAATACCATATCGCTGGTACAGTACGGTATTCTTCAACGGCTATCCCGCGCTTTTCCCGCCGCGCCTCGCGCGTGCTCGCGGACATGGGTTCGAGGAAATTAGGGTTCCACAGGTCGGACCAAAAGGCCAACCATGCGACTGGTTGCCAACCATTGGCGCCGGATGGAAACAACCATTCAAATGGTTCGCAGTGCTTGGCAACCATTCGAATGGTTGCCAACCATTGGTGGCAGATCGAAACGACCATTCGGAATCAGTGCATGCCAATTCTTGCCAACCATTCGAATGGTTGCCAACCATTGGCGCCAGATCGGAATAACCATTCGAATGGTTCGGAACCAGTGGCTGCCAATGGTTGACAACCATTCGACTGGTTGCCAACCATTAGACGTCCAACCATTGCCATCCATGGGCTGTTGCTCGTCACCAATGGAAATGGGGAAAAAGAATATCCGTACAGAGCCCATGGAGAACTTTATAACTGGAATCATATTTCATTTTTAGCATCTCGCCGTAACTGAACTGCAGAGAAGGCCGTCGTGAGAACTTTGAGCAAACCAGTTACCTGTTAAACGGTGAACTAGGAACTGCGAACTGTAACGGGACCCAAAGAACTGCACATATAAACCGCCTGCTATTCAGCCATCATGTGACGCACGCAGCTCGTCAGAGGGTTCAGGGCCGAGCTCCGATCCAACCAACGGTCCAGATGGTTCCACGTGGTGCCAATCGACGGCTGCCGCTGTCCAAATTTTAGGGTT
This sequence comes from Zygnema circumcarinatum, assembly GCA_037447605.1. Lineage (NCBI taxonomy): Eukaryota > Viridiplantae > Streptophyta > Zygnematophyceae > Zygnematales > Zygnemataceae > Zygnema > Zygnema circumcarinatum. The sequence continues at coordinate 993,684 of CM074812.1, read as the reverse complement.
GGACAAGTATAAAGAGGTTGCAGCCCTCCGCGCCGGCCCTTTCCGCCGCGCCTCCTCCCCCGCGAGGCTCCGTCCGGGCTCCCTCTCCTGCTCGCAGCGCGCCCTCTAGAGGTGAGCACCTGCCGCCAAGGCCGCCCTGTTGCAACATGCACACCGGCATAGCAGTAAAGGCTTCCTGCTCTTTCAGTTGGAGACTGTTGAGCTCTGTATAGGGTAGGGTAGGGTAGGGTTGTAGTTTAGGGTTATGTGAACTTTTGGGCCTCGCATTTTCTCTCTCCCTCTCTTTCTGCACTCTCTTTCATGGGCCCGCTTTCGCGATAACACATTCTCGCTGAAAGCCGCTTGTTTCTCCGTTTAGACGTCCATGGCACGTGGGAAGTGGGAGGGGGGAAGGCGAATGCGGGGTAACATAGGCCGTAAGGCCTATCAGGATTAGAGTTTATGTGATTGAATTCTGTGAAAGTAAGTAGCCTGGTTTTATGGACAGCCGGCACCGGTCGTGAATGTTTGCAAATTAGGGTTTTACTGCGTTGATGTACCCTGCTGGTGATGTTGATGCGACCATACGAAAACAGAGTGTGCTTTCCTGGTGGTCCATTTTGGACCCACAATTCGAAGTCTGGAAGCATGGGCCCAAAGTTTTAGCAGGGTTTGAGGCTCTCTGTTCACTCAGTTTCCGCCAAACCTCTTGAAGGTTCAGGTTTGGCATGTAATTGAGCCAGTTCAGCAGCAGTTCTCTTCCTCAACGGAAGGGAATCAAGTGCTCATGTTGCATCCCCCACATTGCAAACTTCTTCAGAAACTCATCTCAAGTTGCACTCACCAGGCATTTTTTTTGGGTATCTCTGTTTTCCTATGATTCAGTCTCTTGTTCTCACGTGCCAGAGTTTTTACTGCACCATATGAGACGCTTTTTCAGCTTCTCCTAATGGTCTAGTGCGCTGCTTTGTTTCTACAGGACGCGGGGCTGCAGCACCATGTTAACAGCACGGAGGAAGATTCAAAAGGAGAAGGGGTTGGAACCTGATGAATTGGAGGAAACGGTGGCTCAGGTGAGCTGCATGCATGCACCGCTTGCATTAAATGTGAGAGGAGGAGAGCGTGAGCTTGGGGAAGGTGAAGGGAGTTAAGAGGGTTTAAATGGTGAACAGTATTTAAGTTTTGTCACACATTTTTTGGTTGATCAATCGATCAATCATGCCAGGAAGGTTTGAGTATTGGAGGTGATGATGACCTTTGTCGCCCCAGTCCTATTTGGGCTCGCCCATTATGAGGATTGACACATTTGCACGTCAGTCTGATCCAATACCCAGGCGGCTACTGTTTTAGTTCTTTTGCGGTTTTGCCTCTGAAGTTCAAGCGTTCTGCTTGTTTTGTAGTGAAGGATAGTAGCTATCTTACCATAACAGGGCCAGTCCTGCATAAGTATTGTTGCTACTCGATCGTCTGAAAGAACTGTGCAGTTCGGGAGGCTTTGCCGAATGCTGATACTTCAACCGTAAGCTTCTTAAAAGACTTAGCTGGTATAGGTAGAGGATGACCTCGTCGCCTAATTGGGGTTGCTCCGTTGTGTGGAACGACACATCTGCACATTGGTCAGGTGGAAGCTAAACTGAATATGCTGTTATCAACAGTCTAGGCTACTGGAATTAGATGCGGAATTTTACTTCTGCGTTTTGCTTCGTGTAAAGGAACGGATGCCCCTATTGCGCTGTTACTCTGATAGGGCTATTTCTTTACCTACACCTTACATGTGCACTTGTTGGCTTATGCTACGTTAGTTCAATGTGAGTCGCTAGGCTTTGTGATTTTGCTGCACCCTTGAAAGCTTAGGTGGTGAGCAATTCGAATAGTAGGAGACGCCTAATCTGATGCTGGATATGATGATGACCTTTGTCGCCCCAGTCCTATTTGGGCTCGCCCATTATGAGGATTGACACATTTGCACGTCAGTCTGACCAATATTCAGGCGTCTAATGTTGTAGTTTTTATGCTGTTTTGCCTAAGAAATCAAGTATTCTGCTTGTTTTGTGGGAAGGATAGGAGCTACCTTACGATAACATATCTAGTCCTGGACAAATGTCGTTGTTGCTCGATCGTCTTAAAGGCCCAGGCAGTTATGAGGCTTTTTTATGTCGAATGCTGATTTTTCAACCGTTAAGTTCGTATAAAGCCTTATCTGATGCTGGATATGATGATGACCTTTGTCGCCCCAGTCCTATTTGGGCTCGCCCATTATGAGGATTGACACATTTGCACGTCAGTCTGACCCAATATTCAGGCGGCTAATGTTGTAGTTTTTATGCTGTTTCGCCTAAGAAATCAAGTATTCTGCTTGTTTTGTGGTAAGGATAGGAGCTACCTTACGATAACATATCTAGTCCTGGACAAATATCGTTGTTGCTCGATCGTCTTAAAGGCCCAGGCAGTTATGAGGCTTTTTTATGTCGAATGCTGATTTTTCAACCGTTAAGTTCGTATAAAGCCTTATCTGATGCTGGATATGATGATGACCTTTGTCGCCCCAGTCCTATTTGGGCTCGCCCATTATGAGGATTGACACATTTGCACGTTAGTCTGACCCAATATTCAGGCGGCTAACGTTTTAGTTTTTATGCTGTTTTGCCTAAGAAATCAAGTATTCTGCTCGTTTTGTGGTAAGGATAGGAGCTATCTTACGATAACAGAGCTAGTCCTGGTCAAATATCGTTGTTGCTCTATCGTCTTAAAGGCCCAGGCCGTTATGAGGCTTTTTTATGTCGAATGCTGATTTTTCAACCGTTAAGTTCGTATAAAGTCTTATCTGATGCTGGATATGATGATGACCTTTGTCGCCCCAGTCCTATTTGGGCTTGCCCCATTGTGAGGATTGACACATTTGCACGTCAGTCTGATCCAATACCCAGGCGGCTATGTTTTAGTTTCTATACGGTCTTGCCTCAGAAATCCAAATATTCTGCTTCTATTGTAGTGAGGATAAGAGCTATCTGACCGGAACAGAGCTAGTCCTGTATCGTTGTTGCTCGATCGTCTTAGAAGGCTGGGCAGTTTATGAGGCTTTTTTTGATGTCGAATGCTGATTCTTCAACCGTTAAGCTCGTAAAAAGATTTGTCGGATGCTGGATATGATGATGACTTTTGTCGCCCCAGTCCTATTTGGGCTTTGCCCATTGTGAGGATTGACACATTTGCACGTCAGTCTGATCCAATACCCAGGCAACTAGGTTTTAGTTTTTATACGGTTTTGCCTCAGAAGTCCAAGTATTCTGCTTGTTTTGTAGTGAGGATAAGAGCTATGTTACCGTAACAGAGCTAGTCCTGTATCGTTGTTGCTTGATCGTCTTAGAAGCCTGGGCAGTTTATGAGTCTTTTTTTGATGTCGAATGCTGATTCTCAACCGTTAAGCTCGTAAAGAGATTTTTATGAGGCTGGATATGATGATGACTTTTGTCGCCCCAGTCCTATTTGGGCTCGCCCATTATGAGGATTGACACATTTGCACGTCAGTCTGATCCAATACTCAGGCGGCTATTTTTTTAATTTTTAAGCTGTTTTGCCTCAGAAGTTTAAGTATTCCGCCTGTTTGTAATGATGATAAGGGCTATCTTACCGTAACAGAGCTAGTCCTTTATAAATATCGTTGTTGCTCCATCATCTTGAAGGCCTGGGCAGTTTATGAGGCTCGTTTGATGTCGAATGCTGATTCTTCAACCGTTCAGCTCGTATAAGACTTAGCGGGCATAGGTTGGTCCTGCCATTTTGTTTTCGTATAAGGGAATAGATGCCCCTTTTACCCTGTCATTTTTATAGAAAGATAAGGGCTATGGCTTTCCTTATACCTTGCATGTGCTGTTTTGGCTGACGCTATGTTAGTGAAACTGTGAGTTGCTAGGCTGTGTGAGTTTGCTGCACCCTAGAAAGCATATGTGGGTTCAGCAATTTGATCAGTGGCACACACCAAATCTGATGCTGGATATGATGATGACCTTTGTCGCCCCAGTCCTATTTGGGCTTGCCCCATTGTGAGGATTGACACATTTGCACGTCAGTCTGATCCAGATAGAACTCGGATTGTTTAGCTTATCACAGATTCCGCGTGTCTCCTTGTGCTATACATAGTCAGGGTAATATGAGGGTTGTGGTTTGACATTTATCTTGAAGGCCTCAGCCATTTTCCTCTTTTTGATTGATCAGAGAGTTTGCTGTGATGTTTATGGGATGGACTTTGGGGTGTTGACTTTTTGCTTATCTACGGGAGCACGAGAGCCAAGGCCGATTTCCTCATGTGTATGTCTTTGCGTTGTTCAGGCATTGTTTGACTTGGAGGCCACCAACCAAGAGCTGAAAAGCGACCTGCGTGATTTGTACATCAACTCAGCCAGGTGAGCTTGGTCTTCTCATGTAATTTGACTCATTTTGAAACGCAAATGTAAAGGTGTATTACTTGTATCTCGAGTTGGATTGCAAGACGGAGATTGGGGTTCTTTGCTGTACTCGAGTGCCTCTTCGATAGACCGTTAGGAAAGGGTAGCTACAGTTTCGAGTCGAACTTGTCAATGGAAGCCATCTGGTGAGAAATAGAGTTTGAAAACTAATGGTAGATTTGGGTACTTAGTTGTGGTCACGTCTGCTCTAGGTCTGTTGTGCACTTTGTGTCCGGCAGTAGATGGTATCAGAAACCCTGTGGTAAAACTATGAAATCTGGTATACTGAGGTGCACTTTTGTATTTCTTCTCTGTGAATGAGCTGGAACAGGGAGATTGATGTGTCTAGCAGCCGGAAGGCCATTATTGTACATGTCCCCTACCGTTTGAGGAAGGCCTTCCAGAAGATTCATGCACGGCTTGTACGGGAGCTTGAGAAGAAATTCAGTGGCAAAGTTAGTACAGTCTTATCCTTTTTGAATCACTATTATTCTAACTCGTCTTTACACCCATTTGTGTCAGTGTTTGTTAGGTTAACGTAGATACTTCATTTGTATGTGCTTCTAAGGTCAGCCTCAATTTTCACTTGTGCTGAAGTTAGAGAGGATTCAAACTCGGTTTTAGCCTAGACAAGTAGTTTGCACCTTTTCCTGCTTCCTTCTGAACGTGTGGCCCCATACCCTTGTAGAGTTTCTGAACTTCACGTTTCTCCAGTTAATTCATCGAATGTAGTATCATTCGCTTTCTTCTTTCGTCCCCACTGTCTCCTCCTGTCTCCTTACACTCTATCCCATTCGTATGTTGAATTCCCCTGGTGCACACTTGTAAATATTTCTTTGCACATCTGGATGGTGGCTTGCAGGATGTTGTTATTGTGGCCACCCGCCGGATAATGAAGCCTCCAAAGAAGGGATCGGCTGCAACCCGCCCGCGCAGCCGCACGCTGACTGCTGTTCACGAGGCCATTCTGGAGGACCTGGTCTTCCCCACTGAGATTGTGGGCAAGCGTGTGCGCTTCCGCCTCGATGGTTCACGCATTATGCGGGTGAGCCTAGTTTAGGAACTCTGCCTCCCCGATGCACTCTTTTAGGGAGAGCTTCCAAGAATCTGGGGGGGTTTGTGCTGGTGGGTTTTTGGAGCTTGTCGTTTGAACTGTTTTATTACCTTTCAAGGTTAACCACAACGCTAAGCAGTGGAGAACAAGCTCTTGTTGGAGCAGGTGTATCTTGATCCGAAGGAGCGGAACAGCACTGAGTACAAGCTGGAGACGTTTGGGGGGGTGTACAAGAAGCTGACGGGCAAGGAGGTCACATTCGAGTTCCCCATCACAGAGGCCGTCGCTGCCTGAGTTGCTCTCTCGCATGGTCTGAGGGAGGCCTGTCTCTGCTGAGCGCACTGTTGGGCTCCGTTGCTGCTTGTACCAAGGAAGGCAATTGTTAAAGCTCAACTTTTTGTCGATGTGATGTCCCCTGAAAATGGTGAGGGTTTGTGTTCGATGCTCTCAGTTCTACCTGATCTATGCATCCCGTGCATATCTATTGTCTATAGTCTTGGACTTCCCCTTTTAAACCCTCGTGGAACTTACGAAACAGGACGACAGATTGTCCATTGACAAATGCGGAAAAGGCAGAAAGCCAAGGATTGGGCAAGGCTTTGGCATATCAAACCATGAATGTGCACTAATGTAAAGTGTATGATCGAACCACAGTACGAACTTGGATCAAAATCTTGGAGAATATTGGTACAGGTCAGAGCTGGGGCGAAATCAGTACTGTAATTCCCCTCTTGAAGGCCTTCCTTTTCTTGGAAGGAAATGAAGCTTCACCCAGCTGTGACTGATGGCATATGGTCGCATCTACATCCTGCATCAGCTTGCCCATACCTTTGTACCTGCATGCTTATCCTCGACCTGCTAGCGACGGACCCAGGGAGGAGCTAGCGGGCGCTTTGACCCCCCTCAGATTTTGAGTAACCACTTACTCAGTTGTTCGTCGTTGATTAGAATGATATCATGGAGGTCTTGCGCATCGACTGGGATTAGATACTCGAAATTAACTCAGATTCTATTTCCCAATTCACTGTCTGCCCCCCTCTACTAAACTCCTACATCCTCCGGTTTACTGCATTCTTGGCACGACTTTTTGCAAGAGCGTCTTCCAATGGCGATTCACCCTGAATACGAAATATTGTTTGGGAAGAGTCCCCACTGGGAGAAGACTCTCTACTGTAGTTCCGAATAGAGCAGGTAGTGAACATTTTACCCTTCTGTGCCTCCATTGTTTCGTTCATCCTATCTAATGTGGACCATCCTAATGTCGAAACTGGGTCTGTTACCCTGTCTGTTGTACCTCTACTAGTGCTGACCATGAAACATGAACCCACACTCATTGATCTATGTCCCTTCGAGATTGATTTACGAGAAGAAATATCAATAATGTACGGCACTGTGTTTACTCCCTTCAGTTCACACGCGTGTATTCCTAAAAACCCTAAAAACCCTAAGAACAGTCTTAGTCTCCTCTTTACCTCTGATAGACTCTAGGCCCCGCGAACGGCGCTTCCGACCGTTGCGCCTGCTGCCGCTGCCTCTGCCGCGGCCACGTGGCAGCCTCTTGTCGTTGTCTTTGCGTTTTCCTGTCGCGTGTCTTGCTGCATTGCTCTGTTTTTGTTGTTTGTGCTTCTTTTCGTTTTTTGTTTTTTGTTTTTGGTTGTTTTGCTGCTGTTTTGCTGCGGTTTTTTCTGTTCTAACGTTTCTCGCCTTGTTTTCTGACATTTTCTGCCGTAGCTTGTCTTGCTGTGTTGCGTTTTCCCTTTTGTCTCCCCCTTTGCGTCTCTTCGTCCTTGTGCTTCTTCTTTTTGAGCTGCTCTCGCCTTTTATGCCCTTTCCACCCTTTTTCTGCTGTTTTTC
>CM074812.1:973740-986342 GCA_037447605.1 Zygnema circumcarinatum | reverse complement strand
AGAAAGCCAAGGATTGGGCAAGGCTTTGGCATATCAAACCATGAATGTGCACTAATGTAAAGTGTATGATCGAACCACAGTACGAACTTGGATCAAAATCTTGGAGAATATTGGTACAGGTCAGAGCTGGGGCGAAATCAGTACTGTAATTCCCCTCTTGAAGGCCTTCCTTTTCTTGGAAGGAAATGAAGCTTCACCCAGCTGTGACTGATGGCATATGGTCGCATCTACATCCTGCATCAGCTTGCCCATACCTTTGTACCTGCATGCTTATCCTCGACCTGCTAGCGACGGACCCAGGGAGGAGCTAGCGGGCGCTTTGACCCCCCTCAGATTTTGAGTAACCACTTACTCAGTTGTTCGTCGTTGATTAGAATGATATCATGGAGGTCTTGCGCATCGACTGGGATTAGATACTCGAAATTAACTCAGATTCTATTTCCCAATTCACTGTCTGCCCCCCTCTACTAAACTCCTACATCCTCCGGTTTACTGCATTCTTGGCACGACTTTTTGCAAGAGCGTCTTCCAATGGCGATTCACCCTGAATACGAAATATTGTTTGGGAAGAGTCCCCACTGGGAGAAGACTCTCTACTGTAGTTCCGAATAGAGCAGGTAGTGAACATTTTACCCTTCTGTGCCTCCATTGTTTCGTTCATCCTATCTAATGTGGACCATCCTAATGTCGAAACTGGGTCTGTTACCCTGTCTGTTGTACCTCTACTAGTGCTGACCATGAAACATGAACCCACACTCATTGATCTATGTCCCTTCGAGATTGATTTACGAGAAGAAATATCAATAATGTACGGCACTGTGTTTACTCCCTTCAGTTCACACGCGTGTATTCCTAAAAACCCTAAAAACCCTAAGAACAGTCTTAGTCTCCTCTTTACCTCTGATAGACTCTAGGCCCCGCGAACGGCGCTTCCGACCGTTGCGCCTGCTGCCGCTGCCTCTGCCGCGGCCACGTGGCAGCCTCTTGTCGTTGTCTTTGCGTTTTCCTGTCGCGTGTCTTGCTGCATTGCTCTGTTTTTGTTGTTTGTGCTTCTTTTCGTTTTTTGTTTTTTGTTTTTGGTTGTTTTGCTGCTGTTTTGCTGCGGTTTTTTCTGTTCTAACGTTTCTCGCCTTGTTTTCTGACATTTTCTGCCGTAGCTTGTCTTGCTGTGTTGCGTTTTCCCTTTTGTCTCCCCCTTTGCGTCTCTTCGTCCTTGTGCTTCTTCTTTTTGAGCTGCTCTCGCCTTTTATGCCCTTTCCACCCTTTTTCTGCTGTTTCTCCTACCTTTCCCTTCTCCCTTCCCGTCGCCTCCCTGGTCCCTTTCCTTTCCTTCCTTCCTTGTTCCTCCACCTCTGTTTCCCTATCCCTTCCCTTCCAATCCCTTCCTTTGTCCTGCCCCTTCCTTTTCCTTCTCCCCCCCCCCCCCCCCCCCTCTCCCCCCCCTTCCCTCTTTCCTCCCCGTTTCTCCTCCTCTCCTTTCCTTTCCCTCCTCCCTTCCTTTCCCATCCCCTTCCTTTCCCGTATTCCCCCCTTTCTTCTCCCTTCTCTCCTCTCTTTCCTGTCCCTCCTCTTCCCTCCTCTTCCCTCCCCTTCCTCCCCCCCCCCGCCTCCTCTCCCTTTCTTTCCCTCCCCTTCCTCTACCCCTTCCCTTCCATCCCCTTCCCTTATCCTTTCCCCTTTCCCTTCTTCCGTACCCTTATTCCTCTTCACCATTCCTTTCCTTCCTCTCCCTCCCCTCCCGTCCCTTCCCTTCTCTTCCTCCCTCCCTCCCTTCTCCTCCCCCGCCACCCCGCTTCCTTCCCTCATCATTTCCCTCCTCTCCGTCATGCCTCTTCGTCGCTCACCCTCGACCCCTTCCCCCTCCCACCCCCTTGCCTTGTCATCCTTCCTCTCTGCTCTCCCCCTCCTATCTCCGTTCTTCCCTCTTTCCTTCTTCCCCTGCCAGTTCTCCGCCAGCTGCCCCCGGTTCCTGTGATCAGTCTGGGACTTGTTTTGGCCAGGGTTGCAACTGTACCCGGCATGTGCATGTCTGTCGTCCTCTCCAGTTGTGAAGAGTCTTCTTCTACTCCCTCTTCTTCTCTACCCGTCACTGCCACCCTTGGGTCTACTTTGCATGTTGGGCCTAGTCCGGCTGCTTGGGCGTATGCTCAGTCTTTAGATGTCCTTGGGTCGTTTTTTGTTGGGTCCCGTCGTCTCGTCATCGTATGCAGCGAGGTTTTGCATGTGTTTGTGTTCATAATACTTTGCGTTGCTGTTACTCGTCTTGCGTGTGATCCGTTAAATGTCCTGCTTCGATGTTACTCTTCTTTGCCTTCAGATTTTTGAGTTTCTCGTGGTGGCGGCGCCGTTCGCGGACCCCGCGGCGATGTCTTCATTTTTTGATGGGTTGGAGAGTCTCCACCACCGGACAAGCTGATCAACATCGTGTTCTGTCATCTCCGCCGCTCGTTCCGCCTGCTCGAGGGCGCTGCGCTGGACATGGTCGCGCATCATGCAGCCGATCCAAAGCACCTGGCTGCTCGCGCTCTCGACCCTTTGCGCAGGCCAACAGCAACGACACTTTGCGAATGGCCACTCGGACTCTCCGTCCAAATCGACTTTAGATATCCTTTCCTTCGTCGACACTTTTAAGCCTATCGACTCGTTTGTGCTCGGCGTGCCGCTTTCGTTTCGGCGCACTCAGCCCCCTCATTTGTCTGCGGGGGCCTCGGGCATGGTTTATGAGTTGCTCGTGATGTGTTTTTGAGACACCGGGGATAGTGGGTTTGGTTTGCTTTTCACTTCCCTGTGTCATCTCGCGGGTCGTGTTCCTCGTCGTGATCATGTTACTACGTGACTCGTTTAGTTGCCTTCCAAGCCTCAGAGGAAATCGCCATCTCAGTAAGGAGGAGGTTTTGTATGGTTCACATGGTTGCTCGCACTATGTGTTTCAGTTGCAAGGGGCCTTTCAGGATCATTTTTTCCCCTGCCCATTTGGTATAGCGACCCCACGCGCTGGAGGCCATAGTTCATGGCAATTTGATACGGCGTTCGATGTCCACCTAATTAGACTATTTTGCAAGGGTTAATGTGACGTTTTTAATGCGGTGGATCGTCATGAGATTTTTCGCGTTCCGAGCCCTGCACCGATTGCGTCCCTTTTTTCTTTTATGCGCACATTTGTCTCGTTCGACCCGCTCCTTTTCCTCTTCGCGATGCGTCTGGTGGAGTGGCGAGTCGAAGTGTCCGACCGGGACCCGCCGGCGGCGACCCTTTAGGGAGGTGTTTTGTCGGCTTCACAGCGTTCATGCGCTCTAAAGCTCAGACAGGCTTTCACGGTCACTTTTCCATGAGTGGCGATGCTCGCTGATGGCATACTCATGGCCAGTCGATGCGCGTTTACTGCAGTTTTCCTCCTCGATAGCGCTTTGCTGCGATTTCGACAACTAAATTTCTCGAAAGTCTTTTTAGCTTGGTCTCCGATTCGTATAGCTATCTCCTTCGCTTCTTGTGGTGTCCAAGATTGTCCTGCGTCGGATTGGTATTCATGTTTTGGGTGCCTTTGGCGTGCATCTTATGTTGATCGTTTTTGTTGATGATGCTTGGTTAAGGATACGTCTCAGGGTGATGAGCTTCAGCATCTGGGTATCTGAGTAGCTTTTTTTTTGCTTGCTCGTTAGTTTTGTTGGGTCGTGATGTTCTTGCGAATTCTCCTTGCTAAGTCCTGCTTCCTTGAGTCATTGCGAGTCTGGAATGTAGCGTTTGTTTTCTGTATGTCAGTCGCCACTTTCAGTCCTAGTATTTTCAATACGACCAAAGCCAGCTTACGTCCAAGCACGCTTCTGTTCAAGCGTTTCGGTTTGGCCCAACGTTCATATCAGCACACTACATTTTTAGATAGTGACTACAACACCTTCTTTAGCTTCGCATTTTGCTGGCTAATCATCAGTTGCTTCGGTTCTCGCATCCTTGGTAGGTAGTATAATCTTCATCATCGTGATGGCCATCATAGTGTTGTAGCATCTAGCTCGTCATTCATTTGTTCAACTGTCCATCAAAGTCTGTTCCACGTGTCCAGCACTTGGCTGATAGAGTTGTTGCTCCTTAAGCTCTCTACCCCTTGTTGCGCTCTTCCTTCTAATGTGCACATGCCTCGCTCTCGCTTCTTGTCTCCCAGCACAAGGTCAAGCTTGGTTAGGCTATTACCCCAATATTTTCCACCTTGGTTGACTTCCAGCCACTTCACTTCCACGCAGACTCATCTGAGGCTGCCATCCGCATCCAGTACACTCATTGTGTTGTAGTGGTTCAATTTAGCTTTCAGGGCGTTCGTCTCTTCGATGTGCAGCGGGGGCGGCAGGCTGCATGACAATGTTCTGGGCGAATGCGATTATTCGGTGGCTCAGACTCGCTGCTGTGCAGGCGGGCGGCACTCATGTGTTTCCGGCCGCGCTGTTTCGTGGCGAATCGCTGATTGGCTTTTATGGATGGTAGTCCGGCGTATTTAGGGATGCTGTGTGGCCGATCCGGTCGTCAGCGTATGTCATGGGCCGTCGTGAAGCGTGGCTGCTCGCAATGCGGCCCTTGGCGAGGCATCCGTGTGCTGGCCAATGATGCAGCGCAAGTTTGTTTCCTATGGCTGCTAAGATTTTTGGCTGCCTGGCACCCGTTTAGAATCACTTACTTGGCCAGCCTGCGCGTCGCTCTTCAAATTCGCGGCCAAAATGCCTCCTCACAAATCTCTAATCACTGTCTGGGCGGCATGCTTGCGTCAGTCCCTTCATACCTCGGTTGTTAGCTCTTGATAGTTTGCGTCTCATAACCGTATTGATGACTCCGGCCATACACGCGTCCCCTCACATCGTGACCTTCGCGAGTGCTTCTCAGGCTGCGTTGTTATGCCTAGCGTGGTTTTATTGGTGTCATAACTCCTTAAATTCGCGTGTATGGCGGTAGTTCCTAGGGTGTCTTACAGTGCTGGCATGTATGGGGCGGAAGCTGCTGCAGCGTGCGCGCGGCGCGAGCCGGCGCGGCGGTCATGGGTCAGTGCATGGACCGTCGGCCGTGCGGCTGGGTGCGGGAACCCACCAGAATCCGGCATTTGATACCACGGGGAGTCGGTCCTGGCGTGCGGTCAAGGACAGGGCTGATCCCAACGGCGAAAGGCGGCGATCAATGGAATCAGGGACTCTGTTTTGCATGGGGACATTGTTCTAGGTGACGGCGGGAAGTTCGCTCGGCGGTCGAGCCGTGGCCGTCTAGGTTCAGGCGGTGGTGTTGGTACGTGCCAGATTAATGTATTGATGAGGAGCAGAAATGCCTTCTTAGGTTGTTTGAATGGGGTTGTAGTAGTGGTGGGCAGTATGACGTGACATGGTCGCGTCGCAAGCCCCATGCTTACTTATAGTAAAGTGGGTGTGTAAGTTGGCGACCTTCATGATATGTGATTGCAAGGCTGACAGTTTGAAGGCATGGCTTTGGCAGGAGGTGACCTTTGTGGGGCCTTCGTGTGGACTGCAGCGCGTGAAGCTGAAGTGATCATGGTGAAAGCTTAGAACTCCGCTTATAGGGGCTTAGATTGGAAAGCTTGTCATCATAAAGATTTATCTGAAGTTTTACTCGTTTTTGTGTCCGCCTCTCGTCTATTTGTATGCGCGCTAGATGGAGGTAGGGTGAGACACTGGCCACCAAAGGGAAGTTTCCGTGGACAGTGAAGAGGGAGAAGGGTGGAAGGTGAATTTGCTTGCATCCCTATCCCCTGGCGGTGGTGTGGAGGCTGGTGGTGGAGAGGGGAAACCGGGCTAGTGTGATTTAATATCCTCCGTGATGGGACGGACTGCGCAAATGGAAGTGGCAGCTGACCCCCGTGCCTTGAAGGGAAGGGACTCTTAGTCATGTGATTGGGAAGGTGAAGGCGCCGCAGCTCGTCCGTGAGGACTGCGAAGTGGGAGGCAGGTGAGCAGCAAAGCGGTCGCTCGGGATTGCAATGATGTGAAGGGGACGCCTTCGCGCGTGGTCCGACACCGCGCGAGATGTGGAAGTGTTTGGAGGACGTGTCGATGAAGGACGGCGTCGCGGTGGTGCACCTGCACGGTGGGAGCGCTATACATGGGTTGTATGGCCAAGTACACGTGAGTTGCCTTTTAATGGTAAACACTTAGGTGAATATCGGAGGTCACGAGTTGAACCTATAGGGCGGGTTTGTTACAATGGTCTGGGGGCCGCGTCGCCCTTCTGTTGGGGAAGAACCTAATGGGTCATCGTGACCGGCCGCGGGCGGAGGGGACCCGGCTGCTCGAGGCCGCCACCCTGCCAGCCTCCCGTTCCCGGGCGAGGGAGTGGAGGAGAATGAAGCTCCGCCGTCCCTGCTGGAGGGCGGAGTCCCGAGCCCGCGGTGATCAAGGTCACCCGGACCAGGCACTGCTCCCCCCACCCCGGCCGGAGCCCGTGGCTCCCGTCGAGCCTCGGCTGGGCCCTGCCCCGTGATGGGGCCAGCATGCCATCGAGCAGGCCAAGAAGTGAGGAAGCAGGATTGAGGTCTGAGGGGGTGGGGGGGGCAACATGAATGCCATTCAGCTCACCAAGGAAGGTGGGCGGCAGGTGGGATCAGCAGTGCCGTAATGATCCACTCAAATGGAGTTGCGAGTCTTTCACAAGCAGCTCAGAAGATGGGCAGTTGCTGCCAGAACCCTCCTCATGTAGAGGCAGTGGATCCAGCAGGTCCTGGGAAGGGTGACAGCTTCCAGTAGCGTGGTGTCCGCAGTCCCAAGCCAGCCCCGGAGGCGGCCGCAGAGCCCGACCCCACATTCCCACGGGAAGCCGCCTTCCGTGGGGGTGGCGACCGCCCCGCGGTGGGGGACCCCGTGGCGCAGCATCAGGCGGAGGATGCCGTGCTGAGATGCTTCCCGCATCTCTGGGGTGCAGGCGGATCGGCCAGGGTGGCCCCTCTTTCCTTTGGGCGAACATCCTGCACGGGATGTTGCCGATTGCAGGCGGTCGTTCAGTCTGACGAAGGTTCTCTGTTGGACCAGCTCTGCCCCTGCAATGGGTAAGCTTTGCTTCCCAGCACTGAGGGAGCCGCGTACCGTGTGTATGAGGGCCTCTGCCTTAATGAGATTGGACGAATTGGGATGAGTCAGAGATGAACTTGCTGCAAACACCTTGGGGCCTTGGATCCCGGCTTGGAGGCCCGGATGAGTTTCAGAACATGATCGACCGGCGTGTCAGGCGGTTTCTGCGGACTCCGTAAGTAATGCCCCAAATCACCACTCACGCACTGGCAGCGACCAGTTGCTTTGCCACTCAGGGATGGCTTGAAGCCGCACCTGGGAGGGCTGCAGGGGGCTGACCAAGTCTGAAGGCCATGAACCCCAAGTAATTGCTGAGCTGTGCTTGCAATGCAGCCATTTCATGGATCCTCGCCCTCCACGCGATCCACGGCCCTCCCGACCCCAGCGAGGTCCGCGCGTGGCAGGTCGTGGAACGGGACCCCACGCTGTGTCAGAGCTGGCGGGGGAAAGAACAACGGAGCGCCGGAAGTGGCTGCCCGCCCACCCACTGCACGGCCGCAGAAGTTGACTCCAGAGGAAATGGAGAAGATGCAGCGGGAGAACAAGTGTTTCCGCTGCCGCAAGGAGGGGCACAAGGCCCGTGATTGCCCTCTGAACACCAAGGACAAGAAGGGCAAGGGGCCGGAAAACCCCAACCCACCAGCAGCTTAGGGGTCGTTGCTGGTGGACATGCTAGGTTAGGGGGAAGGATGGAAACTGCTGCCAGGACTAGGGGACATTTGTTTCTTAGAACCCTGGACATTCTTAACTTGGTGGACAGGCCTTTGGGAGTGCAAGATCTCTTTGTGTTTGATGTACTCCCTTCTTCCATTTCCCTCTCCCCTGCCACTGTAGTGACTCCTTCTGGGTTTATCGATGTCGTGATGAATGGTGATTGGCATGTCTTTATCCTCAATGTCATGGGCGATGATGTTCTCATGCAATGTGCCATGGATGCTTTGCATGTCATGGGAAACACCTGCCATGTCCTTCACTCCAGTCTCCTGGCCCCTCAGCACATGAGGGTCATCCTCTTACCGGCACACTTCAGCCCGTGAGCGTTGAGGAAAGGCACATGTCACTGAGAATGGAAGGATCCACAAGCTTGCTGGTTCAGCTCACCCTACACATTGGTGTGGAGGACGACTCGTCCTCAACCTTCGCATATAGTGCGATCTATGTTCCACCTTGCCCATCGTGCCATGACCTTCATCGGATCAGCCAATGGTCACCCAGCAGTTCTACTGCTAGATACTGGGGCAGATGCTAACTTTGTTAGTTCTGCGTTCACCCAGCGGTTTAAGTTGACCACAGATCCCCATTCGGAAAGTGTTACTTTCGGGGGACGGACGCAAGGGCCAGATCTCTGGTAGCGTCACACTCAAGATCAAGCTCCAATCATACTCCAGGGCAGTGACGTGTCTTCTGACACAGCTGGCCACCGTGCTGATATTATTTTGGGAGTGCTTGGTGATCAAGGCACAGAATAGACTTTGCTCTCCCACATCATACAGCAGTGGTGATGACGGCTTCTGCACTCCTCAGCGGCCCGGTCGCGACAAAAGGCCTATGTTGACCGTCACCGTACCCAACTCACCTTCAATGAAGGCGATGAGGTGTTGCTGAGTACGGCGAACTTAAGACTCAAAGCTTATGGCGGAACACGTAAGCTGTGGCCCCGTTTCATAGGACCTTTTAAGGTCGTGTTGAAGCGATCGGTGATGTTCGCTGCAGGTTCGGATTTCCCATCACGTGAAGGTGCATCCGTCTTTCATGTGGGCTCCTAAAGAGTCTGCGTGGCGATGGGGAGGATCCCGCCACCCCTCCCCCACAAGTGCAGCTTGAGGGTGAACTTGAGTATGAAGTTGAAACCGTTCGGGCCCACCGTGTTGTGAGAAGGATCGATACCCAGATCACGGAGTACCTCGTTGAAATGGTTGGGCTATGGGGTTGAACATAGCACATGGGAAACCGAGGGCAACTTGACCAATTGCCAAGAGCTCATCAACTTGTACTGGGAGGCGCAGGCCGCAGGAGAGCGGGCGAGGGCGGCTCGGGGGGTTCCCGGGCCGTCCCCGCGCAGCTCGGAAAGGGACTTGACCGGGATTATCGCTGAGCCCTCCCGGTTATCACGTAGAGTTCGACGCGTGCCGTTGAAACTACGAGCTGCCTTTACTACCCCACACACGTGAACGAGGGCGTTCACATTCTCACAGGGGGGGAGTAATGTAGCGAAACGCTACAGTCACCCCAAGGGGGAAGGGTTACTTAGAGCCCGGCGTGGCTTTATGTTTCCCATCCAATGGCCCAGTACCTGGCAGTCAGGCATCGGATACTTAGTGCAGGCGAGAGGGAGGTCCTGGCTTCGAACCGTAAGAGCTGGCCGCGTCAGGTGCCACGTAATCTCTATGGGCCCGCGTGGCCGGCAAGGGTGCCTGCTGGCGTGGAGGAGGGTCAGACTGGCGGCAGCCGGGACCAGTCCGGTCTCGCGATGGATCTGAGGCAGCGGCCAGATCCCCCTTTTGAGCTCTCCGGTCGTCCGTACAATGGCGCCCGTTGGTGCGGACGGGGATCTCAGTGGACCCCGCGCCGCGCGCGTCAGGAGCGACCGTGCAGCCGATGCCGGCGGCGCGTCGCGTCGCGGCGCGGCCGCGGAATGCGGCGAGCATTCGTGCGTTGTACCTCCTGATCCATTCGGTCAGAGAGGACACGTGGACCCAGTGACCACCCTCCTTCAATCCTCACGTCCTGGTGCAGAGGCCCGACGGGGAAGCGTAAAAAGGGCAGGGGTGACTCCGTCCACCCCGACCAACGTACCGGCATACGGTTGCACGCCCACCCCGGGCTGCTCCCCACTCTGAAGCTCTCTCTCTCTCTCTGAATCCCTCTCAATCTGAACTCTGTTTTGCTGAGTGCTGGTGTGTGATTCCGCGCAGGCTGAAGAGGCAGTTTTCAGCTGTTACATTGGTATCAGAGCCGCGTTGCGGCCTTCTTCTTTTGGGAGAACCTAGTGGGTCATGGTGACCACTCGCCGGGCCGGAGGGGACCCGGGGCCCTCGGGGCCGCCACCTCCACCTCCCGTCCCCCGGGACGAGGAGATGGAGGAGAACTCGGAGACTACGCCCGTCCCTATGGAGGGGCCGAGTCCCGAGCCCACGGGTGACCAAGGTCACCCGGAGAACACCGCCCCTCTCCCCACCCAGCACCGGGGCCCGTGGCTCCGTGGCTGGGCCCTCCCGTGGGTCGGGGCCCACGTCACCGTGACGCGCCGGAAGATGAGGGAAGCAGGATGGAGATGTGGGGAAGAGCGTGAGGCGGCTGGAACCGGCTCTGCGCCTGCGGCGGAATCACACACCGCACTCAACAAAAACGGAGTTCAGATTGAGAGGGATAGGAGAGAGAGAGCTTCGAGGTGGGGAGCGGCCCGGAGTGACGTGCAACTGTATGCGGTCGTTCGACTGGGCGCAGCGTCACCGTTTTTGCGCTTCCCGATCGAACCTCCTCGCATGGAGGATTGGACGGATGTCCAATGGCGGGCTGCCACGTGTACCTCTCTGACTCGAATGGGTCAGAGGTGTACAACGTACGAGTGCTCGCCGCATTCCGCGGCGGCGCGCCGCCGTACGTCGGTGCACGGTCGGAGCCTACGCGCGCGGCGCGGGGTCCGACTGTCAGCTTGTCCGTACCAACGGGTAACCGTTATTGTACGGACGAACGGAGAAGTCCAAAAGGGGGATCCGGGCCGCGGCCCGAGATCCAATCGCGAGACCGGATTGGTCCCCGTAGTGCCGTTGTCCCCCGATCCTCCGCTATGCTGAGGGGGGGACGTTGGGGGATGATGTGGGGCCCACCGTGACTACGTGGCGGCCCCACGGGTGAACCAGTTCTTACGGTTCGAACCTAGGACCTCCATCGTCCCATAGGGGATCCGATGCCCTAACCATTAGGTGATGCATTGGATGGAAACATAAACCACACAGTCCTTGGGGTGGATGCTGGCAGCCCATACATTACTCCCCCTGTGAGTGGGGCGCCTCATCATGGGTGGTGAGGCAGCAGCCATGTTGGCGCACACATGGATCCTACATGAGTCGGGAAGGTCAGCGCATCAACAGGTCCCCCTCCAAGTTCCACAGACGGCCAGGGGAACTCTGCATCATCTCACCCAACTTTTTTGCTCCAGCCTCACAGTGCAGTGATGGGCTCCTGGCATTCCTAGCTGCCCTCATTTTCCCATGTGCTATGTTCAACCCCATACCAACCATTTCACGATCTCATCAAAGGGGAACAATTTAGCCAAGGGGCAGTGGGCTTGAATGGGGCTCATCTTCAAGTTCACCCTGGCTCGCTGGTGGGTGGCTCGATCCTCCCACTCATCGTGAGACTTCTAACCACATGAAAGCAGATGTCTGTCCCACATGAATGATAAAGTCCGGCCTGAGGGCGACATCATTGATCGCTTCAGCAACCTTAAAGGGACTCCTGTGAAGCGGACCACCTTGATGTGTTCCAGCGTATTTTTAATACTGAGGTTCAGTAGTAGCACTCAGTGGCTTGGATTGATCCTAGACTGCAAGATCCTGATGACCACCCGCATCACCTGCCTTCAGCGCAGCTGGCCGCTGGCCATTCTGGCTGTTTTCTCACGCCTCAACATTAACCAGACAAAAGACCTGGCTCCGGAGGTTGAGTCCCATCAAGTCCTCTCAAGCTGCCAGAGGATGGGGAGTGTTTGTGCAACAGTCTTGTGGATGGGGGCTGATCCCTTCGATTGCGGGATTTAGAGGACATGGCCAAAGTTTAAAAAGAAAGGGGGTGGTACCAATTCATGGAAAGCATTATTGATGGCATCTCCAGCAGCCAAAGCGGGCCGTCCCACCCCCATCCCGGGTAGGTCCCACGTAATGCCGAGAGTAATCTTCCAAGATACCTGTTCACCCGTTCCGTGTCGCCATCGATTCCACGGGATGGACACCTACTGAACGCCTGCCTGGTCCCCACGATTTTGAGCACTTCCGTCCAAAAATGGCCGGTGAATCGTGGATCACGGTCAGACACAATTTCTGACTGAAGACCATGCTGGCTCCACACTTTGTCAACATACAACCGTGGGTCTCGTCAAGCCGGCACTTAGTAGTAGATACAAAGTGCACATGCTTGCTGAGTGTACCGAACAAAGCGAGGATGGAGTTAGTGCCCCCGAAGTCTGGCAGGAAGATCTGATCAAGTCCCATCCGCACTATCCCATTTGGAAAGGAGGTGTGAGGGGTTGGCTGGCCAGGAATCCTTGAGTTCCAGGGTTTGTTTGATTAGTAAGTTGGACAGACGAGTACATACGCTTTTCACATGCTGGAGATTGCGGGCCGCCAGAACTCCAAGGCGGTGCTCGCGGTTGGCAGCGCCCAGTGTAGTCTCGGTGCGGAGGGGTCCTGTGGCTCACCCAGGAATGGCTCCGTGGTCCGGCTCATGCGACCAGGCTTCCTTCACCGTGGTACCGGAATCCGTCCTTAGACACCACTTTGTCCTTATAGCCATTACCTTGGCCATCCAGGAACAAAGGATCACCAGTATACC
>CM074812.1:947735-955005 GCA_037447605.1 Zygnema circumcarinatum | reverse complement strand
GGGGGGGGGAGAGTATGGCATGATGACTATGGATGGGATCACGATTTTTTTTGGGGTGTTTTTGAGGTGTTTTGCAACGTATCCCTTAAAGTCCCGTAGAAAAATCACAAATGTTCCCTCAAAACCATTTATTATACGATATTAAGGGAACATTCCCTTATTTGCAGCGCCCTGAACATCCCTGGCGGCCGTACCATACGGCCAATACAGTCAACAGTCCTCATATTTTCGCCATGGTTTTGGCAAATATGAGGCGAAAATATTGATTTTTGCAAATAGAAGGTTCGTGTTACCAATAGACGGGCGGTATTGTTAGAGTTCATGTTAGAGTTCATGTTAGAGTTCATGTTAGAGTTCATGTTGGACCGTACGTATCGTACCACACCATATCGTACCGTATCGTACTGTGTCAATCAGTATCGTATCGTATCGTATCGGGGCCAAAAAGGAGGAAAGACGAGCGAGCGCCTCTTACGGCGGCACGTGCGGGAAGATTCGGTGAGTTTTGCTGAAGCCCGTAACGGCTAGTACAGCAAGTACGGCTAATGTAGTACGGCTACTGTAGTACGGCTAGTACGGCCAGTACGGTTTTAAGGGTTTCTAGGGTTTTAGGGGTACGGATAGTACGGGTAGTACGGATAACACAGAGTTACCGTACAAAAAGGTGGTTTCGGCAAAA
The DNA here is from genome assembly GCA_037447605.1 of Zygnema circumcarinatum. Taxonomy (NCBI): domain Eukaryota; kingdom Viridiplantae; phylum Streptophyta; class Zygnematophyceae; order Zygnematales; family Zygnemataceae; genus Zygnema; species Zygnema circumcarinatum. Next base: position 954,326 of record CM074812.1, on the reverse strand, counting down.
TCGGGGCGAATTTCTTGGGGACGCACTGTACAGGGTGGAAAATATAAGGACTGCTGACTGTAATCACTTCACAGTTCGGACCAGTGGATCGGCAACCATTGGACAACCATTGGATGGCAATGGTTGGACGTCTACTGGTCGGCAACCAGTCGACTGGTTTGGAACCAGTGGATGCCACTGGTTGGCAACCAGTCGACTGGTTCGGAACCAGTGGATGCCACTGGTTGACAACCAGTCGAATGGTTGTTTCGATCCGGCAGCACTGGTTGGCAACCAGTCGAATGGTTATATCCATTAAATCAAATGGTTGGCAACCATTAAATTGTCGGTGTACGGATCCCCGTATTGTCGATATACTGTAAATATTTTCCGTACGATTTTCCGGCAATTTTAAGAAATTGCCGGAAAAATTGCCGGAAAATCATACGGAAAATATTTACAGTATATCGACAATACGGGGATCCGTACACCGACAATTTAATGGTTGCCAACCATTTGATCACTGGTTCCGAACCAGTCGAATGGTTGTTTCAGTCCTGCGCCACTGGTTCGCAACCAGTCGACTGGTTTCCAACCAGTGGCAACCAGTCGACTGGTTTGGAACCAGTGGATGCCACTGGTTGGCAACCATTCGACTGGTTGCGAACCAGTGGCATCCACTGGTTGGCAACCAGTCGAATGGTTGTTTCGGTCCGCAACCACTGGTTGGCAACCAGTCGACTGGTTTGGAACCAGTGGATGCCACTGGTTGGCAACCAGTCGAATGGTTGTTTCGATCCGCAACCACTGGTTGGCAACCAGTCGAATGGTTGTTTCGGTCCGCAACCACTGGTTGCCAACCAGTCGACTGGTTTGTCTAATGGTCCGATCTGTGAATCACTTCCTCGCGGCTCGTGTATCGCATGGCAGATCTTGAGAGCGGATACGCGTACGGCCATATCTCGACCTTGTCTTTTCCGAGCGGACTGCCGTATATGTTCGTACACGCAAGCCGTCCGTACGACGCGTTGAAAAATTCGAAGCACCGCCAATGGGACGCGACACGTGGACACATTGTACACGTGGCGTTCGACGATTGGTTGGAACAGCTGGGAAAAGCCGCCTCACCCTCTCCCTCCCTCTCCGAGCGCTCTCGCTCTGCGCGAGGGAGGAAAGGAGAGGGAGAGGGAGGGAGCGAGGGAGTCAGGGAGGGAGGGAAGGAGAGAGGGTGAGAGGGAGGGAGAGGGCGGGAGGGAGGGAGGAAAGGAAGGAGAGGGGAGGAAGGGAAGGAGGGGAAGGGAGGGAGAGAGAGGGAGACAGGGAGGGAGTGAAGGAGAGAGGTAGAGGAGGGAGAGGGAGGGAGAGAGGGCGGGACGGAGAGGGAGAGGCAGCCGCCATGGAGCGGCGGCAAAGCCGGCGCCTCGGGCCGACCATCCTTCGCGTGTCCCGGCGGCGCGTGCTCACAGGCCTCGTCGGCGCCGCCATTGCCGCCCTCCTCGCCGGCTCGGGCCTCCTCCTGTGGGCGGATCGCAGCGCGACCATACCCATGCCCATCACCATGGGCATGGGCATGGCCCGGCTGGATGCATGCGCCGCCGAGTGCGGAGAGCATGGCACGTGTCACCAGGAGCTCGGCCGCTGCGACTGCCCCGTCGGCCGGGGAGGGCCCTCCTGCTCTCAGCCCGAGCTGGCCGCGTGCCGTGGCGCGCCCTGCTTCCTTCCCGGCACGTGCGAGTGCGCCGCTGCGTGTGCGCGGGCGCTCTTTGGGGGCCCCGGGACGTGCGTAGAAGGGCAGAGGGGGGAGGGGGGGGAGGCCGCCATGGCGGCCGAGGAGGGGGGCTGGGCGGCTCCGTCAGAGTGTCCCAACGAGTGCTCAAAGCGCGGAGCGTGCTTTATTGACGCTGGGAATCACACGTGCAGGTGAGAGCCACGCGATGGAGCATGTGCAATATTGGTACAGGAGGCAGCAAGTATTTCAATAGAGAGGCTGGAGATATCGCATGTGGCTTTCTAGACCTAATGCACGGACTCCGGTAGCGGTTCCCCTCTCGTCTCTCCTTACTGAACTCTTGCTTCTGCCGAGAGTGTCTATACCAATGCCTCTCCTTCTGCCCCACACTTCCCAACTCACTTCGTCTCTTCTTTTCTGGCCCTTCCCATTTCACTCTCAATCACTCTTGCCATCTCGCTCTGTATGCTCCTCTCCTTCTCCCTCTCCCTCTCCCTCGTGCGACGCCTCCTTAATCATCCGTCTTTCTCCCTCTCTCTCTCTTCTTTTCGCATCACCTTCTTTCTCCCTCATTCACCTGTCACAACCCCTTTTTTTTTTTTTACTTTGCTCATCCGACATTGTCCCTCCCTCATCCTTCTACTGTACTGTCTTGTTTTTTTAACCCAAACTCATTCCTTTCTTTGCGGGCAGGTGCCCGTGGATATACGTAGGTAGTGATTGCTCCCTAATAAGGAGAGCCCCATTTGAGTGCTTCAACAGTTGCAACCAGCGAGGGAAGTGCCTTGACGGAGTGTGCAAATGCAGAGCGCCGTATTACGGAATTGACTGCTCGCTCTATGTTGGCAGCTCCAACCGTTCCGAATTGGTTCATTGGTGACGCCAACACTTCCTCCTTGCGCTAAACAGTTCAACCGTTTTCCGTTTAACTGAACAGTAAGCTCGTGGAGCATAGACAGTCCGCTGCTAGAGCTGACACATAACGCGCCTTGAAGCCGGTCTCGGTGTTGCATCTAAGGCTTAGGAAAAGGGAAAAGGGGCTTCACAAATGCTTAAAATCAAGGATTATCCAGAACAATAGTTGCCTCTCTAGCAGTCTGTTTACTTATTCATTTTTTTGATTTTTTTTAGTCGTGATAAGTTCCATGTGTAGTAGTTCATTGAACAGCAATTGAACGAGTCTTTTGAATCTCTCCTACAGGCATGCATCAAAGGCACTTTTCCTTTGGACTACTTCGATAACCTCTCCGCGTATTTACGTCTACGAATTGCCGCCACATATGAACACGTGGCAGTTCCAGTTATCTCCAGAGCTCGACCAATTAGAGGCCGTCCTTTTTCTTGAACAGTTGCTGGCCAGTCCTCATCGCACAGCCAATCCTGACGAAGCAGACTTCTTCTACATTCCGCTCATTCTCAGGTGAAGATGATTCCCACCCCTTTCTTCCTTCCTTTGATTCTTTCTCCTCCTTCCCTTTCTCTTTCTGTCTCCAGCCCACTTCCGCTCTCTCTCCCATGGTCTTCTTTTGCTGTTGTTTTGTTTCTCTGAGCTAAATTTTACCTTAGTCGAGTCGTGCATTCAGTCACACTTCCTGAACCCCAAGCTAATCACTCTCTTTGGAGCAGAGAGAGTTAACTCTGATCAATTCAATAAAGTCAATTGGTGCAGGAATCGCGGTTCAATGAAGCGAGCACTTGTTGAGGCGAGTCTCCAGTATGTGAAGGACACGTGGCCTCAACAGTGGGAGAGGCGGGGGGGGAGAGACCACATAGTGATGGTTACAGAAGAATGGGGAAGCTGTGGTATTAACACCGTTAAAAGCACACCATCAGGTTTGGGAGAGCCTTTGTTTGATAACATCACACTCCTCACATTGTGGGGCTACACGCGGAACATGATGAATGGCAAAAATCTGCCATGTTTTCGATACAAAAAAGACATTGTAATCCCACCTTTTGTTTCAACTGAAATTCTCAAACACAGTCCATACATCACCAATGATGGGAAAATGAGAGAAAAGTCAAGAAAGGAACGTCTCTTTTTTGAGGAATGGAGTGGGTTCGAACTTGCGGAGGATACAGCGAAGCCTCCGCCCATTTGGAGTTTTGGAGTGGTGCAGAAGATGAGAGAGTTGTACGGAAAAGGTGAAGGAGAGCAGGGCGTGAAGATGGTGGGAGTGGGAGGAGGAAAGAAATCGTACTTGGAAGAAATGAGAGAGTCCCTTTTTTGCTTAGCCCCAACAGGCTATGGATGGGGAGTTCGCACTACAACAGCTCTTTTAATGGGCTGCATTCCTGTGGTCATTCAGGTGAGTAAGTCATGGAAAATGTGGAAAAGGATAGGAGTAATGCAACTTCTCTTCCAATAGCACGAGAAGGAAAATACCGAGATTCTGCTCTTTGGTTCATTTTCAAGCATTTAGCTCACGAATCCATGTATCTCCCTTCCGCAGCCTGACGTTGTGCAGCCCTTTGAAGGCGATGTTCTGCGATGGACCGACTTTGCCATATTTGTGAAGAGAGAAGACATCTCGCAAATCCCAAAAATCCTTAATGATGTTTCACCTGCGGAAGTTGCAAGGCTGCAAAAAGGGGGCAGCGAAGTTTGGCCTCGCTTTATATGGGGGAGCCCGCAATGGGATCCTCTCTTAGGGCTACCTGGAAAGAGCAGAAAAGTCACTTCACTTTTGGAATCAAATGATGCTTTTGCCTCTATTATGACTGCTCTTAGTCAGCGGCTGGATGGAAGAAAAGCGGAAAATTCCTTTCTGGGGGGAGCACTGCTTCATAGTTTGACGGATCATGATTTTGGAGCATCCACTGCAGAGAGGGGAATGGTGGCTGAAAAGGAGCCTTTGAAGGAGGTAGGAATGAAGGAACTTCATGGAGAGGAGGGAGACAAGTTGCCTCCCTTTAAGTGTCCTGATGAGTGCTGGCTATATGGGAGTTGTAATGAAGATATCGGCCGCTGCGATTGTCCTGTGGGAATGGGGGGTCCTTCCTGCAAAGATCGAGCTCTCCCAGGATGTTACCTTACAGAAGACCATTTCATTCCCTGCCAGCTCCCTTCTTCATGTGCATGTGCAATTGACTGCTTTAGGCACCAGCTCCCCAATAACGCCATTTGCTACAATAACACAAGAGAAGATGGAAGCAAAGAGACGGATATGCGGAAGGTGTTTGATGGGAAGCAGGCGTTGATTGAATTGGATGGGTTGGAGGGGAATTTGGTCTTATCTTCTGAGCCTGTAGAGGGCCATAAAGACATGTGGACCTCTCCTGATGACTGCCCAAATAGATGCTCGGGAAGGGGACTCTGTGAAAGGAGCAACAAACAGTGCGCGTATGATCCTCTCCCTCAACTCTCGCTCTCTCTCCCTCTCTCTTCTTCCCCTACTACCTCTACCCCGTCTTCCGCCTCTCTTTCTGTCTCCCTCTCACTTCTTCCTCTCTACCTATCCCCCCCCGCCTTCCCCCTCTCTCTCTCGTCTTTCCCTCTACCTCTCCTCACCTTTCCTCCCCCACCCGCCGCCTCTCTCTCACCCCCTCTCTTCGTCCCCTCTACCTCTCCCCACCTCTCCCTTTGTCACCCATTCTATACTCTTCAAATGCAGGTCTAGCAACCCAAGAAAAGTGTGCGTCTTACTAGTGGTTTTTGCAGTACTATATGAAAGTGTGCAGCAAAAAGAGATTATGTTCTTGGAGGGGCTTTGCAGATGTGGGTGGATTCACTCGGGCCCCGACTGCTCGTCTTCGGATGGTGCGATTTTTAGCTGCTTTAATCGATGCAGCGATCGGGGAACATGTTTGGATGGAGTCTGCAAGTGTGAACGGGGATATTTTGGGATGGATTGCTCTCTTTCTATCGGCAAAGACAGGCGAACGGAGTAAGTTTAACTGCAGCTGAGGAGCATTCTTGGCCAGGTCTTGCCTCAAGCTCTGGTTAAGGTTTGAATGACCTATGGAGAGGGGGAAGGAGTGTGGGTGGAGAGTGAAGGAGAGAGAGAGAAGGAGAGAGAGAGAGAGAGAGGGAGGAAGGAAGAGGGAGAGGGAGAAGAGGAGATGTTCATCTTTGCTGAGAATGTGTGTTTTTGCAGGATACTTCGACGCCCCCCTTTTCTATGGTCAAGTGCTGTACCAACTCCTTCTGAGGGAGGGGACCCCCCTCGACCTCAAGTGTATGTATATGAGCTGCCCCTCTCCTTCACCACGTGGAATTTCGTGCAATCCCATTGGCTGGACTGGCAGGAAGTTTTCGTCTTTGTTGAGAGGCTCCTTGCGAGTCCGCACCGAACCGCAAACCCGGACGAGGCGGACTTTTTTTTCATCCCCCTCTTTATCAGGTGGGTTGTCCGGTGCTTTCAGTTTATTGTCCCGCATTATTCTTTATCATCGTTGTCTTTCCTTGCATCTCTGTTGTGTTTCTGGTCTCAGTCCGCCTGCTCGTCGTTCTCTCTCTCTCTCTCTCTCTCTCTCTCTCTCTCTCTCTCTCTCTCTCTCTCTCTCTCTCTCTCTCTCTCTCTCTCTCTCTCTCTCTCTCTCATTTTCCTCTTCTTTTATCTAGAGTGCACCTTACTTTTCAATCGTCCTTCATTTCCCTTTTTCCTTTCGACTTATTTCTCCCCTCCATCTTGGCTTCCTCTGTTTCCTCCCCCCCCCCCCTCTCTCTGCTACTGCTCCTCTTTCTCCAGTTTCGCCTCTTTGCTTCTCATTGTTCCACTCCCTACCCATTCCCTATTGTCAGGGGCCACTCTCTCGCTCTCTCTTTCTCTCTCTCCCTCTCTCTCTCATCTTCGTCTTGTCGCCCTTCTGTCTTTTTGCTTTCTGTTTCATTTCCGCCCTCCTGTAACCTGTCCCTTCGCTCTCCAGAAATCGCGCAAATA
>CM074812.1:852735-945235 GCA_037447605.1 Zygnema circumcarinatum | reverse complement strand
CCCCTCCCCCTCCTCCCTCCCCTCCCCTCCCCTCCCCCTCCCCTCCCCTCCCCCTCCCCCTCCCCTCCCCCCCTCCCCCTCCCCTCCCTCCCCTCCCCTCCCCTCCCCCTCCCCTCCCCTCCCCTCCCCTCCCCCTCCCCCTCCCCCTCCCCTCCCCCTCCCCCTCCCCTCCCCTCCCCCTCCCCTCCCCCTCCCCCTCCCCCTCCCCTCCCCCTCCCCTCCCCCTCCCCTCCCCTCCCCTCCCCTCCCCTCCCCTTCCCCCTCCCCTCCCCTTCCCCTCCCCCTCCCCTCCCCCTCCCCCCTCCCCTCCCCTCCCCCTCCCCCTCCCCTCCCCCTCCCCTCCCCTCCCCTCCCCCTCCCCCTCCCCCCTCCCCTCCCCCTCCCCTCCCCTCCCCCTCCCCTCCTCCCTCCCCTCCCCTCCCCCTCCCCTCCCCCTCCCCCTCCCCCTCCCCTCCCCTCCCCCTCCCCTCCCCTCCCCTCCCCCTCCCCCTCCCCTCCCCCTCCCCTATTCTAATGCCTTTGCGCCATTGCATGCATGGAATTGCAGATGCACATCGAGTTCTGGCGGCAGAGGGTGCGAGTACATGCCCAGCGACCACCTCTGCTACAACGACTGTAGCGGCCATGGCCAGTGCGTGCAAGGCTCCTGCCTGTGCGAGAGGGGCTACTTCGGAATCGACTGCTCTCTCTCCCGTGGACCAGACGGCCAAACCATGTGTGTTCCTACTCTCTCAATAAGGGTTTTGATCTTTCTCTTACTTTTTTACTTTCATGCTGAAACCTCCCCGTCCGCGTCCCCCTCCCCTCGCCCCACTTCCCCCCCTTCGCCTTCCACCCTCCCCCCTCCTCCCTCCCCCTTCCCCCCTTCCCCACCTCTCCCCCGCCCTCTCTCTCTCCCTTCCCCCCTTCCCCACCTCTCCCCCGCCCTCTCTCTCTCCCTCCCCCCTCTCCCTCCCACTCTTTCCCTGTTTCCCTCTCTCTTCTCCTTTTCCTCCCCTCACTGCTCCTTTTCCCTTTCCTCTTCCGAAGAGGGCCTTACTAGGTTTCCGAAGATGGGTTCAGGGTGTTGCAGCGTCCCCCCTACCACTGGTCGGCGGCTGTTCCAGCCCCTCTGCCGGACCCCTCTCTGAGACCGAAAGTGTATGTGTACGAGCTGCCCGGCTACTTCAACACGTGGCAGAAAGTGCACTCCGGTGCATACCTCGACTGGTGGGAGCCGGTCATCTTTTTGGAGCGCCTACTTGCAAGCAAATACCGCACTGCAGACCCCAACGATGCAGATTTCTTCTATATCCCACTTCAAATCAGGCAAAATTTTCGTTCTCGCCCATCTTTATCATTCGCTTCATTGGTGGGTTTGTGTGAGTGAGAGTGTCGGGGTCAGCAGCAGGGGGAGGGGTGGGGAGAGTGAGGAGAGAAGGTTGATACGAGGTTATCGAGGTAGGGAAGTGGAGAGTGAAGAGGTATTTTGCCTCAAACGTTGGCTTCACTTGATTGTATGCAGAAACCGAGGAGGATACAAGCAGAGTGTGGTGAGCCTGGCTTTGAATTATGTTCAGACCATGTGGCCCTATTGGAATAAGACAGGAGGAAAGGACCATATTATTCTCACCAATGACGATTGGGGAAACTGTGAAATTGGGCCTTGGGGAGAGATGGACCCTTTTTTGGAGAAAGTTATGACTATCACTCTGTGGGGCCACACAAAGAACATGAAATTAAAGGAGCATAATAGCTGCTTCCGATCGGGTATCGACATTGTGATGCCCCCCATTCAGGGCCATGAAGTGTACTCCAGAATTCCAGCATTGAAAGAAAGCTTAAAGAAGCATTTGCAGTCTAGTAAAGGAACCGAAGAAGTGCACCATCTTGAACCCGTTGAACGACGTTGGCTGCTTTACTTTAAGGGATTCCCGGCCCACTCACACAAAGCCACGGAAGAAGATCCATTTCGGTGGAGTTTCGGAGTGAGGCAGACAATGTTTGAGCTTTATGAGGGGAAGGAGAACGAGACCGGCATCCTGCTAGAGGGAACCACGGGGGGGGTAGACGGCTATTTGGAGCAAATGGAGAGGTCCGAATTCTGCCTCGCTCCCAGTGGGTTCGGATGGGGCATGCGTGCCACGCAGGTGGTCATGCTGGAGTGCATTCCGGTCGTCATTCAGGTGGGTTCTTCTCCTTCCTTCTGCCCCTCCCCCTCTCCCTCCCCTACTGTCCCTCCCTTCCTTTCTCCAATACCCACTCCTTCCTCGTTCCTCTTCCTCCCTCCATCTCTTCTCCAATCCTCGCTCCCTCTCCCCCTTCGTTCTCCAGTCTCCCTCCCCCTCTCCCTCTCCATTCCCTCCTTTCCCTCCCCCTATCCCTTTCTCCCTCCCTCCCTCCCCCTCTCCTCTCCTCTCTTTCCCCACTAGCAGCTAATGATTCCCTTCCCCATCTTCGCCGTCCACAGCCCAATGTGGTGCAGCCTCTAGAGGGGGACCTACTGGATTGGAACGAATTCGGAGTGGTCCTGCCCTTTGAGGCCATCCCCCGCATAGAGGCCCTCCTGCGCGCTATTCCGCCCCCCCTTCGAGAGAGGAAGCGGCGCGCGTGCCGGAGGGTTTGGCCGCACTTTGCGTGGGCGAGCGCGGCCCTGAACCCTCTCGCGAGCTTCCCCCGCGCGGTGCAGGACGAGTGGGCGCCCGCACTCGCAGAGGAGGACGCGTTCGCATCCATCATGAAGGCACTGGCCGCTCGGCCTAAGGGGGGGAGGTGAAGGGAGGGGAGGGGAGGGGGGAGGGTGGGGAGGGGGAGGGTGGGGAGGGGAGGGGGGAGGAGGGGAGGGGAGGGGAGGGAGGGGAGGGGGAGAAGGTGAAGGGAGGGGAGGGGGGAGGGGAGGGGGAGGGGAGGGGGGGAGGGGAGGGGGAGGGAGGGGAAGGGGAGGGGGAGAAGGGGAGAGATGGGGGGAGAGGGGAGGGGAGGGGGAGAAGGGGAGAGAGGGGGGGAGAGGGGAGGGGAGGGGGAGAAGGGGAGTGGGGGAGGTGAAGGGAGGGGGGGAGGGGAGGGGAGGGGGAGAAGGGGAGTGGGGGAGGTGAAGGGAGAGGGGGGAATGGAGGGAGGGGAGGGGGGAGAAGGGGAGTGGGGGAGGTGAAGGGAGGGGGGGAGGGGAGGGGAGGGGGAGAAGGGGAGTGGGGGAGGTGAAGGGAGGGAGGGAGGGGAGGGGAGGGGAGGGGGGAGGGGAGGGGGAGGGGAGGGAGGGAGGGGGAGAAGGGGAGGGGAGAAGGTGAAGGGAGGGGGGGAGGGGGAGGGGAGGGGAGGGGGAGAGGGGAGGGAGGGGAGGCGGCTGAGAGGGGAGGAAGAAGAAGGTGGGGGGAGGGAGGGTGGGGAGGGGAGGAAGAAGAGGGGGGGGGGGGGGGAGGAGGGAATGGAACTAAACACAGGTTTTATTCCAGGTTCCAGGTTTTTTTTTCAAAGGTTTTAGGATTTTGGGGTATGTGGGGATTCGAGTTTCTGAGCAGCCCAACAGAAGAAAAAGTGGGTCTTTATGGAAGTGTTTTTGAGCCGGCTGACTGTGCTCGCGGGGGAACTAGGAAGGGTTGTCTTCCTTTTTGTTACAGCTTTTAAGGGTCTCCAATGTTGAAGGTGCGCCCGAATTAGCAGGGCGAATTACCATTCTAGAATTGGTCTTTCTTTCTTTCTTTCTTTCTTTCTTTCTTTCTTTTTCTACATTTAATTGACAATAAATTAATTGTTGCTATTGAGCTCAAGCCTCTTTGACAGCCTTTTCATTTCTAATTCTTGATTTTTTTTTTTTTTTTTTTTACACTGTGTCATTGTACGGCGAGTTTACGGTATCGTAAACTGAAAAAATCATAGTATTTTCACCAAAAAAAGGATTTTTTTGTGTTTCAACGCCAAAATGAATACTAGGAGAGTCGTAGAAAAACAAAAAAAAAAAAAAACGTTAAACTTTACTCGATTAAAATACCCCGTTTAAAATCGATTATTCCTTACCTTATATTTTCAAATTCCAAGATTTTCGCCCAATATTTGCCGAAACCATGGCGAAAATATTAGGGGCAGATACTGTATTTATCGTCCGTACATGCCTTATTTACTTGTTTTTCCAAAACCAATGTAGGGGGGTAGTCCCGTAGTTTAGGACCAAAACCCTATTTTAGGAGGCCTGGGCATTGTCCGTTCGATTTTATGTTGAGTCTGACACGCTCCAGTTACCGTACCGTACGGATGACTGCCGGACTGTAACAAATATGGAGGGGGCCGGTTGCATGCTCCGGTCTCCAGTTAGGGTTTGCAGGTAAGGGCTTTCCTTTCTCCGTGGGAGGGTAAGGGGAGGGGGAGTGGGAGAGCGAGAGGAAGAGGGAGAGGGAGAGGGAGAGGGAGAGGGAGAGGGAGGGGAGGGGGAGGGGGAGGGGGGAGGGGGGGAGGGGAGGGGGAGGGGAGGGAAGGGGAGGGAGGGAGGGAGGGAGGGAGGAAGCCATGGCGAGCATCTTCCAGCAGGCATCGGCGCGCCTCGGGGTGAGATTTCTGCTCTCTGCCAGATGCGGACATAAGAGGGATAGAATCCCTGGAAGGGAGAGAGGGAGGAATGAAGGGAGGGAGGGCGAGAGGGGAGAACGGTCGGGAGGGCGGGAGAAATATGCAGCTGCTTAGTCGCTCCATTTCATCAGCTTAGCTATGCGCTGCACCTTCTTTAAACAGCGGCCATAGCGCAGCTACCATATTGCAAAGCTGCAGGTTGCGAAGAGTGTATTCGACGCAAGTGCACTTTAGAGTTTCTGGCCGTAAACCAGAAACCTTAAACAAGTGGAAGCAGGCGGAGGAGATGTTGCTGAAGTGAGGGTGCTTTGTATCTGGACATAGCGCTGCATGGAGCGCTCCCTATGGCTGACGAAGCTTTTGGGAGGCGTGAATGCAGGCAGTAGGAACCATTATAGGGGATGTGGTGCATCTCAAGGCATGTAAGTGCCCCTGTCTCTCTCCTCTCTCTCTCTCTCTTATCTTTCCCCCTCCCCCCCCTCTCCCTCCCCCTCCCCTCTCCCCTTTCCCTATATGCTACACTCATTTTTCTTGGGAATTGGCCTGAAGTAGCCTCATAGGACCACTCCAATCCCTGAAAGTATTGAAGGACCTATAAACACGTGAGGAACCTTAAACTTCATGTCCATACTACTTCCTGTGTGTTGAAGCACAAGCTATGACTTTTCCACCCTTTTCGGGATTGCTTGAATCCTCAACAGAGCTTGTTCATTCGTAAAAGGCTGCCCTTTTTCTGCCCTGAAGTGCTTAAGGCAGGAGTCGCAAAATGCTGCTGGTGAAGCCTCCAAATGCATTAATCATGGCTTGTTTAAAGCCCGTTTTGTGTGAACTGCTAATACTCCCTATTTCTCTCTCTCGCTAACTCTCTCTCACACCCACACATGCACGCACCGCACGCGCACACCCACACTCTTTTTCTGCTTTTCTCCGTCTTCCTCAACCTCCTCCTTGTTTCCTTCCCTGGCCACTCTCTTCTTCCCTCTCTGTCACCGAAATGAATAGGGGTGGGCCTAAAGGACCCACTTCTTTTTCATTCTTGTGGTTGCAGTGAAGTCGGAGTCTGAGCGCCTAGTGGACCTTTTATCAGAGTTTGGCCTACCAATCGGTTTATTTCCAACGAACCTTGTCTCTTACAAATGGGAGAGGGAGATGCATCACGGCCAGCTCAGAGTGGTCATGCCGGGAATTATGGAAGTTCACTTTTTAGACAATACGACATTGAGATTTGAACCTGTTGTTAAAGCAAAAATGGGTGTCGGTTGCCTTAACGAAATCAAGGGCATAAAGATTAAGGGCTACTTAGGCGTTTGGACGGACGTGAAATCTATATGGGTCGATGACCCTCGCACAGACAAAATATATTTCCAAACACTTGTACAGTTGACGAAAGAGTCTGAGGTTTTTGAGAAGCAGAGGGCCGCTGTGGAAGTTAGTTGAACCGCTCAATCTGGTTACAGAAAAAGGTTCTGAAAAGAGTTGGGTAGAAAGTCTTCACAGAAATGAAGGGGCTTCAAGATGGCTTAGGTAAAGGGTTGAGTCATAGCTCGGCAATAACAGTAGACGAGGTAGTGGTCATCAGCATAGCTGAGATGATGAGGCGGTTAAGAAAGCGCAAAATGTGCACCTTCGCCATTTTACAGTGGAAAATAAAAACAAAGGGTGCAGCTTTACCACCCAAACGCTTGTAGGGTCTCTTTTGGTGTTTTTCCTGAGGGCATTTGCGGATTTTGCAAGGAAAAAAAACACCTGCTCTGCGTTTGAGAATAATCTCTTTCACAACAAATCATGGCAATGCCGTGCTATGCCGTAACATGCGTCATGCATGCCATCGCTCTCTCTACTCGATGAACATACATATTGATGGCAAGACCGAAGGATGGATTCTTGAACCCACCATTCAGCTTTTTTTAAGTGGTTCTAAAGCCTTCTGAACTATCAAGCATGCTACTCTTAATGTTAATAAGAGGTGAAGGTGAAGGTGAAAGTGCAATCAGTGTACGAAAGAAAGAGTGAGAGAGAGAGAGGGGGGGGGGAGGAGCAGGGGTAAGAGGGAAGGGGGAGGGGGGGGGGGGTTGAGGAGGGGGAGGGGGAGCGGGGAGGGTGGGGGACGCGAGGCGGGAGGAGGGAGAGAGAGAGAGACAGAGAGTGGAAGGCCGGCTACTGTACTGTGGATAACCTTGTGGGTTCAGCATCACGAACCGCATAGTAAAAAGAGCTAGTCCGGTCTAACGCTCACCAATCCAGCCCCCTTCAGCAGATCCATTGACCTGCATGCATGGACAAAGCCGTTCTGGCCTCCAGCTGCAATTCAACGGCTCGAAAATCACAGGGTCGAATAAATTCAAAAATAAGGCTCCAAGGTAAGTTCCAAATTTTGGCATAGGGTCACAATTCCTTATGTCGTTTTTTTCGTTCTGGCGGATGTAATGAAATAATTTGAAGACGGTCATTTTGGAAGACTTCTGTGGGCGGAGAATCGCGAAGCTTCAAGAATTTCATAGTTCATATGTGAAAAGCTCTAATGTACTTGTAGAGAGAGGGCTTTATACAGGCAGAACATTGTCTTTCTCCATATAGAACATGATGTCAGACGGAAACTAACACCGATAAATAGGGGTTGAGAATATTCCAGTCACATAAAGCGAGGCTGCCTTTGGTGGCCCTCGACTGGATGGCTAAGGTGACAGGTCTTGAGGAAGGCACAATACTGAGGTTTTAGTCTTGAAAGGAAAGCTTGTAGTTGAAAGGCACGATGTATCCAAAAACTAAATCGTTTCAGTTGTAACCCTTTTCCGACTCCCATTCTTATTCTTCTTCTTCTTCCAGCCCTGGAAACATGACCAGTCATACATCACCCCAATACTGAGTTTTCTCCTCCCCTGCACGTAAATAATCTGTCAACCTTGAAGACAGTATATTCTGAGGTCTTATATGATTGGTATTCTACACTGAGTTAGGGATTTTCAGGAAAATGATGTTCCAAACATCTCTAGGTTGAAAGGCACACTTTCTGGTTCTGAATCGAGTACTATTCTGCCACCATTTTCTATGTCCTTGGACAGTGTTCTTGCTTGCTTCAGTTGGCATGAGTTAAAAAAAGTATGAAAAGGGTTGCGGCTCTGGACTCACCCATTTGAAGTACCAGATAGTAGTGAGTCCCGCAAAAATGATAAAGGCAATTTGGAAAACGTTGTATCTGCAAACACACCAAATGCGCCTCCTTATGGTGAGCTTTAACTTATATAAGAACCCCAGGCTAGATTAATTCCTTGATCAATTGCAGGTGAAGGTGTGTTCTAAGGCATATGTGAAAAAAGGCATATGTGAAAAAATTACAGTCGCCGTGGCTCTCACATGTAAAGGTATCGCACACCACGCAAGTTTTCAAGTGTGTGCCCAAATATTTCCCACACAGCCGTCGATTCAGCGTACTCTCCAAAGGCTTTGGCGCAGAATTGAATCACACTGCATCAAGAATTACAACTGAAAGACAGGTGAACATAACTAGCAGGAAACATTTGGCAGTGAAACGAAAGGGAGATGTCGAAATGAATACAGAGGAATACCTTGCATCCATGCGTATAGTGAATTGCTAGTCTAGAATGTGCTGATCTAAAACAGCTGAACTTTTTAAGAACGCAAGCTCTACTGCTTGGGAGTACTTATTTTGGAAATGAAGATTAAGCTTTGTGCATGTCCCACCTGATGGAGCAGCACATGATGAGGGCCACATTGAAGAGGAAAGAGCTCATCAAGGTGCCATTTACTCTGCAAACAGCAAAAAGGAGGCTCAAGAGTTCAGGGACCAGCTTTATCAACACGGGGACAGAAGATTGTGACAGGAAAGGCCAAATTGATGCCCATGCGCTTCTCAGTGCTCAACTGACAATGAACCTGATGGCGACCTTATCAATATGAGCATGTGGGTAGGATGCTCAGGTAAAGGTTAGTGAAACTACTTCATGGGATGTACACTGAATATGGCGAAGTTGAGCCCGAGGTACATCTCTCCGGCTATGACTGCCATCAGAAGGTAAAAGCAGAAGAAGGCGAAGGCTGCCGTCCCCAGTAGTCCTACAATGTAAGAATGAAAGGAACAACCCATGACACCCATTAGGAGATGTGCAAGCTTACGTATGAGGAGAATTTAAAATGACGCATCTGGATTGTACAGCCATATGCAGCAGTCTAGATACTATTTGAACCTGGACATGGGCATGCAAGAACTACACCAGTGTGTGTGTGTGTGTGTGTGTGTGTTTCCAGTGCATAAAGTAAATATGAAGGCATTTCCTCCAGCTGCAGATGTGTTGACTCTTGTTAGGATGTTAAGATAGCAAGGCCATCTTATGTCATAAGAGATTAGAGGCAAAGAATGTACCAACCCCAGGCATTGTCGAGCTTGATAAAGACTTGGTTCAGGAAGGTGGTGGGACGCGGCTTCAGTAGCATGCACAATATGATGTGAAGAATCCATAAAATGGAGACACATACTCTGGGGACAAGCAGAGGAACAGTCGTTCAATAAAAAATAGCTTCTTTTTCTCTTCTTGTGTACGTGTATTGACTCAAGCATCGTCGGATTCTTAGAATTTAACTATTTACGTATCTAGTTCCTTCTCCAAGCTGAAGCTTACGCACCCAATAATACCGGAAAGCAAGTTTCCGATGTATAGAAGGACAGTGAAAGCCCATGAAAGCTCCGCCTGCTCTCCCTGTGGAAATCGCTGCTCCAGCTCTGCTTCGTCCTCCTCAAGAATCGCCATCTCCTAAGAAATAGAAAAACCAACGATATAACATGTGTACGAGATATGTAGCTATGAACCTCCATCACATTCCAGAAAAAAACGTTCGCTACAGAGAGAATTCCTTAAAATGAAGTGACATTTCCTTGATGTATTTAGAAAGGAAGGATTCAAGACCTGTTGCAGCATTTGAACCTTTCTCCTCCAGTTCCAGGATTTGAATCCACCCTTCTCTTCATTGCGGATTGTTTGTGCAACTCCACGAAGTTCACGCGCTCTCTTGCCCAGCTCTGTGGCTTCCTGCAAGATAAATCAGTAAGAATGTAACTCAGTTACAAGAAAAATCTGCTAGGATATGGGTTCTGATGGACCAAGTAATCAGTCTGCCTCCTTATCTGCTTATGTACGTGCATGTGCTTGTGCACCTGCTTGCGAGTCCTCCGTACTTTTATCAACAGGATGGCTTAAACTACTGTAGGCGTAAAAATAGCTCAAAGGCGAGCGTGGTGTCTTTACTGGTATGCTTGATTGTCTTTCAGATATAAATAGATAGAGCGAGATGAATCTGGCCTTCGGGAGTACACTCGTCATACCTTAATGTACTGCGCTCGAGTTATTGTGGCTTTCGGTCGACGGAGGAAAGAGCCAATTGCTGAGAGGGGGAGGGCCGCTATTCCAACACCTCCGAATACCTGTAACGTAAGCAATAAAGACGATCTTGCATCAATATCGGGTAAAACTTAAATCAAGCAATCCTTATAATATAAACTTTTCTAACTTCCGTTTCAATCTACATGTGAAGAAATTAAGTATAAGCATCTTAGTCAGTACCTTCACCATAAATACCGCTAGAAATAAGCGTAAAACTTATGTCTGCAGAGGGGTGCCCTTAGCTGTGAAAAGTGAGACGATCGCAGCTTGAAGCAACCAAATTGAACGATTTATTTACAATCAAGTCTTTCTGTTATCTCTCGGAAGGTATCCTCTGCCTGAGATCCTTTCTAATGCAGATGTCTTGGGTTAAAGATTCTCATAGTTTCCACCTAGGTTCTACTTCTATTGAGTGCTTTCCTATGTGTTACGCAGCTCAGCTGGGGTCCATCAGCCTGATGACACGTGCACTTGCGCTAGAAGCCTGATCCACGATGCTGGAAGAAAAAAAGAATCCTATGATGCTGTTTGACTTTTCTCGCAGCTGTGATATTCTCACCGAGAAGAGGCAGGACCCGGCGATGGTGCAGAGGGCCACAACGTACATTGGAAAGCTGGCCCGCAAAGTCCATGTGGTATACGACCCAGTGCTCGCTGTATATGTTGCGCACTAAAACAACAAGCGGAGAAATAAAAATATCTTAAAAAAGAGAAAGAATAGAGATAAGTTAAGGATTTCTTAGCCATGAGGTAGTATAACCGCCCAAGGTTTGTTTTGCATTTAGAATGGTATCCCCTATCTACGGCTCTTGCCTGCAATGCAAATTGAACAGAAGACTCGCTTCAACACGATTACTTACAGCTTTGCGTCCTATGTTTTCGTATGGAGAGAGACACGGCGTTTTAGCCGTCAGACTTCCAAAGTCCGTTGTAATGGGTATTGTGGCAGAGGCAAGCCGCCGGACGGGGAAGTCGACGTACCCAACACCCGCTGCAGGAAGACACATCAGGGATGCCAGGGCAAATGAACACATTAGATCAATACAGTTGACATGAAACGTGCTTTTCGCAGAACCAAGCCCCTCATCAGCCCCTGCTGCACCTCCTATACCTACTTTCAGAGCATATCCAAACGTAACAAGAGGTATAGTCTACATACTCACAGCATCATGGACTGTAAGAAGTAGCATAAACATTCTAAATCATTCAATCGTAACTTTTAGCACTTGACAAGAAATGTAAAATCTTGCCCTTTTGCAACGTGCAGTCCAGGAAGTACTGTTTAAGGAAAGGCTTTAGAAGGTTGTACCAAAGAGGCCGCCAAGGACAGCCCCAACCACGGCAGCAATTCCGAGGCACCACAGGAGAGAGAAAATAACTCTCTTGGAAGCTCTCCTGTTCAGTAGAAAAGCCACCCATTTAACCCCTCAAAACCGTTCCGTCCGCTCCTTACCATGTAGACAGGAAACGACCCTCCACAAACAGATAGAATCACAAGAAAGATAACTAGTTTAATAGTGTGGACATAAATCAGTTTTTCGAACGTGATTTTTTAAAATGTACCTACTGACCTGTCCTCGCCTTCCTCGTAAAAGAAGAGTGTGAACGGAATGATGAAGAAGATGAAGACGGCGTCTACTATCCATACGATGTACCACAAAGTTTTCATCGGCAGAGTGAAGCTGCAGGCGCCCGTAACCACTGCGTTCTCGCATGCTTTCACGTTTGCAACGTCAGCAGGGAGCATCAGTATGGACAACTGCGCTACTGTGAGGCCCAGGACCTGCACTCACAATGCAGGATTTCGATGGGAGTAGCGGTTTACGAGTTAATTCAACAGTTACATATCACTGGTTACACAAGTAAATGCATTGTAGAGAAGAATGAACTTTATTTTTTTTTTGTTTCAAGCGATTATAGCAACGACTTGATGCTAAGGCGTTCCGACCATATGCTAAGCTACACCTCAAAGTAAGTTGGACTTGCGGCTGTTCTTCTTGATGAAGATGGTTGGCAAGTTTGCACATTGTTATTGAAATATTGTTTCTTATGCAGGCGACTCATTCTAATCCATCAATCGGCTGCGTGCAGGCTCATGTCCGACGCCAGCACTTAGAGACATTGGCGCCTTCCGGCTGAAAATAAAGGCATTCACGAAACTCACTACAATAATTTTCGGAAAATAAGCCTGATTGTAGTCATCTGGATGCTGATAGCTGATCAGAAGGTAAATGTTGACAACCAGCACCACGAAGCACAACACGGCAGCCACGACCACCAGAGCAATGTCGAAGTCCGACATCCTTGGATCCTTTCACGCACGTAATATCCGGAATATAAATAAAGAAAACGAATCCAATCCTTCACACCCCCTCCCTCACATGTTCCCTCCCTTCATCCGCATTCCTCCTCCTCCTCCTCTCACCTCACTCCCTCAAGCCCCTTCACAGCACGCCCTGCCCTCCTTCCTGCGAATGCGGCTCATTAGGAAGAAATTCCCGGTGAATATGAGAGCTATTTCAGGCCTTCCCTTCCATTTCCCTTCTCTTCCATTCCCTTCCCAGCGGCAGCATTCGTTCCCAGACAGAGGCCCGAGCAGGGCCAGCCATGGCTGCCCGCCCTGGATCGCGGAGGGCTCAATGCGGAGGGCCCCCTTCAGCCGGCGCGCCGCCGGCGCCGCCTGAAACGACGAGCGCCGTCCGATCGGCCAAGATCGACGGCAGCGATCGCCTCCAGAGGTGGTCTCAGGGGCGCCTTAATGAGCGGGATTCGCTGTTGCGCTGTTCCGCTTCCGTCCTGTTACAGTTCCGTTTTGTTCCAGTTCCGTCCTGTTACAAATGTTTTCGGGTTCAGGGTGTAGGGTTAAGGTTAAAGGGTTGTGGGTTAAGGGTTGAGGTTGAGGTTGAGGTTGAGGGTTTAGGCGGTTGGAGTTTAGAGGTTGAGGGTGTGGGTGAGAGGGGCCCATGCAATCTCCTCCAGAATGCCCCACCAACTAGTTAGCAACGAGGATGAAGTTCAAGTTCAAGTTCAAGTTCAAGTTCGAGTTCTCATCGTAGGTAAAAAATGAGCATGTCTGCGTTGATTGTTACTCAGTTGGGTGATGCTTTGGAGCAATTCAGGACTTTTGCACTTGGTCCCAGTGTCACATATTTCAAATATTACGAGTTCCCAACAACATGCATGCATTGTACGCTGTAAATTTACCATTCAAGTAATACACTTTATCCACAACACGGGTGCCACACATTAGCAATAAGAGCCTATATAGCCTGCCTACCGAACCGACCAGAGCCCCGCCTAAGCGCCCCTTGTGAGCCCCATCCTCTCATTGCCGCCTGACTTGACTTACTTTGCAAGTTCCTGCTCGATCGCATCCGCTCTGTATTATTATCATACTGATCAAGGTCCATTGGAATGAAGCCATCATCTTGGAATGCCTGCTCTCCCACAGCCTCTACTGTACTCCTCTTACTCCCTGCAAGGTGCAGCCCTCCAGTATTGTCTGAAGGCCGCACTGAACCACCCTCCATAGACAGAGCTCCATCTCTTCTGAAAGGGAAGGAGCTCTGCGGAGGGGTAGCATTCAGCTGAGGCCCTCTAGGGGTAGGGCCCCTTCCCCCTGTTCTGAAAGGAGAGTGACCTAAAGTAGAGGGCGAAGCAGCAGTGGCTTTTGGAGCTTGAGGAGGATCCCACTCTTTGGGAATCACAAAGGTATATGAGGGGTTGGCTGCAGCAGGAGAGCCCCGAGGCTTTGAATGGAGAGAGGGAGGGTCTGGGGTAAGCTGCGGAAGCTTCTCAACTTTTATGGCCTTAAAAGCGGTCCTCCTTTCTTCACTCCGTGCAAGGACAGCCCTGGAATTTACCCAATTCATGATACGTGTTAGATATGAGTTACATCAGACTGCATAATCAGGGTTCCTTCTACAAGGTACATGACGATTACGACCTTGGGTATGGTTCACATCAACCTCAAAATACTCGTTATTAGCAGTAAAGAGTGCTACAGAAAGTGTGCAGTTGATTTGAGCTGTTCAACCATACCTATTTTTCTGTACCTGATGTGCTCCAGAGTAGAGAACAACGAACGAAAGTGATCAGAAATCGGGGCTTACATGCAATTGTGCGAGAGAGCGTCTCTCCCTCCCTTGGCGTCAAACCCAAAGAGCGTGGCCAAGTTCGCAGCATCGTAGGGCCCGCGAAGCTCCGCCACTTGAAGGGCTCCGCTGCTCACAATGATGTTGCGCCCTCGCGTCATGTCGTACAGCATCTGCTCAAGCAGAGCCACATAACGCTCCTTAACATCACGCATCATCATCATCATCATCATCATCATCATCATCATCTTCATCTTCATCATCATCATCATCATCTTCTCTTCAGCATCGCATCCCAATCATAAACGATCACATATCAACCAAGATGAGATGATGCTATCACGCATCACAACCAAAATATATGCTGATGTCCTTTAGCGCCTGTCTGTTAGAGTTTGGGGATAACACCTTCCCGGTTTTGAAAACATAATAATACAAAGCATGAAACAAACCTTGGGCCTAGCAAAAACGACTAACCTGTGCGTTTGCAAAGAGCTGCCTTCTCGCTCCTACATCTCGAAGGGCTGCTGAATATGTGATCTCAAAAAAAATACCCTTCTGCATTTGAAATACCAGCAAACAACAAAGTCAGCACATAGCAGCCCTCAATCAAGCACTGGTGATGACATTTCTTGATGTTGATGCTTTCAACATCGGGATCTCTCAGCAATAGGTTTCACCCCGCACAAGACAACACCAAAAAAAAAACCTGGAATATGATAGTCCTGATCTGCCTCTGCTGCGTTGGTGAATCCGAGTAAGGCGGCGCGGAGACACAAAAAAAGGCATAAATGGATCAATAGATGAAGTCAAATCGAATGAAATCGCAGAGCTGTACCTGAATGGCTGCATCGAGCATGGGCCTGTGGAAGCGAAATGGCAATCGGCTGCTGAGATCGACGCTGATGATGTCGACCTGAACCAGAAGCAGAGCATTCGTTCAGAGGCCTTCAAAGCAAACCGACTCCAACTCGTGATTCGTTTCGATTCGAATCGAAACTTCGAAATTTCGATTGGACGCCTTGCAGGGCTCCGCACTCTTTCACTTGCATTTTGCACTGTCTGAACATGTCCTGCTCACACAGCCAGAGAGAGCAGATACGGTTCATTCGAAAAAAAGACATGCATGTGCACACATGATTGACAAGGGTTGTTGACCAAAAACCTTCATATGAGACCAGAAATCTATCAACCAGGGGCCTGGAACGATGGAAGGTAGTCTACTTATTCCTTTCGTCACTTGTGGAAAGTAGTACTTGCTTCCGGTCATTACGAAAAGATGTTTTAGGATGCTTTGCAAGATAGCATAACTGCAGGAGGAATGCGAATGAGGAATGTTGACCAAAAGTTTTCACAGTTTTAGAATACGAAAGTAGAGTAGGACAAAGAGTACTGTAGAGTTCCATGCAGTTACAAACATACGCTGCTTGCGTAACTTAAAACTAGAATCCTGGTTCACTTCTTGGATCAGAGTCAACCTGATTAAAAGATCTCAATAAAAGAAAAAGCTCTATATCCAAAAAGACGGTAGTAAATTATACCTCTGCATTGGTACATGCTCGTGCAAAGGCCTTCAGATTGGTCGGCCTGATCGCCACCAAGTCATATGATTGCACCACCACATTTGAAACATTCAAAGCATTTACATGAGTGACGTCCGAGGCAACCACCGTGAGTCTATTAAATTGCTTGAAGGTCCGCTCATTCTCCTTCTTCACAAGGCCCTGAAGAGTTGAGGCGATGCACATATGAACAACAAAAGATTAATAGGATTCCGAGAGCATCGTTCCCAATTGTTGCTTTAGGGGTTAGGATTCAAGGTATAGGGTTGAGCAACAGAAGAGAAAGAGTTCCCCTAACACCCAAGTAATCCTTCTCTCGCTGCTTCATCTCCCTAATCCTGTGCAACTGAAGATTTTTCCGTGATCCCAACTTGCCACAAGAGCAGAGCAGAGTACTCAACAGAATGTGCAGGAAAAACATGCAAAAGCTCAAGCTACAAGGACTTCACACAACTACTCCCACAAGCTACCAGGACTTCAGTCAACCGCAATACATTGTATGATCGCACACAGGGGAATGATCACCTGGAGATTCTTCGGATTTTGAGGTGCAGCAGAAGCAGCTGCCAGAAGAGTGTCCAGCGGTAGAGAAGAGACCGAGCAGGCGTCCTGCAGGGCCAGCTGCCCCACCACAGTGTGACACGTGGCAGCCCCGTGGTAGCCCAGCCGCAGGGCGGCTGCAAGGAGCTCCCGCCGAGCCTGCGAGTCGCGGCTGCTGGCGGCAGCCATGCCCAGCTCGTAAAACATGGCGGAGCGGGCGAGGAGAGGGAGAGGGATAGGGCGAGGGACGAGGGAAAAGGGAAGGATGAAAAAGAGAGGAGAGGATAAGGCGGGGGAAGAAGGAGAAGGAACGGGGGGGACAGCGAGGGGAGGAAAGGGGGGAGGAGGAGAGTGAGAAGGAGGCCGGGGGAAGGAAGAGAAGGTTGAGGAAAAAGAGGGAGAGGAAGAGAGTGGGAGAGAGAGGGAGGGGAGACGGAGGGAGGACAAGAGATAGGAGCTTTGACCTAATTTGTTTTCGTCCAGAAATCCTCTCGCTTCTCCCGTACCATCTCACTCCATCCGAGAGAGACCATGGCGTCTCGCATGCTGCGAGCGCTATGGCGCTCCCGTAGCGGCCTGCAAGCGGCGGCCTCATCTCCGTCGTCCACATGGCAGCAGCAGCAGCAGCGTGGGAGGCCATGGGTGCCTTCTGCTTGTCAGATTGCAGAGGCCTGCTCTGGTGGTTTTGTGCGTTGTAGCTTCCCTGGGAGCTCAAAAGCCCCACTCCATGGATGGCAGCAGTCGAGAGGCGTGTCTGCAAGTGCGTGCAGAATGTCATCAGACATCACTGAAGGTATTTGCAATAAAAGTAGAGCAGCCTTTGCGTCATTCCAAACCGTTATTGCTAGCAAGAATTTCGTATGGACCCCTAAACTTTGCGGAAAGATGAGACAAAGCTTTTACTGTAGTTTTTTTGCATTTATGACCAAAGGACCACTTTGCAAGATTGGCTGAGTTTGCATTTGTAAGGAATCCGGAATGGCTTCTGCAGGCGATTTAGGGTTTGGACTCGTGTTTAATTCTTATGTGGAATTTCTGTCGCTTGGACTGCCAGAATGCTTACCTATATTCGCCAAGAATTACAAAAGGATATTGCTGCAGGTTTTCCAAAACATCTATAATAGGGCTGACTATTTCGGGCTCGATTACGGCAGCTATATGGCCCGAGATGTAGACAATTGAAGTTTTCATGACAGTTATCATCCCGTTTATCAAAACTAGCTATTTTTAAGGAGATTCAAAATGCAAGTCAGTGGAATACTGCAGTAAATGAGAGTGATTTCAATACTGGTCCTTTTTAACTGGTCGCAACATCCACGCATTAGATATTCAGATAAAAATCAAGCTATTTTAGGCTTTCAACCTTTCAATTCATGAAAACGCGGCTTTGGTTGCAGGCGGTCAGCCAGGAAATGTGGAGAGCCAGCAGCAATCAGAAGCAGCGCCACCCGAAGAGGTTATAGAGAAACCGAAGCGAATGCGGAAGAAGGAAAAGTATGGAACCTACCAGCACGATATAGAGGACGAACTGGAAGATTTTCCAGAAGTAGATTCTCACATTTATAATGCGAGAGGGATGGTGGAGGAATGGATGGGACACAAAACCCTGATGGGGATGCTCTCAGGTATGAGACATCTTATGCAGAATCGGACATATCTTTCACCCTTATTGAGGTAGACAGTCCTGTTTGTGTCCTTTCAAGGAGGAGCCTGAACTTGTAGAAAGGAAAAACAAAATGGTTTTGTGGGTAGCCAAGATGTTGCTGACGATTGAATCATCTGTAAGGGTTGAACAGAATCAGAACGATGCAAATAGCACTTCGCCTCTCCTTGCTCCCATGGCTTGACGGCAAACCTTCATTCTTGAGACCTTCAACAGAGCTGGTTAGAGTGGGCTTGTCGTGGAAGGCAAACAACTGATCTACTCTTCAAATGTGGTCGTCCTTTTCTTGAAGTGCAGACGACGCCTTGAGGGAAGGGGAGGTGGAGATTGGCCGAACCCCTGAGCAGGAGGACGGGCCTGAGCTGAGATGGGAGACGCGTATGATCCTCGGTCCAGGTGGCAATGCATGGCATCCAGCCAATCGCAAGGTGAAGGTCAGTGTGACGGTGTCACACTTGGAGCTCTCAAGTTTAGCGAAGGAGCGGCTGCTTGTCATGGTGGGCAAGAGGTATCATCCCGGGCGTGACGAGCTAACGATCATCAGCGAAAGGTGAGAGAGGGAAAGAGAGAGAGGGAGAGCGAGCGAGCGAGAGAGGGAGAGAGGGAGGGAAGGGGGGGAGGAGGAGAGTGGGGGATGGGGAGAGGGAGAGAGAAAGAGAAAGAGGGAATTGTTGTAGAAAGACCATCATTTCAGGGGCCAATAACTCTCTCTGATTCTTGTGAATTCTTATAGCTCTTCCTATTTTTTCTGTGGGTTGTGTTGTACAGATTTAGGGATAGGGAGGAGAACCGGAAGGATGTGCTTCGAACTCTGATTGAACTTATCAAGGAAGCAGTGAAGGCTGATGAGCTTGCAGCTGCTGCATAGTGGGGAGCATTCAATGACATTAGGCGTTTCCTACCATTCCAACCAGACTATCCTGCTGCATGGAGAAACCTCCTGAAATGCTTACAGAACTGGCCTTCATCAACGAGCTTTTGGAGATTGCGAATAGGTGGAGGATTGCAGAAAGAAAGAGTAGAGATTCCCCTTTGACAAAAGAAACGATATCGTCAGGTCAGGTTTTGCTCAGGTTTTTTACGAACTTGGAACGAGACATTGTAGAGGCGCTAGGGAGACTTCTTCCGCACAGGGGCATATTTCCAGCCGGGTTCGATGTGCAGCGATGGAGCTTAGAGCAGCAAGCAGTGTATAGGAGGGGCATTGAAGTGCAAAGAGACATAGCTTTCAACACTTGAGAGGATAAAAGTGTCCAAGGAATTTTGATCAGTCAAGGGCTCATTTTTCTCAACTCCAATGTCATATAACATTAACATCAACAGCAGCACTGACATGTGGATCTGATGGGAGATTCTTTCCGCCGTGAAATTTCACGTGAAGCTCTTTGAGCGCATTCGCCTCCTCATGTTCCTTTCTCATGTATGACTATGCCAAATGATACAAAACCGTTACAAGTCTTAACTGAATAACGAACAGAACGTTACTGGAGCTAAGCCGAATGGAAGAGGAGCAAAATTGTACTGAACTGCATGTGACTACAAACCCTTTGGTGGCTCTGAGTGGGGAAGTTCGCAGGCTGTCTGGAGGTCCTTCGCTTTGGCAGAGATGATGCCTGCAGCCTCTGCCACGCTCTTCACTCGGCACTGGAGGCCCGGCCGAATGACGTTACCATACACCGCCATCTCGACCATGTCCATTTCTCGGTCTGCCACGGCCCACACCACACAAAGGGTGAACACAAAACTGTCTGTACGCAAAGCTGTATATGTACAGGAGGAGTCAGAGTGGTGTGTGTAAAGGGGGCTGCGTTTCCTGAAGTGTACAGAGGTGTCACGGAGAGAGAGAATGAGGGAGAGGGCGAGGGAGAGAGAGAGTGTGGGGAGGGACAGAGGGAGAAGGGCTGAGAGTGAAGGGAGAGGGAGACGTAGAACGGGAGAAGGATAGGGAAAAGGAGGGAGAGAGGGAGGGAGACAGGGGAGAGGAGGGAAGACAGGAAAAGGCAGAGGGAGAGCCAGGAGAGACAGGCCCCATTAACTCACCTCTAATTTGCAGGTTGCAGGAATAGTTCCGCATGTGGTCCCTGCCCACATCCTCCTTATCTCCCTTCATGCGGTTCACTCGAGTTTGCAGAATCTGGCAGTTGCTCACCTCTGTGTTGCCGCCTGCACCACACATGCAAAAGCTCACACCTTTACATTCATCCCAGAACTCCACCATCTCCTTCCTGCATACCATAGGGAAAAAACACCAAGGACATACCCATCTGTTTTCCTAGGGAAGATATCGCTATCCGAATGCTGAGAAAAAAAGATTTGGGATCCCCTAAAAATATCTACGTGAAGAAAAACTGACAATCGAAACTGTCAATTGGATGAAACTTCGAATGCAGTTACACAGCTAAACCCTACAGACCCAGAAACTGCAGTACGAAAATGAACAAGGACATCCATTGTTGACAAAGGACTCGTGGAGGCTCGCTGAGCTTCCTGAACCAGTGAGAAGCACAGTTAAAAAGCTCGTAGAGAATCTCTGTTTCAGTTGTAAGTATGTCGATTACAGGACTTAAAGGCAGCTGAAGAGTGCAGAACTAAGGCTGGCATGAAAGCTCGAGAAACTGCTTGGAATGGAAGAACTTAGAATGCAGCTTTAAAATTCAAATTGGCAGAAACAGCATTGTATGAACTAGAGATATTCCAGCCGGTAGCTTTTTCACAATGTCAATTCCACCCTTTGATGAACTGCTTTCCAGAAAACCCCAGGGCGGCAATAGGAAGCCACCGCCTACAATCCATTTTCGAAATTATATGACGGTGGCAAGGGCAGGATGGTTCCCTTCATAAGTCAGTATGCCATATATTGAGGACATAAGCTCCCCCCAGCTGTGCCTTGCAGCAACCACTTCTCCAGCAGACCAAGCGTAGAGAGGAATGGACACTGGCTTTCCAGCAAGGGAGAGCACCTGCTTGTGATATTGCGCAACAGCTGTCCTCTGAAGTGTCAAAGACGGCATGAATGGATGAAGGTCTGCAGATGGACTATGGCTGGGGTTTGGCCTCTATAGGCACCCCAACTGCATCACCACCCAGGCGAAGTAGAGAATGAGCAGTGCGGAGGATGACGAAAGGGGTTTCTATGATAAGCATAAGAATTTGACAGGGAAATGGGAGGACGAGAATAGAGAGCAAGAGGAGTTTGACAAAAGAGAGAGAAGGCCTGTAGAACATAGAGGGAGATTAAGGAGAGACGGGAGGATGGAGAAGAACGGAAAACGGGAAAAAAACTGTATATGAAGAGAACGAGTTTGTGGACGGAAGAGGATGAACGAGTGAAAGGAGGCGAAAGTGGACGAGGGAGTAAATAAAAAAGTGAGGAGAGTGATCGGACAAAGGGAATGAGAGAGGTAATGACAAAGGAAGCGAGACTTGAAAGAGGGTGACGCGCGAGAGCACACAGAGAGGCAGAGAGTGGAAGAGACCCAACAGTGGAGAGATCCAATGAAGTTCAGCTTCAGGACCAAGAATAACAAGCCCAAAAACCACTACCACTCTCTCTCGCATAGAGTGACAATACCTTTAGAGAAAGGCACAATGTGGTCGTACTCGTAGCAGAGGCAGCCCTGACAGCCCACAAACTTCCGGCACACTGTGTTGCCTGCAGCGTCCCTCCTCCACCTCTCCGGATGGCGGCCTGCAACTACATCTGCTTTCTCCCAACATGCACTTCTCATCTTTGCATCAAAAATCCGCAGCCTCGCCCTCTCCTTCTCCCTTTCTCTCCCCGCAGACCCTACACTGTCATCCAGCTGCTCTGCTGCGCCCTGCTCGCTCTCTGCATCCATGGCGAATGTGGAAAGCTGCTGCTAATTTCAATTCTAAACCTGCCCACTTTGTGTTAGTTCTGTGACTTTAGGGCAAGAAAATGAGAAGGAAAAGTACGGTCTCCTGTAGTGCGTAATGTGATGTAATGCGTCAACGGGGGACAATATCATACACGCATCTTCCCATATCATATCTGCACTTTCCGGGTTCGGAAAGGTTTGGCGATTTTTAGGGTTTCCAGATATTTTGCACATGTGGCGATCCGTACGCTCCAATGGCCGGACCTGCAAAGCGGGGGCTCTGCACCTGCGAGCTCTGCTTGAGCTCGTGCAGCCATGGCTTCTAGAACATTGTACAGTTGGGGCCCGCACTGTGGGAAGGGAAGCCCTGCGCTTCTGTCCTGAGGAGAGCGCAGCGACCATGGTTTCTTGATTGTCATTTCAGAGAAGCCATGCTTGGAATGGAGTCTCTGCATGCCTCACATTTGCAATTGGTTGCAAGTCCGCGCAGAGGATTGTTAGAAGTTCCTTGCTGGAAGGATGTACACATTGTACAACATCAAGGCTTTGCTAGGAATAGGATAGGTAAGCTCGGTATTTATGGAATTTGCAGAGTACATTCAGGGCAATGGTGGATATCAGGGTTGTCAGGAACGCCTCCTTGCTGTAATGCAGGTTCTCACAGAGATGGCAGAGAGAAGGGAGTGGGGAAAGAGAGAGAGGAGGAGAGAGTGGCTGAGGAGAGTGGAGGAGGGTCATGGAAGTTGTGGAAGTCGAGAAAGCAAGTGGAGATTGCCGGTCCTATGAACGGTTTCGCCATTGTGAAATCGTTTGCGCAGAAGTTGCGGAACAGGTGATTTCGCTTATCTCAGCTACTACAATGCAGCCCCTCTTTGCTTGATTGCGTATGCTTTGTATGGAAGAAAGCTACATCTGAATAGTTTCATTCCTGATTAATACCTATGTTGATGGAAGGGCCTCCTAGAGTAATTTTGAGTAAGAACTCTTGCTATGTACTGTAGTACAGGAATCTGGGGATATGGGTGGATTACTGAAGGATGACCTGGGTTAGAAATTCAAGAATATGAGCCACGAAGGATAATAATGTTTAAATTGTAGGCTGGATAGGCAGGCTTTCATATGATTGCTCAAGCCAGTAAGAATTGTTTGTCTAATTGTTTGAGAATTCAAATCGAGATCACGAGCTTTTGGGCGAGACTAATCAGTGATTTAATAAGAATTCGGGATGTTTCCTTTTTATGCAAAATTAAATAGACATTTAGATTCCGGTGGTGAATCTGAAACCACTCAAATCCATGCATACATATCTACGCATTCCCCGATGCTGTATCCAGCTGTCCATAAATGCAGCTCTGCCAACTCCGTTTATCTTTCACCTCAGGAGTTTAACTGGATATAATTCTGATATTTAAGTTGTCAGATTAATGGTCTGATCATTTCAATTGCCATTCTGTTCAATCCTAAACTCCAAGCGCATTCCGCTTTGCGTTTTGTTCCAAATGGCAGAGTTTGCATCGCCGACGAGATCCACTTGCGACGTCTCGACAGTCTGCCGGTGAGAGCGGGCGGCATGCTCTGGTCAATGGGTTCGGCCACACTGAAGGGCTGACGATGGGAGAGAGGGAGAGAGGCTCCTTAGTTTCATTCACTCGAACTTTTGAAGACTCTGCTATACTGTTAAGCCAGAGTTGTTTCTATTCGTTGTGGGAATCTTTGGACATGGCTAATTCTGAAATATTCATGAGTTTTCGTTTGTTTTTGGGTATTGCGGATATTTTTCCCTGCAGGTGAAAGATGGGGGCCAGCGCCGTGTAGCCGCGTCGATAACGATTCAAGCGTCGGCAGAGGCTGTGTGGAATGTGCTCACTGACTATGAGCGGCTTTCAGAGTGAGCCTCTCTTGTTGCACTCCCTTTGCCAGCTCTCTCTCTCTCTCTCTCTCTCTCTCTCTCTCTCTCCTCTCTCTCTCTCTCTCTCTCTCTCTCTCTCTCTCTCTCTCTCTCTCTCTCTCTCTCTCTCCTCTCTCTCTCTCTCTCTCTCTCTCTCTCTCTCTCTCTCTCTCTCTCTCTCTCTCTCTCTCTCTCTCTCTCTCTCTCTCTCTCTCTCTCTCTCTCTCTCTCTCTCTCTCCTCTCTCTCTCAAGGAGCATAGACGCCCGTAACTAAATTGTTGCGATATCTCGGCTCAATCATTCACATTTGTCGGTGCTCCGAAAGGACTTCACTTTGGATTTCAGATCGGACAGTTTGCTGTTTAATAGAAGAAAAAAAGTGGAGTGAAGTGGACCAAATGGTGGAGATTTGACTGAGCACGTTTCTGTGGGGGAGACAGAAAGGGCTAAAGGGCGACGGGAAAAGAGTTTGAGAAATAAAGAAGTGACATGATTGAGTACTGGACTTTGCATTTCCGTAGGTTTATACCCAATCTTGTCTCTAGTCGAGTGCTCTCAAAGGACAACAAATGTGTTCGACTGGTTCAGGTACACTCTCCTCTCTCCTCTTCCAACTTTTTCCCTCTATTTCCCAGTTCTTACTTCTCTTCATTCCCTCACTCGCCTAGCGCTCTCTCTCTTACCTATTACATTCTACATGAATTGCTTCCTCTTCCATCTCTACTCCCTAGTACTCTCTTCTTCCTCTGTCTTCCCATCCCACTTTCCCTCCTGACCCCTTCCGTCTCTCCCGCCCTCTCCCTCACTAAAGCAACTGCAAAAGCATTAATCCAACAGCCTTCTCCGCTAGCGTTCGCTCTTTTCTCTCTCTCTTCTCTCTCTCTCTCTCTCTCTCTCTCTCTCTCTCTCTCTCTCTCTCTCTCTCTCGCTTTCTCTCTTGCAATACTCTCTTTCATCACCATTCAGCCACGCCAGTTATACCGCTCAACCCCTTGTCTAGTCTTCACACTATCCACTAATGTGCATCTCTTCTCTCCCTCTCTCTCTCTCTCTCCTCCCCCCACGACTTCAGGAAGGACGCAAGACCGTGATGTGCATGTCATTGCATGCCCGCGTGGTCCTGGAAGTGGAAGAGCTCCCTCTCCGGGAAATCTCCTTCCGGCAGCTTGAAGGCGACTTTGAGCAGTTTCAGGGAAAGTGGCGTTTGGAGCCTCTTGGCCCCCGTCACACGTGCCTCAAATACGTGGTGGAAACGCGCATTTTCAAGGGGGCGATTCCCGCAGAGGGAATTGTGGAGAAGGTGGGAGCTCACACGTGCGTGAAACCCCCCTCGCATTCCAGCTTTCTGTCCCATCATCCATCCTCTCCTCCCCACTCAAACCTTCCACTACCACCTCTCTTAAACTCCCTCTCTGCACCTTTCGCAGGTGATCTATGAAGACCTGCCTGCGAACCTTTGCGCAGTCAGAAACCACGTGGAAGCTTCCATTGGTCGACTAGCCGACGAACTCGAGTCAGCAGCAATCCCCATCCCCCCATCTACCCCTCTCCCCAATACCAATAATAGGGCGGCGGAAACCCTGGAAACTTCCAAATCTGCAGAAGCCCTTCTGCCTGCAGGCGGAGCAGGAGGGCGGGCGAGGGCGGGCCCGGGGGAGGGCGGCCCGGGGGAGGCACATCTGGTGGAGGCGGCGCTAAGGGGGTTCATAGCGGGGTGCGGGCAGGCGGGACTGATGCCGAGAATCGCCGATTTGAGGAAGCACGGGAGGTGGGATCTGGAGAAGGCGATAGCCAGGGTAGGCGGGTTTGAGGAGGTGGCAGCGCGGATGAAGCTGAGGATGAGCTGTCAGAGGAAGCCGAAGCATTACTGGGAGGATCTGGCCAACGTGAGAGAGGAGGTGGGGGCACGAGGGAATGGCCCAAAAAACTCTCTCTTATGAGCTCAAAAGATGGGAAGATTCTCACTTGGGTTTTGGGGTATGTGGGCTTTGTGGGCTTTGTGGGCTTTCAGCTTCACTTGCTCCGGGTTTTGGAAACCGCTCCCTTTTTCATTTGGTTGGAGTTTCGGGTTGGGTTGGTTGGAATTTGGACAGGTCACAAAGTTTCAGGAAGCCTCCAACTTGAATGCCGAATACATGCCTTCGAGACGCTCTCTGCAGGAGGCTGGTGAGTGCGGAGCTGGTCAGGTTTCTTCTCTCATTGGCGATGCATGCATGTGTACTATGTATGTCCTGCACCCATCCCATGTATTTCAATAGACTGCTCTGGTAGTGGCTTGTGTCCCTCCAACCACTCCCCCTCCTTCTTCAGGCACCGGGCCATCCCAACTTTGAGTTAGACTTTACAGCATTTTCTTTATATGTCTTTTTTTAATTTCTATTCATCTATTTTTTACGTTTGCTTCTGCAGGGCGCTATGACCTAGCCAGGGCCCTTGAGAAATGGGGCGGGTTGAGGGAAGTTGCGCGATTATTGGGTCTCAAGGTGCGTCGAAGGTCGAGGTCACATGTGAAAACCCTAACAGTTCTGTCAGTTCCCACCACGCCAAAATCCGCGGAGAAAGCGGGTCTCACTCTCTCTACAAAGTCCTCTCTGCACGCAGTGGCCTCTCTGCCCAGGAGAGGCAAAATGTCCCCTTTGAAGGCGGGGAAGAAGTTGGCCTCCCGAAGCAGAAAGCAGGACTTCTTAGAGTCCAATGAGGGCTCAAAACCAATGAAGGCTCCCCTCCCTGCGGGCACTCGCAAGTGGATGAACCTCCGCAGATCTGAGAAAAAGAGAGAGGGAAGAGAGTGAGGGGATACATACCTCAGGCTTTCGGTTCCTCGCTCACCTCCTCCTGGTCTGGTGGGGAGTGAGGGAGGGAGGGAGAGAGGGAGGGAGGGAATAGAAGCGTTTAGTAAGATGGGTAAGGGGAATCATTTCATATTTTAGGTTATTTGTAACATAGTTATTGTTCTGTTAGGAGCCCCCGCATGACTGCGAGGTAGCTGAGTATGAGTAGTTAGGTAGTTACTCAGATTTAGTCGATTGCCAACGTACGCCTGTAAATAACCGCATGTGGTGGCATTAGCTTTTGCTAGGCGGGGGAAGAACGAGAATGTTTGCAGGGGCTGTCTGCGCGCAGGAAGGAGCGCGGGTCCGTTTCTGGGACAGTGCAGGGCAGTGGAATGTTATGGGCCGAGGACGTGGCCGTCGTCCTTTCTGTCATTCTGTTATATGGGAATCACGTGGATATGTAATGAATGGAAAGTTGTTCATGTTGTTGTTGGTGTTCATTCTGTTATATGGGAATCACGTGGATATGTAATGAATGGAAAGTTGTTCATGTTGTTGTTGGTGTTCATGTTCATTGTTTCTAACTTCCTAGCAATGGTGGGCTGGCTGCCTACTGCGCAGTACGTGACGAGACACATCGAACACGACAGCTTGTAGGCCCCTAAGTTTGCTTGTTCTGCTCATTGTTACTGGCACTGCATGCAGTCGCAAATTGCCGGCGGAGAGGCCTCTGTCGACTTTTAACATGTGCTTAACTCTACTTCATATTGTGCCTCCTCCTGTCCCTCCTCGCCGGTTCAGAAGCAGCGAAGTGTGGCCGCGCAAGGTCAACCGAAGGCAACGCAGCGCTGGATGGACGGAACGCAGACTCTCTAAACAGCACTGCTGTCAGCCTCTGCCGCTCAAACCTTTTCGTGGTTCACCTTCATAAGCCTGGCAGGCGACACTCTTTCTAATCGCTATTGCGCATTGCAGTGAAGGACGGATCAAGCGACATAATGCCATCATGCGCTTTCGGTCTCTGTCTGCAAAAAACAGAAAAGCTCGTCGCCCTCTTATTACAGAAGCAAGTAATATGTGCACCAACGTCCTTTGAAGGTTTTACTCATTAGGCCACTTAGCAGACGACTAGGGGCAATATTGATGCATGCCTTCGACTTGAATGCCTGTCTGGTCAGGAAACCGCCCCTGTCCTTCACTTTCTCAGGCGAAGACAGCCATCATCAAGCTTGCTAGTCAAGCCCGTACTCTTGAAGAGGCTCTGCAGCCTCACAGTCGAAGCCATAGCAGAAGCTGTGAATAGACTAAAAACCGAAGCCATAGCAGAAGCTGTAAATAGACTAAAAACGACTCTCTATCTCTTTTGTTTTTTTTTTTATCGTATTTTTATTATCTATGAAAACCTTTCGCCTACATCCCCGCCCTTGTTCGCCTGCTCTTCTGCCAAGGCATCCCGCACTTATGCACATGGAATGCCGTGACGCTTGCTCCGGAGAGGGTGGTCCGGCCGCCGGTTCAGCTCGATACAAATGCCAACAATACGATACGATACAAATAACAACGGTACGATACGGTACAACTGACAACAGTACGAAACGATACAATTGATGACGGTACAATACGATACAATTGATAACGGTACGACACTATACAGCCGACAGCAGTACGATACGCTACAATCGACAACGGTACAAGACGATACAGCTGTCAACGGTACGATACGATACACTAAAGAACGGTACAACACGATACAATCGACAACGGTACAAAACGATACAACTGACAACGGTACAATACGATACAACTGACACCAGTACGATACTATACAACTGACAACAGTACAATACGATACAACTGGCAACGGTACAATACGATACAACTGACAACGGTACAATACGATACAATATTACAACGGTACGTTACGATACAATTGACAACGGTACAATACGATACAACCGATGACGGTACAGTACGACAGAACTGATAGCGGTACAACACGATGCAACTGACGACGGTACGATACGATACAATCGACAACGGTACAATACGATGCAACTGACACCAGTACGATACGTTACAACTGACAAATGTACAATACGATACAACTGGAAACGGTACAATACGATACAATTGACAACGGAGCTTGAACCAATCACCATCTGCCGCGTGCCTTTTTTAGACGTGGCAAACTGTGATTGGTACAGGCACTCAACTTTTATACGATACAATCTCATAACGGTACGATACGCTACTATTGACAACGGTACAATACGATACAATTGATGACGGTACAATACGATACAACTGACAGCGGTATAACACGATGCAACTGACAACGGTACAATACGATACAATCAAGAACGGTACAATACGATACAACTGACTGCGGTACGATACTATAAGGCTGACAACAGTATGATATGATACAATTGACAACGGTACAATACGATACATATAACAACAGTACGATACGATACAACTGACAACGGTACAATACGATACATCTGACTACGGTACAATACGATACTACTAACAACAGTACGATACGACACAATTGGTAACGATACGATACGATACATAATTGCAACGGTACGATACGATACAGCTGACAACGGTACAGTAAGATACAATCGAGAACGATACAATACGATACAACTGACAACGGTACAATACGCTACGATACAATCGGCTATCGTACGATACGATACATCTGTACGAACAATATAGTTATGAGCGATACGGTACGATACAAACAATACGATACAACTGATAACGGTACGACACGATGTAACTGACAGCAATACGGTTCGATACACAAATCAATGATACAATACGATAGAATCGACAACGGTACAATACGATATCACCGATTACGATACGATACAACTGATAACAGTACAATACGATACAACTGATAACGGTACGATACGATAGAATAAACAACGGTACAATACGATTCAACTGAAAACGGTACGATACGATACAACTGAAAACGGTACGATACGCTACAACTGACAACGGTACGACACGATACAATTAACAACGGTACCATACGATACAATTGACAACTCTACAATTACGTAACAACTGACGAAGGTACGATACGATACAATTGACAACGGAACGATACGATTCAGCTGACAACGGTACGATACCAACCGGTTGCCAGCCGTTGGCGACGGACCGAAACAACCATTCGACTGGTTCGGAACCAGTGGATGCCAATGGTTGGCAACCATTAGACGTCCAACCATTGCCGTCCAATGGTTGTCCAATGATTGTCGGCGATCTTGGCTACTTTTTAGCGACAGCGCATTTCCGTCGCCCTTCAGCGTTGCCTCGATTCTACGCTTCTTCTGCGTGCTGCGGTTGTTGGTGACCGTGTTGGTGTACTTCCGCCGCTCCCTCCTCGCGCGATGTGCCTCACATCGGTAACCTTCGCGGCTGGTTCTAGGGCTGCGTTGTTGTGCCTAGGCGTAGTTTTCCGCTCTTAGCTTCGTTCTATTGTGCTTAGGTCCTTTGCGACCAGTCCCTCGTGGTTCCACATCATGCTTTTGTCCATGTACGTTTGATGGCCTCGCCATCATGAGTTCAATGAAATTTCCTGGCCGTTGCCGATCCACTGGTCCGACCTCTGCAAAACCTGCCGCCCAGGGGGCAGTCGGGAATAGTACGGTGCATGCAACACAGAACATTTTGACAAGTGGTTCGCCAAATGTGGCGGTCGGATTCATTGGACCGATGTGCTCAGTAAGACCTTGTTTCTTGTTCTTGTTGCAGATGCGTTCAGTACTGAATTGCTCGCCAGTTTCGACATGGCGCTGATCAAGAATGTCAACAGAAACAGGTGGATTGTTGGCACAGGTCACGCAGCATTAGCATTGCTGCCCTTTCTGCCTCAGCCCCCTCTCGCTCCAACATTTCCTCTCCACTTTCCCCGCCCAAATCGCTTTTCATGGACCATCTCCCAAGACGCCCTTGTGCTTGGGGCTGCTCTAGATTGAATGGGTGGTGACATCTAAATTCCCATAACAACGAAGAAACACAGAATTCCACGTGGTTTGAGCCACTGTAAGATTCTCAAGGAGAAAAATGAGTTGTTCCTAAAAACAACTCTTCATATAGCTGAAAAGCAGCAAATTGCTGACATTTGACATTACATTAAATTTTAAGTAGTGTTTCTAGTATTCTACTCTGTTGCCCCCTTCCCCTCGACCCCCCTTACCCTCCCTTTCCACCCCTCTCCCTCCGTCCCTCTCCCCCCACAAGGCACCAGCAATCAGTGTAGGCCTGGGGACTTGGCAAGCTTTTCTCGCGGGGATGACTTCCCACTCCCACTGTCACTCCCGCTGCCGTTCTTCTGCTTTCCCCTCCAGATGGCTGCACTTCCCACAAGAGAGCTACATTACCACAAGAGCAACGACTGATACAAGGGTCGGATACACAGAGAGAAGAGAAGGAGGGGAAGAATGCGGGGGAGAGGGGGGGGGGGGAGGATGGGGGAGAGAAAGGATGGGAAGGGGGGGGGTTGGTGGGAGGGGGATGGGGCAAGGGGAGGGGGTGGGGGGGGGGGAATCATTGAACCGAGATCCCTCTTCATTTCCATTGCCACATTCTTTAAGCCTTAGCGAAGATTTCTCATTGCCGACATCCCGAGTCAGTTAGTCCCTAGTCCACAGGCCCAAAGGATCCTAGTGAGCATGCTAAGGGACCCATTGGAGGAAGATGGTCAGGAAAAGCTAGTTCTGCTCTGCATCTTCAGCAATGGCCTCATATCTCCCTCTTCGTCCAACTTCACTTCCTATTTCCCAAGAAAACAGAGCAGTTAAACATCTTCAACCAAAAGCTATTAACTCTGAAATTACTATAGAAAAGATGCGCAATGATTGATCAAAAGGTTCTCACATCCAGTAGTAAAAAGGAGCAACTACCTCGTGCTCTGTTGAGATCGCGGTGGAGTTCCTCATCCCACTGCGGGTACTTCTCCTCCCACCGCTGCCTCCGAGCGCTGGTTGCCACATAAGCGCTGCATCCAATCGGCTCACTTAAGAACCGAAATCGATATTGCACGCCAAAAAACAAGTCTTTCATGAACATTTCGTTGTTCCAAAAGTCCATCAACGACGGTGCCCCAACTCAGCAGCAGGACTGTTACAATAAGTTACTGTTAAGTTACTGTTAAGAGTATTGGCAAAGGAAAATTAGCTCTGTGTCTCCTCACCTGTCACCGCCTTCATCAGGAGACGTGGTTGCTTCTCTAGTTCTTGCTCTCTCCTCAAGTGCCCCTTGCCTCCGCGCTCTCTCTCCAGCTGTTGTTGACTTGGGTGGAGACAAAAGAGTGGCTCCTCTATCCCTGTGATCTGTGTAGTGTTCCCTGCTGCTTTCATTGTGGTAGCGACTTTCTTGCCAGCCGCCGGGACTGTCAACGGAGGTTTGCCAGCTGCTCATAATGGCTGCAGGAGGGCCTGCACTTGAGCCTGCCCTCCTTACCGACTCTTCCTCCATTAGGCTGTTCACACTGGGAGATTCCCAAGGAGACCCGTCTCTGTCAGGAAATGTGAAAGGACTTGAAACTTCTCCTCCACTTTTTGATGGAGTTGCAAGTTCAGCAAATGGAGAGGATCCCCGGCGTTCAAGTTCCACAACCTGATCACATGCAATCAATTGCATCATGAGGCTTATATTTTCAATGATAAGGGCGCTGCCGATAAACTCCGCTGAAAAATCCCCGTGCAACAACATCGAAGCAGCACAACCCGTATCATACAGACAGGATTAATCTTAGAGTTGGGTGCTGAGCCTCACACTTTCGTCCGTAAATTGGTCCCTGTTTCTGCTCTCGTTGGGTGCATACGATGATGACTCCATCACAAGTACGGGGTTGTAATCCGTCTGTAGACCATCCCAAATCATTCACTCAAGAGTCAAAGACAAATACGTTCCACACCACACGTTTAAGGCTTCAAACTACAGTCAGCCAACTTGCAGACTACATACGTTATTTGCTGACTTCATCCACGCGCAGTAGAAGCATTCCAAACATTACCAAGACCCCGCTTCATTCAGACCCGCAATGGGGCGAGCAAGATTTCCATTACAATATGAGACTGACAGCAAAATCATAATGAAGCGATGCGGTCGGCAGGTCTCACCCGTATTGAAGCTAGTGATGCAGACTGCAGAGAGTGGCTTGGAGAGCGTAACCACTCTTGTTCTCCGACTAGTCTTCTGCTTCGAGAGCTCGGTGAGTGCGCTTGATCAGAACAGTCATTTGCGTTATCTGACAAAAAAGGATGCTGAAATCCAGTAAAGAAAAACATGAGAAAGAAAGGAATGGTTAGATAAGTTACCACCATTTGGCAGCTCTTAAGGGGCTCAATATCTTCATAGTTGGTTAGT
The DNA here is from genome assembly GCA_037447605.1 of Zygnema circumcarinatum. Taxonomy (NCBI): domain Eukaryota; kingdom Viridiplantae; phylum Streptophyta; class Zygnematophyceae; order Zygnematales; family Zygnemataceae; genus Zygnema; species Zygnema circumcarinatum. Next base: position 912,540 of record CM074812.1, on the reverse strand, counting down.
GCCTTTCCATAAGAATCGCCTTCATACTGAAGGCTTCCAGAAACCAACAGCATGCTCTCATGTGGTCACTATTGAATTGTAGATCCAACGAAAGCATAGCCTCGTTCATCCTTCCACTCTGCACTGGCCTAAATGCTGCAAAGAACTACGACTAACTGGAAAGCTTGCATAAAAGCTTTTAAGAAAATAAACACTCCCACCTTGAGCAGTTCACCTGCAGTTGGCCTCTTCTTTGGATCTCTGCGTGGCATGGAAACCCTATGTCAAATTCCCAACTTTTTTATGGACATGCACAAGGAACAATGGAGCTGCAGAACATATGTAACGCTAATTAGCCCAACGAAGGGGATACTCTGACTCGCATGGTGAGGACTGAAGTCAGCAACCTGTTTGAAAGGTGATGGCAGGGAGCAACTGGTGGCAAATTTAAACGCTGCCTCTAATAACACCTCTGGGGTTGCATGACCTCCTCAAACCATTTACGAACAAGGACTGCTCTTTTTGAACCAGGCTAATCAGCAATGACTTGGCATTACGATGAGAAATCCTCCAAAACAGGATTTAAGGGATGCTGCTAATGCATGACCCACCTCTGCAAGCACTTAAGAATGAAATCCTTGGCCCGGGAGCTGAGATGATCAGGAAGAACGGGAGGGTCTGTTGCTTTCATGATTCTAAACATAATCATGGTTGGTATCTGCAACCCAAAGTGCTCACAGCAGATAATTGTTATACGTGTGTTCAAAATGCACGAAGATGCCAGATGGGAGGAATGCCCTGGCAAATGGAGTATGCTTACGTTGCCCTCCCCATCACTCCAAGGGGGTTTTCCAGTTGCCATTTCGAACACAGTACATCCGACGCTCCATATGTCAGCAGGTCTGCTCCCACACGCAGTGCCAAATCCTTAACTCCCACCAACCAACCAAGCCCCTCGTCATGCTGCTAGGCCCCTTTAGAGATTAGACCCAACCTAAGAATATTTATGTTCCCAACCATACGTCGGAGCACTCTGTTAACAAGAATCTAATGTGAAAAGACACGCACGGCCCCTGAGTATGAATAAGGAAAGTGCTGCACCCGATCTCGAAGGGGATAGAATGATGTTCTGCAAGTCAGACGCAAGGACTTGTATCTCACCTTCCTACATTAGTCACTGTGATTGCTTCAGGAGCCATCCAATACGGCGTCCCTTTCAAGCTGGGGACAGTGGACATGGTGGCCTGCATAGCACGCAAGCCAAACTCAAAAAGAAGCCATAAAAATAAAAAAAGAGACTCTTTACATGCACTACACGAGATGGAACGCTCGAAAACGTGGACGAAGGCAAATAAACAGCAAGCCCTGCTGCGTGGCAGCGAGCTTGGCTGCATGTAACGTATGTTTAACTACTCAGATTGACTACTTGTTTCAAGATCAGTCTCAGCAGTTTCAGAACAATGCCAGTTCTCTTACAAGGTCCTCAATCTTCTTGGATGCACCGAAGTCCGCCAGTTTCACGTTACCTGCACTGTCCGTTAACATGTTTGCACCCTGCACAAGCAAATCGAGGGAGGTGAGCTTCTGTCTGTAGTTCCATAAACCATAATGATGCCAGTTCAGGATATCATTCTCCTCAATGGAAGTTACACATCTCAACCACACCAAATTCCAAACGATCTTCAGAGAGAAAACAAGCCCTTTTAATCCAGGGACAAACTGACTGACATGAGGGAATCAAACAAGGCTGTGAAGTGGAGGGAACTTTTTTGCACCTTGATATCACGGTGAATGATGCCATTCCTATGGAGGTAGTCCAGACCACACAGAATTTGGCGAGTGAAGCTTTGGATCATCTGCAGACAATGATGACACCCCGTAATAAGCAGAGTGCTAAGGTCTCCTGCATCGAGTGTCAACAGGTGGGGACGGCACACATTGACTTTTGGACCAAATCATCGCAAAAATTGTCGAGGAGTTTTGTGAGCCTGAGAACATTACAAAGTGCTGCGGTGCAATCCTGCTTGTAAGAAACGAATGAATTTTTCGCCTATGTCAAGAAGACAAACTTTTCATCAAACATACCTAGTACACGATCCAGAACTTCTTCATTATGGAACAAACGGTGATTAACCTTATGCTGCAAAACATATGAGGGCTGTTTTCTTGTCATCCTCCATCCGCAAAACAGCAGGGAGCATAATGGTCTGGTAGTGAATGCAGCTATTCCATCCATCCATCCACTACATTTGGTGGACAAGGATAGACGATCGCCTTCATTCTTTATCAAACAATGCATGAATGCCCAGCCAGCATCTCCTTTGTTCTTACAGAAAAATGGGTCAATTTAACGCCGACAAGTGCACGTATCTAGATATACTCTGAATCTCAGGCATCCAAGTTAACAATGCAACTAGGACCTAAAAATAAAGACTGTTCGCCTATAGTGGCCTACAGTGGGGCCTGACATGTCCAAAATTGCAACCTATCCTCATGGTTCTGGGTCCAACCCTCCCTCAAGGTGGGGGGAAAGTACAGGCAGATCTTTTGCAAGAATACAAAAAGGATGTGTACGAGGAAATGGAGGAAACTCTACACGAGGCTGTTAGTCAAGATTCGACAGTGCATCTGTAGCGGCAGCTCATTGATTTCTGCAATGGCTACTTTATCGTGCATTTTTTTGTTTACAATAACTTCAAGAAATAATTGCAAGCGTATACTACTTAGATTTACCAGAGGACTGAAGAGTGCTAACGTCCCACGAGACATTTCTAGGCAAACAATAAAAGAGATGTTTGCTGTGTCAATGGAGACGATGGTAGGGGAGACAATGGGAGCCAATGACAGTCACTGCAACTATTTCGAAAGTTCCTCCTTAACATCCATTTTCCACCACCCTACATCGTGATGATATAAGCATCTGCGTGCGGCAGCACAAACTGCATGGAAGCCGTTGTCAAAGCACATGCACAGTCGTGATTTTAAGGCAGCTTGTAACCTGCTTGTAACCATCATTACTTTATTTGCCAGACAAACCATTTCTCGTTGAATTCTGCTCTGGTTCAGGAACCTCGCATCCAAGAGTCTTTGAGCTCAATGTCAGATAGGTATTAGTACCGGCTCTTTGAACGGGCCAAACTTGGAGAGGCGGTGCGCGATGGAGCCCCCAGGCGCATATTCCAAGAAAATCTTCAAAGTATCCTCCCCTTTCTGAGTTCCAAGATACCTCTGTCACATGGGGGCAAACTAGACGGTGTTAACTTGATAAGCAGGGCCGGAGTAAACAGCTACCTCGACGACACAATCATTGTAGACAATAGCTTTCAAAAAGGACCAAAACATGCCATTCCATTCTGTGAGTTCGCACCACTATGTTAGGGTGTGATAGGTTGCGGAGCACTGCAACCTCCTCTTCCAAAGCTCGAACATGATCCTGCAAATCTGGCCTTAAGAGAGTCAGCGCAGCCAAGAACCCCAAAAAGCAAAAACGGAAGAAATATTCTCAAGCAAGTGGGTCGACGCTATCGTGAGTGTAAAAAGACGAAATTCTAAAGTGCTGCTGCCAGAAGCAGTAGCATCTCAGTTCCCCATACTGACCGTTGTTATGCAGAGTAAAATGATATGGGTTCGCATCAACTGGAAAAATATAATAGAACTATAGTCTTTGGTTTCGCATACATCTCTGCCAGATCATATATAGTCATCTAAGCTGCTGACGATCCTATTTGCAATCATAAGGTCATATGTGAAGGAACAAAATACAACGTGTATGCTCCATGCACACGTGCCTCTCTCAGATTACTGGCCAGCAGACAGATGAAACAATGCATATGTGACAATTTCTTCTAGTTACTTACCTGCGCTTGCTTCTTAGTCCCGGTACCGGTGTTGATGGAGACCTGACGAGACAGACGAGCTCAAAATAAGTCTTTGGCCACCATTATTTAATAATCTAAAGTCAAGTTACAGTAATTGAACAAGTGAAAACAGCAACTCAATATCATGCTATTTTCATTTACATGATCATCATCCTATCGCTTCTGTCGGACTCAACGTGCATTCATTTTCATTCTTGATTTCGCTTTATATGGTTAGGTCCCTCACTTCTTCACGACTATTGTGCGCAACTATCGATCATATGCAGCTTGCAGCCCGACCAAGTATGGTCCTATCATGTTTGTTCAAGCAGCCAACATTGGTTGTGGGGCTGAGATGTTGAAAAAACTGGTGTAATTGATAATTGCAGTATGCATTTCTTCAGAGACATTTGTGATGTGTCTCAGTTTCAGCAATAGTGCGCATAAGTGGCTCAAGTCCTCCCTAAAACTGAGGGAAATCATCCGTCCGAAAGAATAATGAGGATTATGCAGACCACATTATGCTTAACAATTTTCCTCAGTGGACATGTAGTCTAGCATAATGTCTATTTCTGTCCGTGGCCTATTGATACATATTTTAAATCTCCACTATTGTCCCACTAAAGTTTCTTGCAAATTTAAAATCTTTGCCTTTCAGTCATTTGACATCTTCTATTTCGTCAGTATTGATTCCTTCTCTCATAACGTTGAAGCTCTGCGTTCGCCACCGTCGGCAGGCTCGAGGACAAGCTTAATTCACTTTAACTTGCCCCGGATCGTCAAAAGATGGTGAAGAATCTCTCACTTTCGACCAATGGCTGCAAATAGATCAATACTGCCGCGAAGACTCTCACCCGACCACGAGCATGCGAACTTACTGTGACACTGTCAACATGACCAGGATTAGATCTGCGTACATTACCTCCTTTACAGCAATTAGCTCGCCATTTTCGACATTCTGGCCAATGTACACCCGTCCAAATGCACCTGTTCCTAAAAGGTCTCCTTTTTTCCACTTTATCGGTCGAGGCCTAGCTGGACTCATGTTTGATGTGGTTGCGTCGTCAAAATCGCTGCCTTCACCGGCTGTATCTCCAGTCTCCAAGAGGCTGCTATTTGAATAGTGCTCCTCGCCAAAGCTCTGCCAGTGCACACAAAAGAGCGTCACATCTCTGTGCCCCCAGCCACTTCCTTACGACTGACAGCTGTGCCGAAATGCCTAGCAACACATCACACAATACTATAGTGCGATGTCATGACCGTGCACAGCTAGCGTTGATAATCTGCCAGACTCGAGCCTCCATCTCGCAAGTAAGAATGCCGACCATCGTCCGTCACGCTTGACGAGAGGTGCAAGCGGGAGGGCAGCATGATGCAAGCAGGCACACCTTTCTGTACCCATTTCTGCAGGCAATGGCATGCTTTGGAGGTATGCGGGCAAGCCTTGCGTAGGTATGCCGCTTCACCTCATCTTAAACACTGTGACAAGTTTCCAAGATTCACTTGATAGGAAAACCATTCACCTGAGATACTACGCTTGCTGAAGACTGCTCGCCAAAAGATGACGGAGAATGGTGGTACCGCCCCTTCGCCACCGGTATGCTCTCCCTACTAAACGAATATGAAGTTTGGAAAGCGCTGTCGCCAAAGGACTTATTATCGACGAGTCGTCCCTCCTGAGCCGAAACATTAAACGAAGAACGGAGAGAAAAAGTAATACCATGCTTCAGTTCACAGACAAAACTGAATTTTCACTCCATAACGAAAGGCTTTGCCCAGAGAACTTTAATTCCAGCTGAGCGTGGACAGCAGTAGACATGTCCCAGAAGTGTGACTGTGCGAAAAAATATCCAAAATACTAGCTTATACCACAGCAGACCGCATTGCGCGAAGCAGAATGACGATGCAAAGGATGTACCAAACAAGTCCGAAGTTCCAAACAAGGAGTTTGAATCAGTCAGATAGGGCAAAATCTGGACCATCTACACATCGCTTTCAGAACTTTTGAATAATTAAAGATTCTATCATCAGAATCTTTGAAGCGGCCTCCTCAGCTGTCCTCCTTCCTCCCGTGGGAGCTGCCAAATGTTAGCTCCCACGCACTGCAACTCAAACACCAATGCGAGTTCCACTTTTACCCGCCTCTACGCAATCTAAACACCAATTTCACAGCTATTTCTCACCAAGTCCGACGAATGATCAGCGTATAACTCCCTTTTTCCTGTGCAGAGGAAGCTACCCATGCCAGTCCAGCCCTGCCACGCGGGCGCTGGACGAACGGGATCACAGCTCAAAGGTCCCTCTCGCAGACACACAGGACGCAGCCGCCATGGCCGCTGCCGCTGCTAGAGGTCGGACGCGCTTGCAGCGGCAGCCATGGATCTGCCCCGCAGGGCGCCATGGCTGTCTACCATGGCTATCCGCCTTCCCTCCAAACAGTCCGACAGTGCCTGGGGCGGGCACTGGGCTCCATTTGAAGGTGAGAAAGAAACAGGTGACCGCCAATCAGCACGTACCACGTCGACTCATTTGATGACATGGCACTTCGTGATTGGCCGCTCGCGACCGGAGGGAGCCACAGCGCGTGCATACATCCCTGCATGACCCATGCAGAGACTGGCCGTGCGTCCGTACAACAACACCGTCAGTGGCGTACGATGCCGTACGGTTTGGTACACATTTTGACCGAGCCGTCGGTTGGTCGAGCCCCGAGGGGCTGCCAAAATACCGAAAATAAAATCGGAAATTAAAGTCGAGAATTTCTATTTTCGCACGAGCGGCCATGCCTGGGCCTCGGACCGAACCGAGCCAGTAAGTACGGCCGCAGGGCGAGCCAGATCTTGCTCGAGCCGCGCCAGTAAGTACGGCCGCCGGCCGAGCCAGATCTTGCTCGAGCCGAGGCCGAGCCAGTAAGTACGACCGCAGGGCCAGCCAGATCTTGATCGAGCCGAGCCAGTAAGCATGCCCGCAGGGCGAGCCAGATCTTGCTCGAGCCGAGCCAGTAAGTATGCCCGCAGGGCGAGCCAGATCTTGCTCGAGCCGAGCCAGTAAGTACGCCCGAAGGGCGAGCCAGATCTTGCTCGAGCCGAGCCAGTAAGTACGCCCGAAGGGCGAGCCAGATCTTGCTCGAGCCGAGCCAGTTCGACCCGAGCCAAATCGAGCCATACAGTTGACGACGCCTAGATGCTTTCTCAGGTATACAACCAATAGCGGAGTACGTTTACGCATGAGAACAGATTGTTACGATCTTCAAATCTTCGAAGATTCCAAATATATTGACCGTACATCCATCCGTACGTCTTTCCCAAGGGACTGCGGGCCGGCTCGGCCCCACCCTCCGTTGGGTTCGCCTCGAGGGCGGGGCTCCATTCAAGGTACCCCACGAGGCTCGCCACGAGCCAATCAGGGGTTGGGGTATAGGGTTTAGGGGTGCGGTTAGGGGTTCGGGAGCGGGCGGGGGTGTTCCGGGCAGTGGCAGATCCAAAAATTTTGCTGAGCGGGGACTAGGCCCCCTCTCTGCAAAAACTATACGGTGTAAAATAACTACATAAGATTATGTAAAAAAGCTTGATTTTTTTTTTTAAACTGGAGGGGGAGCTGAGCCTCCCCAACTTATAGTGTAGGTCCTCCACTGTCTGTGGTTTAATAAAAAATATGAGAGGAAGAAAGGAGAAGGACCTGACAAAGTTTCAAAGAGCAGTCGACCTTCTCCTTGAGGAAAATGGAGAGGCGCGCTCGCGCTCAGTACAAGGTCGTGGCTGCGGCGTTCGCGGAGGAAGGCGACTACTCTGAGCACGAGCAAAACGACAGTTTTATATCGGCCTTAGAATTCATCTCAGTTTTGGGTCTAGCTTAATAATTCTTTAGAATGTAGGTGTGCTTGTTCTTGTTTGCATGGTCCTGTTTGCTGCAATGCATATTCTCTATTCCCTATACTCCCTCCTTGCGTTCTCTCTTCTCTCCTCTTCCATCTCTCCCTTTCGTCTCTTATCTCCACTCTGTAGCTTGGAAGTATCTCCTCTTAGTCCATATTCAGAATTCCTTGTGAAAGTTTCAGCTCAGTGAATCTCAAATTTATCACCAATTCGTAAAAAGGTTCGGTTCAATTTTACACGTCTGTTTCTTCTCAAAAGCAGCGTTTAGTCTTTTCTGCCTGAAACATCGCTGACGGTCTTTGAGACAATGGACGGTTAATGTACAATAAGGGATCAAGTTATATTCGCTTCAAACATATATCTTTACAAATTCTCACTAATAGACTTGTAAACGGGGTTTCAGTTACAACAGACGATAAAAATGCAAAGATGCAGATGGTACACACACCGACGGCATTAAACCAAAGTAAGCCTGGAGAGTGATGCGAATCAGTTCCTCAGCTGCTGCCTGCACACCATTTTCTATGCCCCGACATCTGGAGCCTCCCGTTTCCCAAAGGCCGATGCACAGTGCTTCTCATCTGATCTGCATTCAGTGCGTGCCCTCTCCCTCTCACAAAGCCAAGCGCAGTTTCCTCTCCAACAGCCCCAGGGAGGCACTGTTTTATGAGGACAAAACCGACCAATCAGAGACATTCCTTCGTCCACACAGAATCCTCATACCTTACCCTGTCCAGGTTTTGTAGCTTTTATACATGGACATTGGTCCTCCATCCCTACGCTTCTTCACATAAGCTAGCGTTCACTTCCGCCAAGTCCTCCCATTCGCCACAATGACCTGCCGCACTATCGCGCTGTGACAGAGTGTAGGGCACATGGCCGCCCACATGCCCTCACTACATAGACCTAGCCTTTCCATGCCTCAGCTGTGCCGTCGCCAGCTACACTGCCTACTTGATTAGGCTTTCCATGCTATGGTGCAGCCACCTCAGTTCAGGGCTGCTGCATGTGGTTTGTTTTGTGCCCCACGGTTGTATCCCCCTCTGGCTTGAGCGAATGCATCATCCATAGACGTATTTGGAACATTCCGGACAGACCCATCAGATGAACCGTACCTTCCACCGTAACCCCCCCTTCCATAACCGCCACCACCTCCATAGCCGCCACCACCTCCATAGCCGCCACCTCCTCCATAGCCGCCACCTCCTCCACCATAGTATGAATTCACTCGGTTGTTACCCCCATAAAATCCTCCTCCCCCTCCAGAACCATAGCCTCCTCGTCGGCCTCCCCGGCCTCCGCGACCGCCTCGGTTGGAGCGCATGATCACATTGCCGAAGGTCTGAACATACCTCATCAGTAAAGAATTAGTATGCTGCTACAGGTACACTGTCGGTGCCAATAGTTTTCCAGCATGCGATTCTGACAAAATGCAAAATATGAGGGGAAGAAGTACCTCGACGTCCACCCTCCGCTGCTCTGAAAAGCTGGCACGGTCGGACCTCCCGGCTCGATCAAGTGCGTCGCATGAAATACCGTCAAAGAAGTCATCTTTGGTGTACAGCATGGTCTGTTCGACATAAACACAAGTTGAAAATGAGCAACGACCTCCCTTACCTGTGTTTGCTGTTCAAAATCTAGAGCACCTCATCAATTTTTTATGGACAAGTGTCTATTCGAAACACCACAAATTTTGTAACATATGAAACACAGCGAATGTATGAATAACAATCCTGATAATCATGCCCGAAGCCAGTCCACCTTTGCACCAAATTTTTTGAAGGATACAGAAACATCTAACGAAAAGGTTAAGATGTGTCAATCCCACCTTCGACTTCTCTGATCCGGAATTGTCTGCTTCCTCGCCTGCTGTCACTATGCCCTCCCCATCAGCATGGTCGACCTCGACATCATCTGCATTCATTGTGCCATTTTCGAACTTTAACTCCGCCTCCGGAGCCTTTGACCCGCCTCCGAGTTCTCCCCAGACCTCGTCCTTCTTGAATTTTTCATTCATTGCTTCAAAATCAAAATCCTCTGAGAACGTCTGCATGTATCCCCCCGGCCGCATACACAAACGAGAATGAATGAGCTGCTTCACAGAAAGGGATGCTGTGGACACTCCGTCCAAACCATTCAAATGATCCGGAAAATAGCCAAAAACCAAAAAAAAAAAAAAAAAAAAAAACATCTACTATAAACCCAACAACTCAACTGCACATGGCAGTATGTTTATCTCCAGCTTTTCAGCAGGCTGCAAAACCAGCACTCACTACGACAAAGATAAAACAAAACTTGAACATACACATACGAAGCACATGCCTATGACCATATGATCGATGATAATATACCTGCGGACCCCTCCCTGGATTGAACGGCCCCCTTCCACGCCCTCCTCTCCTGCCATAACCCATTGGTGCAACAGGTCCACCATTTCCCTGCAGGAAAACAGCCCGGACGGATTTCAAGCGATGTTCAAAGGCATCCTCCAAGATGAAAGCCATTGAAACACAGGCCTGAGGAAAACTTTACCCACCCGCTTGCATACCATCCCTCAAGTACACTAAACACACCAGAACTCCAACTGCAGAAAGCTTAAGTTCAGATCTACAAATGAAAACTTCCACCAGTGCCTCCTAAACATCCTATCAGCAAAGAAGATTCGACCATGCGCAGTATAAAGTAACAGCTGCTTAGCCCACCTGCCAGGCAAGCCCTCGTCCAGCCACATATCCTCCAAGATTCCGTCTCTGTTGGCCAAACGACAAAGAAATGAGAATTTCAACAAAATGTAATAATCCGATTACTTGTGCGAAGGAGTCGTGGCCAAATCATAGGTTCCCCTACTATTGCAAATTAGCCCAAATAGGCAGGCTCGCATGCTTTGAAAAGGGCTATTAACACTACATGCCTATGTAGTAGGAGTACAGACCTGCGGGGAACTCTGCAGTCCACTTGTGGGGAGGGGAAGTAGAGGCTGTGTTGAGGTTGTGGATGCTGTCAGTGAAGGCACTGACAGAACTGGCTCTGCAGCTGGTGCGTCCCAGCCCGATCTTTGCGACTGCTGCTGCTGCCGTTGTGTTTGAGACAAGATCGACGGAGCAACAGGTGCAAAACCTGGTGCGGTGTCCCAACCTGTCGCCGCATCTGCCGCATCTGCCGATAACTGCGATTGCGGCTGGTTGGATCCCAAAATGGGAGTCTCCGTAACCTTATTTGAAGAGGCGTCGCCAATCGCCGTCGAGCCTGTGGGGAGATGAATAGAATAGAATGCAATGGCCACAGCAGGACCAATAAGATGAGTCAGAAGCTGGTTTAAATCTGAAGAAGGCCCACCATAGCCAGTTGATTGAGGGACAACTGAGTCTTATGCCAGTGACGGGACTGGCGAATCAAAGACGGGCAAAGTAACAGCAATAGAAGCGAAAGCAGTGGCATCGACCGGACCTCGTGTGGACAATACATGTCCACTTTCAGAAGAAGCTGATTCATTTGCAAAAAAAGGTATAAAAGGCATTTCTATGCTGAACGTTGGTTCAGCCTGAACCGAACTGAGTCACACCTGATGCAGCAGAAGCGTGCAATGACGACCCGGTCGGCTGCGAGGGTAGAGGAAGTGAAGGAGCTCCGGCAGATAGAGGAGCAAGAGGCTGCTGCAGCTGTACAGATTGCTGTGCTTGGGCCAGTTGAGCCGATGGCTGAGCCTGAGGTTGAGGCTGAGGCTGTGACTGAGGCGGGGGCTGCGACTGCAGCTGAGACTGAAGCTGAGGGTGAGGCTGAGGGTGCAGCTGCAATTGCTGCGATGCTGGAAGTGGCTGAAGTTGAGACTGAACCTGCTGCTGCTGCTGTTGCTGCTGCTGCTGCTGCTGCTGCTGCTGCTGCTGCTGCTGGCCAAGTCCAGGTGGAGGCTGATGCGGAGCAGTTGCATACTGTTGCTGCGGCTGCTGTTGTGGGGGCATCATAGATGGCTGCTGCATGTGAGGCGGCTGTCCTTGTAGTGGTGGTCCAGGGGGACCAGGTTGAAGTTGACCAGCAGGGCCCCTATAATAACTTTGCCAATACACAGGTGGAGGTGCACCCAAACTGCCTGGAGGGGCGCCAACAGGAGGTGGTGCCCACATGCCGGATATTGGAGGCGCGGTTTGATACATTTGGGCAGCCGGCATGCCCGGGCGGAAAGCGGATGGAGGAATTGTACTGTACTGCTGAGGAGCTGCAGCACTACCTTCAGATGGCTGCGGAGCAGAAGCTGCCGCCGGTGCCCCATATTGTGCTGGACCAGCAACAGGGGGTGCAGGTGGAGGCTGCAGAAAATGTGTCTGCATAGGTATCACATCAACAATAAGAAAAATTTATGATCTCAAACATAAGGTCAGGATGTTTTTGCCAGTAAATGCAGGGAAATTTAAAACTGAATCAACTCTCCTGAGTAAATGGTCGTTAAAAGCTGCAGATCTAATCTGCTGGCTTCAGAAAACATTGGGATTTGAGATGACATTATCATATCCTAATGTCACAAACTAGAATCATACAAAACTTCAACGAAAAGCGTCACTTCTTTCAAGAGAAGAGTAACCGAGTCATCATCATCTTCAGTCAACCCTTGAGTCTCGCAAACCAACGTTCAAATCTTTGCGATAAATTTCTAAAGATTCACAGTAGCTCAATCACAATCTACTGGCAAACTGAGCATTTTCATGCATCAGACAGTGCACAACAGGAGCTGTCAGGCATATGACAGTACACTGCCAGTGAAGTGGAAAAGCGAAACAATTCTGTCTTCAAAATGGGAATGTCGAGTTGAGACTAGCAGCACACATTTGCAAATGAATAAATCAGACATAGCACGAATGTAAGCCTTCACAGTCAGTGCACAATTGCAGCTGAGCTGAACCTCACAAAGCAGTTGCCACCAGATCAATACCTTGACACTGATGATTGCAACCATGGGCCAAAAATGTACAAACGAATGACTTTCCCAGAGAAAGCATACCTGGCTCACGATAGCAGGATCACTTGCTATATGCTGCTGAGTTGGGGGCGGCGGAGAGGATTTCACTTGCAAATCCTGTTCATGTCCAAGCCAAATGTTAAGAATTGTTTCTTGAAGTACACAACTGAGAAAGAGACCAATTTGAAAAACAAATCACGCAATAGCCCCTACCTAATAACAACAAAATGCTAAAAAAGGATAAATCATTTCCAAACGACAACGCACACACTACTAGATATTGGACTATCGGAATTCAGAGAAGGTAATTCCCAAACTCAGGAAGCGATTGACACTTCTACATCTGTAAGAATGTCCATCTCCCTCTTTCATCTAGGCACCTACATCTGCCCTTGGAGAAACAACGACATTTTCCCTGAGGAAGGGATTCAAACTGGAGGAACTGGAAGGGAGTGGAAAACAATATTGCATGCATTCCTCGATTAGTCAGTTCCAAACCGACTAGGAAAATGAGAACCTCCGGATGCAACGACTCCGGCTACAAGCTCAAAACATCAATGGCTGACTTCGAAACTCATTCACAGAAAAACGTCCAGTTCTGAGCCCACCCTCATCCCTTCGAAAAGTCTTGCCGCAAGTAGTGAAGTTCGAGGGAATACCTCCCATCACTATAAGTTATTTTCCAGAAAATTAAGCGACTGCGGGAAATGATCACCTTTATGTCAGAGCCACGAAAGATGATGTAATCGTATACTTTTTCACTAGGCGGAATCTGCGGTCCGTCTTTCTTCCTTCCCTCTGTGCCGAACGAGCGCACTGTACATACATACATGTTCTCGGAGAGTAAGCGTCAAAGACAAGAACTGATACAAGAAGACAGCATGAGTGACATAAAATGCTGACAAACCGACATTACGAAACCAAACGCTATGCCAAAAACGCTGAGAAGGAGTCAGAAAGTTTTTCCACAATTTCTAAGACCTAATCTCTGCCAATTGCGCAACGCCTCCAGAACACTGCAGCAAAGCGTGCTCCCTCCAAGCACTAACCCTAATTTCACACCTCCACCACCTGACGAGCATCCAAATACTCATTTATCTACAACTTTTCACCTCAACTACAACAATGACTATTAAGCATGCATGCGAATGATACAAATCCACCAGCCTGCGCGACTCTGCCAGCTACTTGTAGAAATTTCCTACCGTTTGCAAGAGCTATGTTGGCCTGCTCCGTGTCCACAGTATACAGCGTTCCTTCATAGCGAATTTCACTCTTAGATGTCAGACTAATCAAACTTCCTATGTACGAGTCCGCAGCGGAGGAGCCGCCTCCCCCGTCCGCCATGGCCCTGCTTGCTCTGCGGGCAAGCGCCGCCTCTGCTGTATCCGGCAGACAGGGGGGAGAGAGAGAGGAGCTGCGGGGAGTAGAGGGAGAGAGAGAGAGCAAGAGCGAGAGAAAGCGAGCGAGAAAGCGAGCGAGAGAGCGAGGGAGAGGGAGGGAGGGAATCGTGGCGAAGATAGGGAAGAGCCTTCAACGGTCCCACAACCCCTATAAGGGCCAAGGGAGGCCTCGTCACATGTGACGCTGTGGCATTCCAGTTTGGAAAATACAGTGAATTCGAGTCCACATGGAAATTAAGAGGATATTTTTTTTGTTGCGAGCACCATCCACTAGTAACGCGCCACGTGTAATTTTCTTACGTGGCGACCGATGATTGGCGGATACATACGTTTTGGTTTTGCGCGTCCACAAGGATGCGAGCCGACGGAAATTGTACGAATAAAAATGCGCTAACGATTCTCTGGCCAATAGGGGGTGTCAGACTTAACAAAATCTTACGAAAAGCGTTACGAAAAAAAAGGTTACGAAAGTACTCCGCCGCGGGAGGATCGCCATTATACTGGAGTACTCGTTCTGATGTCAAACTTACGAACACGCGTACTGAAATTTTTTAAGTCTGACACCCCCTAATGAGTGCGAGTTACGTAAGCATACACTATGGTGCTTGGCAGCTGGCTCATATGAAAATAGTTTCGCGCCTTTCATTAAAAAAAAAAAAAAAAACACAAGCATTATCCAACGCGACGAGTCACGTGGGACAATTCAGCTAAAAAATAGTTTCTTTGTTGACCGTTCGGACGGGGATACTTTCCTTGGTCACCCTTGCAAGCAGCTCCAGCAAGAAAAATTCAAGCTGACGTGGTGATGCCCCATTGGTCTGGACGGGTCCTAGACTCTGGATCCACAAGGAAAGCCGGGACTTTTGCTCTCCAATACCGTACTTGTACGGCTCCTCACCTTTCCCTTGACGACGGCCTTTGGCTTTTGGCAGGGGACCGTACCGGCGTAAACCCTATTTGCGACGGTGATGTCATAAATGATAATATGACGTCACTTAGTTCCAAAACACATGGGAGTCTGGGATTTGTTGGAAACCACGAGTAGGTGAATCTTGAGAAATCAACTTCAATAGGGTCTTAGTTTACAGATGAACCAATCCAAGCTCGCCACGTCGGACGCATGTACACGTGGCAATCCTTGATTAGCCATCGTATTACCCAAAGTATACAAAGTACCCACAATGGAAACCCGCCCTAATACAAAACTCGCGATTTTTCCTTTTGGTTTCAGGAGCAGAGTAGACATGGAGGAGATTGCAGGGTTCTTAGATTGCAAGGCAGGGTGCTAAGTTCCTCAATAACCCTGTTATGGGGGTCAGTGTGTGTGAGGGAGCGAGAGAGGAAGGGAGAGAGTGAGAGAGAGAAAGAGAGAGTGAGAGAGAGAAAGAGAGAGAGAGTGAGAGACAGAGAGCGAGAGTGAGAGAGAGAAAGGGAGAGCGAGAGAAAGAGAGAGAGTGAGAGAGAGAAAAAGAGAGTGAGAGAGAGAAAGAGACAGAGAGAGTGAGAGAGAGAGAGAGAAACACATTGGCAGATGGCGCCATATCTCATCCCACTCACGTTTCCAGTATCATCCTCACCGCATTATTCAGCCATCGTACTTCCAAATTTTGGAGAAAAAAATGTCTTCCGTACAAAACATCCGAACAGCCCAAAACCATTTTGCAGCAGTTTCTTCCAAGTGCCGTTTTTTTTTTTTTTAAGCCGCGTCCCTGCTCCACTGGCGGGTCCTCCATTCGTTCGCCTTTCTCTTCAGAAGAAGCTACTACGAAGAATCCAATGTAGGGAAAAAAAAAAGGGGGGGGGGGTCACGCGGCCGAATTCTCGTGCAGGATAACATATTCCCGACTGCTCGCAGAACAAGCACATAGAATCAGTTAGCGAAAAAAAAGTGCAAGAGTGGCCCAAACCCTCAACAAGTGGTGCAATAAACCAAACCTGACGCTAACCCTAACCCTAATCCTCCTAGCCCTAACACTAACCCTAACCCTAACCCTCACCCTAACCTTAACCCTAATCCTCCTAACTCTAACACTAACCCTGACCCTGACCCTGAAGCTGACCCCCACTCTAACCCTTATCCTAACCCTAACCCTAACCCTAACCCTAACCCTAACCCTAACCCTAACCCTAACCCTAACCCTAACCCTAACCCTAACCCTAACCCTAACCCTAACCCTAACCCTAACCCTAACCCTAACCCTAACCCTAACCCTAACCCTAACCCCTAACCCTGGTTTTAATTCTTAACCTCCGTAAACCGAACCCTAACCCTACGCCTAACTTAACCGTAACCCTACCCCTTACCCTAAACCTGACACTAACTGTAAACTGACCCCAGCCCTAACCCTCACCCCGAATCAAAGATACAATAACAATCAGTTCAGCATAGAACAGGGAGCAGCCAAGAAACAAGGTGGCAGGCCTCTACAGGCACAGAAAAGAAGAAAAAAACGGCCCACCTGCTATTTCCGAATTTAAGGGTATCCTTTTCCAAGAGCTCGTAGTAGCGGTGCGGCTCAATTCTCTCAGACTGCACAACAAAACCCCACCTTTCCCTCTCCATGTCGGAAAAAAACTCCGTTGAACGGAAACGCAGCATCTCTGAGCAAGAAAAGCTATCTGTCAAAGGTTAATAGAACGGGTTCAGGTATGTATCAGGGAAGAGAAGTAACTATCAAAGGAGGAAGTTGGGTGGCATGTCTCATACATTGAGATACGTGCCGTTAGTGCTGCCCAAGTCCATGACGTAGGGTCTGTACACAACACAGAATTCCCATCAATTCCGATCCGGTCCGTATGAGACACATAACGGCATGAATAAAAGCCAAAATTGGTTCAAAAAATAACAACAATAAAATAAGAACAGAAACAACATGACTGAGAGAACATTGTTTTACAGCCCAAAGGGAGTAGCCCTCTCTCCAGTAAGGGAGACGCCAAGCATCAAACGACAAATTGCAGGTGAGAATGAAGCTGCTTCTTATAGGACTATCGATCAAGCTGTAAAGGGACTCCGCGAGCTCGTGTGAAGGGTTGATGATTGACTCACTTAACAATGCTTTTTGTATTAAAATTGTCATCCTCTATCTGCATCATTCTGCACACACCAACAAGACAATCCGAAATTTACATAAAGAAAGGAACAGAATGTTCCCAAACAATGCGTGTCTCTATTGCTACAGATACGCCTTCCATTGCTTTCAACAATGAGCTTATTATGGTTTCTGTGTCCTCTTCCTTCTCCCTCCTGCATCCTGAACTCATCACCACAAATTCTGGTATTGAAATTTGAAAAAGGAGATGAGATCATGCGGAACACAGACATCCGCCACTAATAGATAACTGCATGCAGGAAAGTGATTTTAGGGATTTTAGGGATTGTAAGTTCTCATCGGGATTTTAGCCACTCACCTATACTGTAGAACAGCGTGCTGCTTGCTGCAGGACGGATGGTCTGTGGGGACATCCGCTACCTGCAATCTCCGAAGAGGAATGAATGAATGGCACCACTTTGACCTCTGTGAACTGCCCAAAATAACACATTCAAAAACTTGAATAAACCAAAACTGAGTTAGCTGAGAGGACAGGCGTAAAGAAACTGCATACCCATAGAGGGAGAAATTGTGACAACTTACCCTCCTCTCCCGCCCAAAGAGGTACGCACTCTGCCGGTGGACGTACAGTGGCTCTGATGACCCAATCCCTCAACAGTGGAACTGGTCAGAAATAAGCGGTGAAGCTTACCTTATTGACAAAAGCTTAACTTTTTACTCTAGCTCAGAAGCTAAAGCAATTAGATGTAAAAGCTAAAGAGTGCGGACAAATGGTCAGTGAATGGAAAAGATACCATTCTGAGGCTCGCCATCCTTAAACACATATAAGCGCCATCTTGTGGTTGGTTTGCGAGCTTCGGGGGGCTCAGTGAATAGCAAGGTGACACCTGTAATGATAGAATGCACTCAGCAGGTCAATTCACACACTTCTTAAGCAGCGAGAAGTTGGACCCTTTCCAGGGAGGAGATGGACTTAGACTATGCATGTCACATCCTCATCTGCGAGGTAGAGCAGAACGGGAATTTGAAGGATTAATGTTGCTGATCATACAGCAGCCGAATGATGGAACAAAAACTATATCAACTGGGGAAAAGAAAGCCCAGCTTAAGTTCCAGTTCAAACAGCGACACAAAATGCAACATGTCCATGCTCGAGAAAAGAAGTGCCCCTTTCCATATCCATGTCCAGCAAACTATGAAGCAGTGCCATATAGTAACTTCAACAACAGACATTGTGATTCTTTAGCAAAGGTAACCGACTATCCAACACTTGAAGATACTTAAAAAAGGAAATCATCAGGTTCTGCACCTCGAACTCTATTCGTCTCCTCTGCCAGTTTTCCAGATAATGCGAAGGTCGGTTCCACCTGCAAAAAACAGAGAGAAGTCCGAGCCTAGTTAGATTACTAATTTCTATGTGCCATTACTTCTTGACAACCACTCATCTTATTCACCCGCTCATAAATCGGCTTCGGGCCAAAGCTAGTCAGAGCTAAGCAGTTCAAGCACCTTCTTGGTTTCCTTCTTCTCCAGCTCCTTTGCAGCAGTCTCCATGGCTGCAATTGAGCCGCCCTCCGCAGCGACATGATGTCCAGGCCCGTCTTCCCTTTCTCGCTCACCTCCATCCATCCTAAATTTTCAAGCTGGACAAGTCTTATTCATCATACATACTTCTCACAGATTGTGTACAAGCAACTTCGATGATTTGGAAGAAAGTCAGCTCTTGCTTCTTCAGACCTGCGTATTTTGAGGTAGTTAACTGAACACTGAGGTAATGATAATTCACCAACATCACCTAGTGGCCGACACATGGTATTGATACACAACATGATATTTAACCGGGTAATCTGTGTGTGCTACTGCCATGATCTGCACAGTGAAAGCTAAAAGCAGCAACAAAAAGGCTTCTCGGAAAATAGCAGTTCATTCCCAATCACTAGATACTGATTTCTCAACTGCTCTTCTGCATTGTGAAGCCGCTCGCTCTCTGTCCTTACCAGTCCTCACTCCCACACTCTGACTCCCCTCTCTGCCCCTTCTCACTCTCTCAAACTGACCAAATCGGCTGGCCACATAGTTAAAATGGTAGCAGGGCCAGCAAAGCTCACTTATTCTTCCCATCTGGTAACTCATCCTGAACTTCTCCATCACTCCCAACATCTCGAGTGCGCCGACTTCCTTCCTTCCCTAAATCCTCCCCGTCGTCCCTTCCATCCCCCCGTTCCCTGCGACCACCGTCGTTGTACCTCACTGTTGGAAACGGCGGAGGCAGTCTCAAGTCAGAGCATGATGGAAGCAACCGAAAGAGGGACAAACAGGTTTATAGTTCTAGACAGTACGAACTCAGTTCAAGTTTTTGATGCAATCTATAGGTAGGCTAAAGCCCGAGCCGATTGACTTGGGTGAAACCACTTTTTCTAGTTAAACAACCCGAGGGGAAACAGCTATCTACATTCTAAGGCACCGTGCTGCACTAACGGAATCAACTCATTAGTTCATGGGGGAATTGAAGTGTCATCACCCCTTCCCCTGCCCGTCAAATTATTGCACGTAATGTTGACCCTTCATCACAAAACTCCCCTGTCCCTCCATAATGAATCCTCACAGAAACTTGGGACCGCACCATGCAATTGTGATAAGAGAGGTGATCAATTCTGTTGGAAGCCTGAAGGCAAGGACATGGGTACACCGGAAGAGCTGTCACCTTCCAATAGCACAAAACTAGTGCGAGGCTGACCCGCGCAAATCCTCCATAACGACCGAAGGATGGAGTGCCAGAAAGGAGCATGCATGAACGAGAGGGCAAGCCAAACGAATATGAAGAAGGCATGCAGAACTATGTTGTCCAAGAGCACATATTGTGTTCAAAAATACAGCAGGATCAAAATTTCTCCTTGATTTCTAAAGCTCCCCTGACGGAATTTAAAGTGCCAATAGCTCTAACTTAATGGGAGCATCGTCAGGTATAGTTACCAAGGAATTCAGAGTACAGAGTATGATACAGCTGGCTACAGCACTCAATTTTTGATGTATTTACGACCTCGAACTAATCCTGAGATAGGCTGAGGCGAAGAAGAGTGAATAGTCTTTGGCTGGACCGGCAACCCTCTCAAACCTGCTGGAAGCCTCATCCAACTAAAAAACTACATTTTTTCCAGTCTCAAGGCAAGCCTTTGGTTTCCATTGGCTCAACAACAATGCACAGCTACTGTTGGAGTTACACTATTGAACCACTCAAGGCACATTGCGAACATGACCCTCTATGAATGTATGGCAAAGCCTCTAGCCTCTGGCAAAGCGCCAATGAATAAGAGATGCTTGTTGGCTATTTCAAAGCAGTGCCCATAATAATTGGTTGTGAAACTAAGCTGATGGTGAGGCCTCACAAGTTCAGCAGCCAGCATGCAACTTTGCTGCTCTGGTCAGTAAAGCCCTGCTCCTAATGCCGAGTTCTCTAGAGGGAGTGATGCATATGGGATGAAAATTATGGATACTTGAATAAAGAAAGCATGAATTTACTTCTAAACTTATGAACGGTGCGTGGCGAAAAGCTTTCTAAGCACGAGTAGGCAAGTTAAGTCCATTCTGTCCACTACATTCAACGAGACTTGGACCACGAAATAGCAGGCGCTCATGATGTCCCAAATGTGTCCAAAGGATGAAAAATACAAATCAAGTTTTTTCTAAAATTCAGACTTTACAGTTCAAAAATCTGAGGGCTTTCCAGATTTTCGAGCTGTTTGTTATCCTACATTTACAAAATTTGTGATGCCTATTTTTCAAGTCCTTTAACCTATTCGACCACGTCTGCTCTTGTTCAAACCACCGAAATGCAGCCGATGAAGCTGGTGACGATGCGGATAATGATGCTGATGTTGATTTCACACTTCATATACCTCTGAACGTGTCCAGAATTGAAGACAAGCAATTTGCATAACCCTAGGAACTTGGGGAAAATGGCACCTGCGTTTAAATTCGCTCCTCGTGTTGCCCCGAGCTGACTCTGGGGAGTGATCCCGTGAGCTCCGAGCCCGTTCCTGCCGTCTTCCATCATCCCTATCCCTAGACCTCGCCCTCTCCCTATCACTGTCCCTATCTCTATCCCTATCCCTATCTCTATCCCTATCCCGATGTCTATCCCTACCACTGTCCATCTCTCTCCCTCTCTCCCTGTCCCTGTCCCTAACTCTGGCTCTCTCCCTATCCCTATCCCCGTGCCTCTCCCTCTCCCTCTCCCTCTCCCTCTCCTTCTCGCTCTCCCTCGCCCTATCTCTATCCCTATCCCTATCTGAGTCTCTCGCCATCTCCCTCTCCCTCTCGGGGTCCTTGTCCCTGCCTCTCCTGTCCCGCGCTCTGCCGGCCTCCATGGCCAGCGCAGGCCCTGCTCTCTCTGTGCCCTGCTCTCTCTGTGCCCTGCTCTCTCTGCTCTCCCTCCTTCCTGCCTCGCTCGCTGAAAGCTCGCCCGCCCTCCACTGCGACTCGTACACCACGGTCCTCCAATGGCGACGCGCCACGTGTACAAAACTGTACACGTGGCTAGTCGCTGCGGTTGGAGGATGCTCGAGTTCGAATCGCAACAGGGAATAAGGGAGAGGCCCGGGGAAGCTCTGTATTGCGGTGCGCTCTGTTGACGAGGGAGGGGAGGAAGGGAAGCCATGGCGCTCTGCAGAGGCGCCGCCCGCGGCCTGGGAGGCCTGGGAGGGCCCGCGGGCCTGCTCGCGCGGGGCTATGCGGACAAGGCTGCCGCAGCACTCCTGCTGGACGCCGTCCCTCTGCGCGCAGGTGAGCCCCTTGGCGCGCTGTGTGATCTGGAGGGTGATGCAGGGAGTAGGGTGAGGGTGAGGTTGAGGGTGAGGGTGAGGGTGAGGGCGAGGGTGAGGGTGATGAATTGGAGTAGGTTGAGGGTGAGGGTGAAGGGGTAAAAGTGCGAGTGAGGGTGCTACGGATAAAGATAAGGGTGAGGGTGATGCACGGGAGTAGGGTGAGAGTGAGGGTGAGGGTGAGGTTGATGCACGGAAGCAGAGTTAGGGTTAGGGTGAGGATGAGGGTGAGGGTGATGCACGGAAGCAGAGTTAGGGTGAGGGTGAGGATGAGGATGTGGTTGAGGGTGAAGGTGGCGGGGCGGAGAGGGGGGGAGGGGTTGAGGAGTGAGAGTGAGAGTGAGGCTAATGCACGGGATTAGGGTTAGGGTGAGGATAAGGGTGAGGTAATGGTGATGCACGGGAGTAGGGTTAGTGTTTGGATGAGGATGAGGATTGGGATGAGGTTGAGGATGAGAGTGAGGGTGATGCACGAGATTAGGGTTGAGGTGAGGGTGAGGGTGAGGGTGAGGGTTAGGATTGGTTAGGGTGAAGTTGGGGAAATCGTTAGGATTAACGGGTTAACGGGTTAGGATTAGCAATAGAGTTAGGGTTAATGTAAGGATCAAAACGTGTGGTGAGGAAAGTTCGATGGTGACAACAGTGCAAGTCATTTGCACATCACGTTCATGTGTCATGTCCATGACTTCTATATTTGCTATCCATGGATCATAGCAACGTGCAAATGTTGTTCTGACGCTTCTGGGAGGGAGTTCGTGCGAGCAGGTGACGTGTTGGTGCAGAATGAGGCGGACAGTGAGACTGGCAAATCTGTGATCCAGCTGGCAAAGGAGCGGGGTGTGAAGACTATCAACGTAATTGCGGATAAGCCCGGAACAGCGGAGAATGTTGAACAGCTGAAGAGCCTCGGAGGAGATGTTGTAGTCACTGAGTCATACACCAAAACCTGGTATGCTATCCAACCGTCATTCCAGACGCTAATCCTATGCTGGATTCCTAGCGACTCTTTGTCCGCTTGTTTTGTGTTGTACAGCTGAAAATTAACAGGTAACATTGCTTGTTCTGATGACGGGCTTTGATGATGTCGTGTATGGCACAGAGAAAAACGCATGGGTTGGTTAATGTGTATAGGTCCTTCTTTGAATAGGCTGCACTGCCATATTTGTTACTTAAGACAGGCACAGTTTGCTCCGAGCAACATATCCCACATTTGATCATCTGTGGCTCGGTCATTAAAGCAAAAGGAGTACGTTCCAGTGATTATGTGAGCGTAGAAATGGGACGAGCAAATAGCGTCATCTTTTTAAAGCGGTTTGTAGTGTGTTGGTGAGAGAGGGAAAGCAATGTGGAATTTTGTCGTAGAGCCAAAGTCTGTTCGAATGAAAAGACCCGTTGGTAAGGTATTTGAACCAGTCACAACTTTTTTAAGCCAATTGGAATATTGGAGATGCCTGTAACAGAAAAGCCTAGATGTTGATGCACTTGCCTGCTGCTGCTAAATGTTACAATGTGATGGTGCGTCTTGCCAGGTACATAAAGCGCCTGTTGAGTGACTTACCTTCACCTTTAGTCGCTCTCAACTACTCCGATGGAACACAGGCGACAGCTGTAGCCCAACTGTTGGGGGAAGGGGGAACACTTCTAACATACCAGAAATCGCTCCCAAAGGCAGTGCCTTATCCTGGCTCTTCAAAGAGGCCTACCCTTTGGTCAGACTATTTAAAGTCAAAGAACATCACAGCGAAGTCCCTGTCGTGATTCGAGCAGTGATCTGTAAATGGCACAGTTTTCGGGAGTACGCGCTGTTCGGGACCTAACGAATGATCTGTGTAGGCAAATGTAGCGGTAGGTAGAGGGAGATGCGGTGAGGGGGTCATAAGGGACAATGGGGGGAGGGCGTGAAGGGGTAATCTCTGCGCCTAGGAATGTGCTTTATATCACTGAGCGGTGTAGTCTTCAAAAAGCAAAGCTGACCCTTACACTCTTTCTTAGCTTTTTTGCCACCCGTTGGCTAACAAATGGATGGTCTGAAGTGAGGCAGGATAACACTCGTCAGGGAATTCCTGTCACGTTTAGACATTGAAGAAGTCGTGTACCTTGGTGAATGACTCTGGCTAAGGTGCTGTTAACTTCGCCTTTCTGAGCTGTCTGTATCCCCTATTCCTCTTTCCGTGTGCTCTCCTCCTCCTCGCTCTCCCTCTCCCTCGCCCATTCGTTTCCTCGCCCTCCCCTTCTCGTTTGGAAGCTCTGCCGGAGGACCTCCATGCAGAAGTTTCGGCATCTCAACATCATCCCATCTTCCATCTCCCTCGCCTTCCTTCTCTACCCACCCTGATCCTCACCTCCTTGCCTCCCTCTACCCTCTGCGCACCTTTCCTCGGCCTCCCTGTTTCGTCGCTCCCTCTTTCCCTCCCTAAAAACCCTAAGTACAAGTCTGGATACCAGAAACGAGCGAAGGAGAAGAAGGAATACCAACCGGAGACCAAGCACAACACTTTGACAAATTTACCGTCAACTGCATTGCGGCCAACCGAGAAGTAAAATCGGTAAAAGCCGCAACAACCTGATCTTGATGCGCTGCATAGTTCTGCTGCATGCCATTATTGGGATAGAGTGTCTTCACACATTGTCCAGACCTTACAACAAGTACTTAGAACTGAGACTCTTATAGAAGTTCGAGATTTATTACCAAACTAAACCCGTTGTGGGTTGTGGCCTCATGTATCTCATTTTGTACAAAAGAAGCAGATTTCCCGACTGAGGAGTGTGCAACTTAAACGGAGAAATCTCACGATGGCTATAGCTGTTGGGTCGGCTTGGCTCGGCTCTCATCGCCTTTCTAATGCAAGACGATAAAGAAACCAGTAAAGAAAGCAGAACACAAAGCCAAATAAGGGTGTGACACTGGTCACAGTTTGACCACGATGGAAGCTTTCATTGGGTCAAGCGCAGAAGGAAGGAACATGGGAAGAAGGGGATCATGAAAAGGTTTGTATTCACGTTACATTAAGAGGGGCTTAATTCAACCTCAACTTTACATAAAGAAAGAATTAAAGAACGCCCTTTCTCATTTCTTAGACGAGCCAAAGCCGCCGAAGCCCATGAGGCTTGCCATCTCCGGGTCAATGTCTCCAACATCTCCCTCCACAGCCCCTTGCTTCTCTTTCTGAATCCCCAAAGCCGTGGCGGAGGTCAGAAGACCGTCAAGAAGAAGAAGAGAACGGGAAAGGAAAAGGACAAGCAGGAGGAGGGGATAAGAAGACAACGATGATCACCTTTCGTTCTTTTTTCTTTTCTTTCCGCTGTCGTTTTAGCTCCCCTTCCTCTTCTATCTGCGATTGTATTCTTTTTTCCAGATCTGCGTCCAGTCCGGTGGTTTAGTCAGAAGAAAATGAACCAAATTTCAGTTCTATTCAAGTCAGTTCCCCCTTTGATGCCTCCCCAGCAGGCAGCAGCCTCAGCGCAGTGGGCTCACCCTGTTCTGAAAAGCTGGAAGTGTCCGATTGCTTCCTCTTTAATGTTTCAAACCGCTCTTGCACCTGTCACAGTCAACCTCTCATGTTATACTACCACATCACATAACATAACATGACATAACATAACATTCATCCTATTCCTGCTAGTTCTCCCGGGCATGCAAAAAAACTGCTAAAGAGAGACAGTTCGTTTGCTGTTTGAAATTCTTTATGAGGGCTTGTGGCACAATATAAAATCTCTGCTTCTGTAAACTGACAAGTGGTCATCGCGTCTATTATATACTTACACAAAACGGCCTCGTCAAAGAACTCACTCTCACTAATAAACACTTGCAGGGATTCGATATTGCTTTCACAAACGTCGAAACGTCTATGGGGTGAAACTGCAAGTAGTTTTCCCTGCTCTTCATAAATTCTTCAATTCGATCATTGTTTGGCGAGGCACTCCCAAATGGCACCATAACAAATACCTCGTTGATAGGATTACAAAAAGAATAATGCAGAAATGGCATCAGCAATTCAAGATAGAGGTTCAGCCTCACCTGCGAGAGACTTGCACGCTCTACACGCATGGACATACCCAAAGCTCTCTGATCTGCAAATCAGCCTCCAACACGAGCGTATTCAGTACGAATTCTTACCGCAGGAAGGTTTAATGGATAAAAGTACATAGAATTGATTCACACACTTCATGCCTGAGTGACAGGAAGCTCCCAATACACGAGAGCCTGTGATCGAAAAGCAGACTTCATTTGCGAGAAAATGAAAGGCCTCTACTTTAAATACCCTCACTGCTCAAAGTTTATTGAAGGATGGTTGCAACTGAACGGACACTAACTCACGTTTCTTGCCGTTGATGTGGTCGAGATAGTTTGCAGAATCTTTTACGACGCAGTCGCAGACATTGCAGAAGTATCCGGCCTGAAATCCGTTACTAAGGCGTTGTAAGGAGACTGTGGGAAGGTGGGTTTTTTGCCCATATGGAAACCCTTTAAAGAAGGCAAGTTACACTTGAGGCAACAACTACGAGCTCCTCAAAATTGGATACAATTCTCTGTATACTCCAAAGTGGTTTCAGTTCGATGAACTCTTGTTTACTGGTTTATCAAGAAAAGAACCTTTATAACATTGCAAGCATATCTGGTACAAATATTCAAATATGCCTGAACATCTAAATGCATCCCATGTTGCCAAGTAGCAGATGTGGAGTCAAGCAGTCACCATATACGGACAGGCATTGGCTACGAGAGCTATGCCAACAGTCCGGATGGCACAGAGGGACACAGAGCGATAGAGAGTGGGAGAGAGAGAGAGAGAGAACAATCTCAATGTGGATATCCTTTTTAAAACTCTATGAGAAAGCCTGTTACACATTACCTGCTGGTTTAACGGTGCAACTGGTGTCACCACCTGGTCCAACCACATAGAACAACCTGCTCAGATACCCTTACAGTGCTCAAGCTTCTCATTTAAATGTCCAAAGGGAAAAGCCTGAAAGAAACTTATGACTTCAGTATGCAAAACTACCTTGTAGCCATTGAGGCCATATAGCAAAGAAGTTCAAAAACATGCCAATAAGAGCTCACATGGAGGAGTTCACATACATGCCATATGGTCCACATGTTATAATCTGGCTCGCAAGACTCTAAAGCAGCCATGGAATATGTATGAGCCTCTCCATCTCAGATGAGCCCTCCTCACATTCGACCATTCTCACATTCATGCATTGTCGCATTTCGACCAGTTTCGAGCTCACCTGCGTTCGACCCAACCGCGACTCGAGGTCCACTTCATATTCGCGATGCTTCAGCGGTTTGCGCTGCACGGGGGGGCCTCTTGCTGCATTCCCCGGAGTACTTAAACTTAGACAGCTTGAGAGTGACACAAATGGAAGACAAACTGGTTACCTCGTAGGACTCTTTCTCTCCAACAGAAAGCTCTGCTGTGGTCTTACGATACTAAGCTTCTATGATAGATAGTCCCATCAAAATGGAGGGAAACAGCAAGGATCCCCAAAAATGATCCTCTCAATTAAAAAAGGAGAGAGGGAGGAGGGGAGGGGAGGGAGGGAGAGAAACGCACGCTTGGGCTTGCGATGGCCATCCTCTTCCTCTCGCTCCTGTCCCACAAAGAACCCTTCATTCGGGAGTTCAAGGACACCTTCTAGCAGAGCATCACCAGCACAAAATGAAGCGGAGCTCAACAATGTCAATGACAAAGGGAAATTCATACTTGCCTGACAAAAGTTAATATCCAAATGTAACAGAGTGGAGCGGATGCAGACAGCCTCCTTTATCTAATGAGGGTACAGCAAACAGTTACCTGCTCGTCCCTCTCTTTGGCGCGTTCAGCAAACTCATCCCGATCCCATTTTCTTCGAAAAGTGTTGTCCACTCCGCTGGCCTGCAGCCCCCATATAGAAATACTATGAGTAAAGTAGAAGTGTCTGGAAAGCACATGGGCTTCTCGTGCCTTTTAGGTCTATTATTTTTTTTCCTTATAAAAAAATCTCCTTGTTTTTATTTACTGACAACGTGCTCTTTACCCCGTGATGAGTATAATAAGATTTACCCACGGAATGATGGCTTAAAGTTAAAGCGGTACCAAGCTCCGGGGCCCCACGGTCAATTCTTACAAATTTCAAGTCTGAAAGCCTGCTTCAAACATAGACAGAAGTCTCGTTGGAAGAAACACGCAGGAACAAGGCTAGGACTGTTACCTCTTAAATTCAGAAATTAAGTTTAATTGACTCTAAGAACTTGCTTGAAACAGCCCCGGGTTCAATTTTTTAGGACTTGCAAATTCATATGAAGGAAAAAGTATCGAGCTCTGCAAAGGCCTCGGATTTCGCCCTTTTCAGAGACTTTAGTCTTCACCGCAGCAGAACATTGCGAGAAAAACAGCAGAGGCATATCTTAAAACTTAATACAATTGGCCTAAATTTCTTGTTTTAATTCAATCTCAAAGAGAAAGAGAGAGAAAGAGAGAGAGAGAGAGAGAGAGAGTCTTGAAGGAATGTGACTAAGAAAGGTGCGCTTGCTCACGAACCATAGTCTTCCCAAAATCCAGACATCTCAAAGCCAAGGCGTTCTTACCATTTTAGATTTTATCTGCTCCATACTCCAAGGGTCGTAACGGTTACGGAAATCCCTTCATTCAAGAAACCCTAAGAGCAGACAATGTAGCTTTCGCAGCCTACAGATTTTCTGTAAAAAAAAGTTATAGTATATTTCTTAAGAAAAATATAGTTCCTTCCAGGTTCAGGTTACAGAACCACTTAATGGCCCGAGCGAGCATGGCGGGAGGAGGAGCAGTGCGAGCGCTCCACAGAGAGGCCGAGCCGCCATGGATTGTGGTGTACAGCAGTAACAGCACTAAAGACTGAGGACTCTCCAGTGAGGCTAGATGTGTTTTGCAGATGTTGGAGGCGCGACATTAATGTCCGTACTGTAATGTACCGTACCATTCGTACACGAAGTGTACGGGTTGTACGGCAAATACTGATGTACAGGAATGGCGGCGCCGCATCTCCAAGCACATAAGGCAGACTTCAGAAAGCTTGAACCCTACATCTAGTTCCTTGTCCTCGAAAGAGTCTATGTCCCAACAATGTTGTACAGTCTCTAGCGCCGTATAACACGATTCACTTGTCTTTTTTGGGTGTGAATATTATAAATAGTAGAAGAAGAAGAAAGGTGTGGCTTTTTTTTGCTGTGTGTATAAAGAGTTTTTATCATAATTTTGTTGTTGCTTTTCTTCTCTCATCCTTCTCATGGCGAAAATATTAGGGGGGGTACATGTAGAGCAATACGGTACGGTACGGACCCTGACTTCCGTACAATCGCGCCTCCTACGTCTGCACGACACATCTACAGGCCTCTTCAAATAAGGGAGATCCCCTAAATATCGTAAATAGCTTATTTATGTAAGATTTTGAGATTAGTTTACGTGATTTCAACTTAAATACCACACAAGCCCCAAAAAAGCATTTTTTTGGTTAAAAACAAAAAGGAAATGAATTGCATTTGCAACCACAATAGCAATGATGTATATGAACTTTACTTGTTGGTATAACAACACGGCTTTAGAAACTGGTGCAACCTCTTCGACTCTTATAGATTGGTAAATTTTACCAATCAATTAGAACAACTGTGCATTTGGCAATTACAACATATAGTTGCTTATTCAAAAACCCAATTGCACTGAAACTTTGTATATCCAATCCTAAGCTCTCTATTTTCTTTTCCATCCATCATTAATTACTCCAAGTATCACTTTAGAATCCATCATAGTCTTGAAATTTCCTCACAAAAACTCTATTCCAAATCATAACCTTTGAAATTCTAGGTGTAGTCACAAAAGAAAAACTGAAATAGGAACTAAAATTAGAAATGAAATGAAAAATGGTCTCACTCCCTTAAGAGTTTTAGGCTGATCAAGACAGCTATAGAAGTGATGCAAACTACTCAAAGAGACCCTCGAAGAGCGGTCAAACTATCTAATTGTTTGCAGTGAAGAATGCCTTCCAATGAAAAGTCTGTCAACCTCTTTCGAAACTCGTCTTTCTCCCATCCAATTACTGAAAAATCAGACTCGACGGTAGCAGTGTTGGGAAATGATGAAGCAAGGTCTCCACAAAATTCTCGTCCGTACGTGCACGGTTTCGTCCGTACAGTCCATATTTACGTGTGTTTACAAAACCAAGTTAGGGGACAGTCCCCTATCTTAAGCCGAAATCCCCTATTTGAAGAGGCCTGCACATCTACCCTCACTAGAGAGTCGATGTCGCACAAAACGTTGCACAGTGTCTCTAGCGCTATAAAAACTTCTTGGAGCCATTGCTAAGAGAAGAAGCCTTCCCCGGAATGAGGCCGTATCGGATGCTCGATATATCTCAATACTGATCGTATTGAAACATTCAGTATTTGTCGATATTGAACGGAAATATTGTGGTCACATGTTGGCCGTTACTACGTGAAAAACGGTCCGTGTTACTGGCATAGAAATTTATCCAGTTTGATACCAGAACAAGTACTCTTATGATATTTGATTCCATTTTTTTAAAGTACAGTACAGTACTCTTTGTAATTTAAACGCAGTGTTTTGACGAATTTGTTTTTGTTTAACTAGCACGGAACGCGCCAGCCTGAGGAAATTTGAAGCTGCTTGCGCTCTGCACCATTCTGGGCCGTCCGATCTTCTCAGCGTCACATCGGACGGTTCCCCGTGATCTCTGGCTCCCTCCAACGGCTCTTTTTTTCCCCCTCTGTGACCGTTGCAGCTTCAAAGGAGGGCCCTGCAGGACCTCTACTCTCCGGAGCAGCTCTCTCTGCAGCTCCGTTTCTCCTTTCTCCACCACTGCTACTGGCATTGCTCGCGCAGGTTTGCATTGAGGGCATGCATGTATTGATTGGATTAGGAACTGAATGAGCGCCTCCAACAGGCTTACTAGTATGCAGATGTGAGAGGGTTTTTGAAGGATAATGCTTCCCAAGGTCTCTTCCAGGATGTCTGCAGTAAGATCAGAGAATCCTGCGACTCCCTTTCGTTCGTCTTTAACAGACAAGCCATTGAGCCCTATTTCGAGTCACAAGTTGTGGTCCCTGCCTTCCAGATGGCTCGTAGCTTTCAGTCTCAGCTGCCAGCTGACCTTTGAGAAGAACTTGCCAGAGTTCGCGTACATGCGAACTCCTTACGCATATGAAGTATCTCCCATCGCACCAAAGAGACTTTCGTTTCGGACAGCGGACGATGCTCAGGGGTCAGCACTTCTCGGAATTTTGGGAAGCTCTGTTCGTCAGAGAGTCTCGAAGGTATACAGGTTTTTTAGGGTTCCAAAAGGACAGCAATCCTTCATGGCGCTGCTACTGGTCTGTCTGTTCGTGTTGGTCTTCAATGATTGGTCCCGGAGGCGACGACTTGTCGTCCTGCAAGAGGAAATGCTGTGGTCTGGGGAACACCATGTACCCTACTACACCTTTGAAAGCATGCAGCCTGTTAATACGGTAAGAAGGATGCCCTCCCTTTCTTTTTTTCCTCTTTGTTGTAGTGATCTTTTCGGCTATTTAATGTTGAATTCTTCAACCCTTGCTCAGTGATTTTCCAGTGGACCATGGAAGACTAGAAAAATGAATCTTGCTCTGCGTCTATTAAAGAGTTAATGCTACGTTATTATGGCATGATGTGATGTGTTTCTACTTTTTAGTGTCTCTTTTCTTTGCTGACTGGGACAGCTAGAATGTAAAATTCAGGGGATTTGAGAGTTTGGACTAGCATAATCAGGATTTTGAGGTGCATAAAAATAGCAAAAGTCAGTTGAATTTCAGTGAACTACTTCCATTAAGTTACCAGTTGAGACTACACGGCTACTTGCCATGTCCCTGATCTGATTTTAGAAAATCGATAGGCTGAGTTGAATGCTAAGAAATATGTTACTCCTACCAAGATTATAGCATTCTTTCCAGATAATTTTAACTATGTATTTATGTGAGGATTACACACTTTGTGCGATTCTACGAACTGAAAGAAGTCGGTTGGTTATGTAGAAGGAGAGCGCGGCTGTCTCCAATCTGGGCGCGACGTCTCTGGAGGTGCGTATGTTTGTGGTTTTACGTACGCTAAACGGCGAGAACATATCTAGTGTTGCTTTATTCTAAATTTGTCTTCTTTCTTCACCTTCACATGAGTTTTGAGGGATTTCTATGTGCAATGTGACCTGCCGTACTCTACATTTCTTTTTTTAAGGGCTTACGAAGTGCTGCAATGCTGCATGAATGAGTTGGAAATTTGATGATGTTTGGAGGCTGTCGGTGGGAGCAGACGTGCTGGGAGAAGTTCAAAATAGCGTTTCAAGCACTTTCTGTGGTGCCTACTTTTTCACGGGAGGCGACAGGCGAGAAAGCGGGTGGAATCACGTCATTGAATCGAAAGGTAGTGTTTGTTGATTTCTAACTGGGTTAGTCGAGCAACTTTATTTCGCTTTTTTCAGGTTACAAGCCAGGGATGATAGGAATGCTCTTCGGAGTTAGCCATGTCAATTGGACTTTCATGTTAAAGCGGCAAAGACAATGACAAAACATGAAAGGTAGCACATACGTTAGTAATACCCGGAAAAGTGATCTGAGTGGGACCTGCAAGTATTCTACGTTTCAAAGCATTGAAAGAGGCAAGGGTCTGACTGAGAACCATTCTTGCAGACTTATCATCGCTGTCAGTTTTCATATTTTCTTTTCCCCTTTTTCTCCCCAATTGGAAAGCAATGTCAATGATGTCCAAATTAATTTTGACGAGCAACCAGGAAGAAAGGTAAGTAAAATATGATTGTTCTCGTTGTGGTTCGATCCATATATAAGAACACAGAGCACACCAGAAGCTTGTCATCAATCTCTCCCTCTCTGCCTGTCTCTAACCTCTCTCTCTCTCCGCGTGTGCAGGTAAAGATGAAACCTGTCAGGAACGATGACATTCCTGCTGAATGGAGAAAGTGAGTGGGGAATATCCAACCAAGCCCACAGTTTTTCAGAGCGACACTGCCAGACGCTGCAGGTTCCAAAGACGGAAACCTCAGTACAGGCACTCGCCGTTTTTCATTTTCTTTTTTGCACGCACTGCACCGAGGGCCTGCAGATATTGCACATTGAAAGTCCTTGTGGACATTGCATGTCCAAGCAGGTGAAGATCTAGACTTAGCCTTAGTCTTAGGTCCTATCATTAACCATTCATTCGTTCCTCCATTTGACATGCCCTACTCTTAAGGGTGTGCCACAATCCTATAACATTCAAGTCAGAAGGGTCTCCTGAACCTCGGAGGCCTTGGGGCTTTTGTAGGGTTTGTCTGAGTCTCCCTGAATCCTGCGGGATTTCTTTTATGGAGACTCGTTTTAGCAGGTCCACAGGTTAGCAAGAAGTTTGTTGTCGGACCCCAAAGAACGGCCGTCTGAAAAGGGAACTGCCCATCTCTGTGGGAAGAAAGGCGGCTGCCATCGCAGGATAATGTTATCATTACCTTACTGTTGCAATTAATCACTATTTTGTACTCCCCCTGAAGGGATCAGATTGTTTCCTGTGTACTTGTTTAGTTCGGTTTCGTTTATTCCGTCATGAAGTGGTTTCGGTCCTGTGTCCATGTTTGCCTGGAAAAGTTGTAATCGAACGATAGAGAGGGAGAGAATGGGAGTTGGAGAGGGAGAGGGAGCGGGATACAGACATCGAGCAAGGCATGATAGCATGCGTACATGCTAACTTCAATAAATGCATGCAAGCCTGCATGCGACTATCACTTCGCCCCTCGCCATTTTTGCCGGAGAACATTCAGGAGAGTGAGCCATAGCCGCATGATTGACCTGTCACTCGTATTCAACGACGAGCATCGAAAATATGAAACTTAACATGTACTTAGTGAGCAAAACCCTTTACAAAAGATCCCACAAAAGAGAAAAAAAAAAAAAAAAAAAAACGAAAAATGAGACATGCAAGAAGTATGTCTCCCCGATCCTACCAATGGTCACCCAGTCCCCTTCACAGCCTCCGACCTATTTCCCCCTTGAGCGCTGCCAAAGACGAGCCCTGAGTGACCACTTATTTCCTAATCACTGTTCCTATTAAGGTTCAAGCTCACAGACATGACGCTATTCACCTGGACACGCTGCTTCTCACAAAGCAACTGAGCACTCCGCGAGAAGAGAACTGCAGACATCGACATCGGCTTGGTTCACCCTACGAATGAAGCCGCTCATTCATCTTTAGATCGAATGTAATCCAAAGACAAAGCGCTCATTTATTCGTCCCTTTTCTTTGGATAGTTACTCCATCGTCAGGGCGGCCAGGCAGCAAAACAGTGGTCCTGTATGAGGTGGTTTCTGCAAGTTCCCACAAAACGCAAGGATTCTTAGCACTTAGAATCTTCCCCTTTCTGCGTCTGTCCCTCTCCTCCTCATCATGATTGACAAAAATACATTTGACAAGAAGGCAGCTTAACCCAGGATGGTCGAAAAAACACCTCGACTTCCAACGGGACATCTCTGCAAATGCAAATCTCTCTACCCATCATCAAGCCAATTCAACCCAAGGACAACGGCCCATTGCAAAGGTGCAATGATTCCCTGTCAAGCTCATTCACCAGCAAAAAACCTATTACTTGCCCCTCACAAATTTCGTCTAAAGCACATAAACGATAACACGCATCGCAACCCATCCGCATGCTTTGAAATGGGGAAGACAAAATCAAGCATATCCTTACCGAGTTGATAGGAGAGGATGCTGAATTCTTATCGTCATGTGGAACCACCTTGGTCAAACTTAAACCTCCCTTACCTCCACCTCCTCCTCCCCCCTCCTTTCCAGCCATGCGTTCTGCTTTTATGTACCCGAACTCCTTTGTGTACTGCCCCTCTCCAGACGCTCCATCCCAGCTTCCAAACTTTGGTGTCCTCAACACTTTCCCGGAGCTATTACTCTCTCCCTCCCTCCTCCCTCTCTCCGACGTATCCAACAGTCTCCTTGTAACAGCATCTCTTTTATCTCCATGTCCTACCGAACCTTGTGACCACCTCCCTCCCAAAGTTTCAGAAAGCCCTCCCAAAGTGGGACCCACCACTAAGCCTCCCCTACGCACATGAACATCACTCCCTTCAGATGATCTCCTTGTAGCAGTCTTCTCCTCCATTTTCCAAGAGGCTAAAGCACCCTCTCCTTCCTTTTCCTTCACTTTCCTCTCAGGCATACTGTAACCGGCCTTCCGATTAGTTTCTGAACCAGCTTCGACACGTAACGGAGAGTTTCTCTTCTCCTCCTTCATCACCTCAAACTGCTGAGTAAAGCTTTCCCCTGATGCAACTAAACCTTGAGCTTCTTGCCAGCCTCCAAATTTGGGGGTTCTGCTTCCGGGACTCCGAATCGACTCTCCGCTTTCTGACCTCGGAGAGTTTTTCAGAGATTCAACCTGAAGAGTGAGAGGAGGATGTATGAGTGCAGGCTTCTCCCTCTTCTCCCTCTCTCCGCCATCTCTCTTATGTGAGGTCTCATTTAAGTTTTCCCCCTTGGAATGTTCACCACCCGCACTTTCCTCCGCGCTGTACTCCCGCACCCTCTGCCTCCTCCTCTCTTCTCCCCCTTGTCTCCGATCCATTGTTCTCCCCGGACTGCTTCCTTTAGAACCACTTGTCCCCCCCTTGGGAGGAAGATCAGAAGGTGCACATGCTGCAGGAGAAACAAAAGGAGGTTTCTTCACTTCCCACGCTTCCGCGGAACCATTCTTCAAAGGGTTCGTAGTAGACGAAGTCGATTTTCTTTGTGCTCTATATGCAGTTTTTGCATCTGACTTCGTAAGGGAGTCCTGTCCTGACCCTCCCTGCGAGGCAGTGGACGAGGGAGGAGGGCGAGGTTTCCGCAGATCTTCCTTTGTTGATTTTGCCTCTGCGCCGAGGCGGGTCGCCATGGCGAGCTCAAACTGGCCCGAGTAGGTGCCTTGGAGGGGCTTCTCCTCCCACTCTCCGAAACGCGGAACAGGGGCTCTCCTTCCATCGTGGTTTCCCTGCAGGGGAGGGGAAAGGGGGGTCGGTAAGAGGGGGGGGTATATGCGAAATAGGGTTGCGAAAAATCAAATTATTGAGGGGGGGAGGGAGGGAGGGAGGGAGGGAGGGAGGGAGGGAGGGAGGGAGGGAGGTAGAGAGAGGGAGGGAGGGAGAGAGACGGAGGGAGGGAGAGAGAGGGAGGGAGAGAGAGAGGATGAAAGGTAGGGGAAAGAGAGAGGGAGGGAGGGAGGGATTAGGAATTGGAGGGGACAAAGATGAAATATTCGTATGAAATGGAATTTCGATGTGCAGTTTTTATGTGCTGCAGAGAAGAGCCATCGCAGTAAGGAGAAATAAGAAGCATATGTGATTAATTAGAAATCTCACCTTCACGCCAGGTATCTTCTCTGGCCCCTCCATCTCCTTCAATCCTATCCCTCTCGCGTTTTCTCCCTCTCTCTCTCGATTCCTCCCTCCCTCCCTCTCTCCCTTCCTCCCTTCCTCTCTCTCCCTCTCCGAATCTCTACCTCTCCCTTTTCCACTCTCCCACTCCCTCTCGATCCCTCCCTCCCTCTCTCTCCCTCTCCCTCCCTCCCTACCTTCCTCTCCCTCTCCCTCCCTCTTTCTCCCTATCCCTCTCCCTCTCCCTCTCCCTCGCCCTCTCCCTCTCCCTCTCTCTCTCCCTCTCCTGTCCAAGCCCGCAGCAGCTCCGCCCGCACTCAGCTGTTCCGAGCGCTACCAGTCCAGTCTATCACCATGTCTGCTCTGTCGCAACACCGAATCAGTACCTTTGTGAAAGTCGTGCCAGCCGTTCCGAGTACCGATTACATCTCGCTGCGGCCCTTTGACTGCCGTCGACTGCTCGCCGGGCAGCTTCCGCGCGCCACGTGGCACCTCCGCGCCGTCTGCCGACAAATCTGCTGCCGACCTCCAACTGCCATGTCATCAACAACATATTTTTGAACGAGGTTAAAAAACGTTTTTTCACTACCCAGATCCTTCGGATTGGTCCAGTTGGTCCTACACCTTCTCCCGATTGGCCAAGCCTCGCACAAAACGTTTACCTCCCTGCCATGAGAGACGTTTATCTCCTGCCCGAACCCCTCCTGCCGCCCGGGACCGCGCGGGGCCCTTGTCGGTGGTCGCGCCGGT
This sequence comes from Zygnema circumcarinatum, assembly GCA_037447605.1. Classification (NCBI taxonomy): domain Eukaryota; kingdom Viridiplantae; phylum Streptophyta; class Zygnematophyceae; order Zygnematales; family Zygnemataceae; genus Zygnema; species Zygnema circumcarinatum. Next base: position 875,463 of record CM074812.1, on the reverse strand, counting down.
CCAGCCTTGGCCGCCAGCGGCAGGACGCTGCCACGTGACAGTCGGCCAACCGGTGCCGACCTCGCCGGCCGTCGCCTTCAATAAGGCTGGCGTTGCCGACCGGCGCCGGCCGTTTCTGCCGGACCGACAGATCTTCCGCGCCGACTTGGGGCCGCGGCTTTCTGGTCTCGTTCCGGCTCGCCAGTTTCGGACGGCGGAGATCTCTCGGCGTCCTCATATCAACGGCTGAGATTGGAGAAAATCGAGACTTTGTCGTATAGGGTAGTCACCATTGGAACGCTCCTGCTGGCGTCCTTCCAGCCGTCGATCGTTCTCCTTCGTGCATTTGGAACCGTCGATCGTAAGTCACGTAAGCTAGGGGCTCGTCAGCGTGGTGCTCCATCAGGCGGTTTGGCGTCGGCCCTTTTTGACTACGTGGCGCTGACGTGACACTGACGTGGCTGCCGCGTGTACGTTTTTTTGGTAGGACACCGTGTTCAGAGTTTTTCGAAAAAAACAATACCGGCACGCCTCCAATCGAGAGCCACTACGCAGAAGAGTTCAACTTATCATCCACGTGGTGAAAGATGATTGGCTACATGTTAAAAAGCGGAGCCCGCAAATCCAACGTGGCGCGTCTTGGGAGCCACACGTGCTGCCCTCATTGGAAATACGTTTCCGTGCCAGCGTAGGTCGGCGCCGCGTCGACCTTTCACATGCGCATGTTGTTGTTGAACGTTCCGTTGTTCGCAGCCTTCCTTCGGTCATTATTTGGAGGTTGCGCATGGAACAGAGTCAACTAATACTTGGCATGTTGCAATAGAATTGGCAAAAAATGGCAAACCAGGCCATGGGTGCCATGGCACATGGTGGACCTCCATTGAGGGCATAATGTAACACAATCCAATCATAGCTCGCCACGTCGGACTGAATGCACACTTGGTAAGCGTAGATTGGTCGATGCCATCCAAAGGACCCTCAATAGAAACCCATCCTATGAAATCACGAATGGCCGGCAATGGAATCTTTATGCCAAGAGTCTAAACTTTTACTATAGGGGGATTCAGACCTAACTTCGCAGTTCTGGAATCCGAATTGGCTTGCTACGGATTCTGATCCTGGACCATGTCGTATAGTACCGTAATCGGTAGCACGCAAATTCGGATTCCAAGAGAGGAATTCAAGTCTGACCCCCCCGATATATGGTATAAAATTTGGGCATTTGGTAAACAGGAAGTCCTCATACAAGGGGTTTGTCAGAAACAGAATACTTCCAACTTGCAAGGGCTTTCTACAACCTGCCAAGATCAATGACATTGGAACATTAACGACAGGTTGCTGGACGTACAGCGATAAATTCGCATATCTTTATAGGGTTGTCGAGCCTACTCTCTGTTCTTATATTTTTTTCATTAAAGTAACTTAACCTAATCAGCTATCAATACCTTCGTTTTTCTTGAAGGTTCTCAGGCTCTCTCACTCTACAACGGCTTCCGCATCAATAGTATGATTTACAGTAAACCACTTGATTCTTTCCCTCTATGTTCAACCAACCAATGTTCACATGAGCACCTCCAGCCTCTGCCAACGCCTTCAAATAAACCACGAACTGCTCATAGGACTCAACGGACTGTTGCGACCCCCCGAGAACTATTTTTCTCTCTGGAAACAAAGCTGGGAAGACGCAACAAGGGACGACAGCAAATGGTTTCCGGAATTCCACGGCAGCCTTTACTATCAGTTCTGTAGCCTCATCGGGATGTAAACCCACAAGGCATGAACTGGATCGCACCATAGACCTCCACTGCGGCTTGTCAAGATCAAATTCGTCTTGAACTACAGATGGGAGACTTGCTTCTGGATGACTTGCAAGGTATCGATGCTCAAATCTAGAAAGTTTTCGAAGTCGGGGGTCAACAAGTGTCGTGGTGACACTGTGAATCACATGCAATGCAAAGGAAAGAGACCCCCTCCCACCCGCAATATCTAGGACACCCTCTCCTGACGAGAGAAGAGCTGCTGAAAAAGTACCCATTAACCATTCTGCAAAAACCAGTGCACGCAAACCCTTCCGTGCCTTGGCATGCGGATCGAAGGGGTCCTCCTTCTCAGCAAATTGAACCCTCCGCCTTTCGATCCTGTTCGCTACCCAAGCCTTTCGAGTCAGTTCATAGATACGGCCAGTAGGATGTTCATAAGGACACAGTGCACCATTACTGCAGCTTCGAGTGTTTATCCAGTATTTGCATGCCTTCCGCCAATCAATTTCTTCGAATAAAGTTACTGCTGCGACTCTCGCTTCTTCTACAGGCTGAGCTTCGCACCCAGCTGCCAACCCTTCCACTTCCACAGTATGAGTTTTCTGGCCACTATCTACACCTGCTGCCGATTCAACTTTTGAAGTTATCTTCATCAAATCCAAGCCAGCACATTCCTCCTGTGAAGTGCAATTGCCGTCTGCCATGCAATTCTCTGTTTGAGGCTCTGAATTTGGGGAAGAACACAGTGCAGAGTGCTCTTGACGACTGGCTATACTCTCATGCATCTGAGGCCTCTCTACTGCTGGAAATCTGCAGGATGTCTGCTTGATGTTTACAAGAACAATGACCTCAAATGCATGAAAGACGACATGATTGCGCTTCATGTCATTAACCTTTTCCAGGTGTTGCCCGCGAGCAAGCACCTTGTCTCCCAAATGAAGCCGCGATGAATATTTTTTAACATCCGCGCAAAGGGGATGCTTCAACACAACCTCAATCTTGCCTCCTCCTTCAAAGGCGACTGAATCGATGCCCAACGAGGACGCTATCAAAGGCGTCTCTACTGCCATCGAAGATAAACTTGCTTCAAAATCTATTAGCATCGCCGACATTCCTTCACCTGCAGCACAAAGAGGGGGATGCAAGCGAAGGTCGAAGAAGAATATTTTGCGACTGAGCTTCCGAAAATGTACAATTGTTCCTGCAAAAGCCCACGGCACGCGGTCGAGGCGCGCCACATAGCCATCGCCTCTCTGGGGAGAGGTGCAAGAGCTCGCCTCCCTGCCCGCAGCCTGCAGATCCGCCATGGCCGCAAACCCTAATCCTTCCCTCCTGGAAGGCGGTAGCAGCAGCCCCTGCACCTCCCTTCCGAAGGGAAACTGCATGCAGCCATGACCTCGTCAGAACGAGGGTTTGGGGTTCTTTGCCCCAACTAAGAAGTTAAAGTTGCAGTTAATAGCTGTAGTTTAGACAAATCAGAACTGCTACATCCTTATAAATCTTCAATTCGACGCTAACTGCGCACATAGCTTGGTCAGCGATGAAAATATCTCCTTACTGTACCTTACCATACGGGTCTCGCCACGTTCGCGTTCGTACGGTACCGCGTGGCGGGCTTTGACATTCCCCCAAAAATTTGAAGTCAAAATCAGTACATCTTGTCCTTCTAAATTAAATCAAACTGGATTCACAAGTACCGGTACGAGTACTTGTTTCGAGTTATCCGTATGTCCCGAAATGAAATGTCAAAGTTCGAGAAGCCCTGTTCTATGAGTTCACATGTTTGCAATTTTCCCGTAAAACAAGCCGTGAAACAGGCCCAGTGCAGTTCAGTAGTCAGCAGGCACAAGCCGTTGCCCCTCCGCTGGCAGCAGGCTGCCGGTAGGGCTGCTGTAAGGCGGGGGAGGGAGAGAGAGAGGGGAGGAAGAGGGAGGGGGAGAGGGAGAGGGAGAGGGAGAGGGAGAGGGAGAGGGAGAGGGAGAGGGATAGCGGGCGGAGGGAGAGGAGGAGGCGCGTATTGGTGCTGCAGCCGCGTCCACTCCCTTTGCCGGGGGCGTGGAGTGGGCACGGCGGCGTCGTCTCCTGTTCATCCTTGTACTGCCGCTTTTCTTTTCAAGTTGCTTTGCAAGGTATGTGTTGCCCGCTAGGGTTTGGCAAGGTTTTCATATTGGAAGTGGCATCAGGACTGCTTGAAGGCGTAGATTGATGGAAGCTTCGTGCTTCCTCCTTTTGCTCGTGCTTCTTCTTCGTCTGCTGTCAGGCCTGGCAGGACTACGCTGAGTCAGAGAGCTGCTTGGACTGTGTTTGCTTTGAAGACATCCCGACGAGGCGGAGTGCTTTTTGAAGTATGCTTTTTCTCCTGCATGTTTAATTCTTTGTCTGCCGGCAATCATATTGGCATTCCTGCTGCCGTTGCATGACTCTTGTCAAGTCTTGAGCTTTAGGAATTATAAATGGTTACTTTCTGAGCCAATTTTTCCCGTCGCATGTCAGGTCAACTCATTTGGAAACGCAAGCATTCACCATGTTGGGCCTGGACCGTAGGTAAGAACATTTGTCTTTGGACACTGTGCTGGTAAAGAACCAGTCACACAACTGTGTCGTCTGGAGGCACCCTTATTAGTTTAAACGGGCGGTTGATGCCGTTTATTGTCACGTTGTGACGAGTATTAACCCTAAATAGAGTCGCACAATTAATCTTGTAAGTTACCAGGAAACAAAGAAATTTTGTCGCTCACTTGAATTCGTCAGTGGAGGAAGGTTTCCGATGGGTTTCCTTCCTGCTCCCGTGGTGGAGCCGGAGGTCTATGTTGAATATGGACCTATTCGCAGTCTGTTACGCGACTGTCCGTTTCTCGGAGGCTTTATTCCATGCATCAAAGGAGCTTTTCTATTTCCTATCTCACGCAATTACCGGCGTGCTCTCGTCTCGCAATGGCCCCGCTTTCTCCAAAGTGAATCTTTTCTTAAGTTCTTTAATCCCTCTGAGCCAGGTGTTTTTGTGGCTTCTTTTCCCGTACAAGCTCTCATGCGCCTATCATTTTGAGCATTTCAGGGAGTGCCTAACGGACAAAGTGAATAACTGTTTTCCAGGGGGAGTACGTCTACCCGTCGGGGCATGACTGTACTGGGGAAGATACCTGCAGTACCAAAGCCTATCAATCTACCAAGCCAACGGTACAAAGCAGTACTTCATTCAGTTAGTCTGGATGTGCACTTCGCACTTTTTCCCAATTCATGAAATCTGTCGAGTGGTGGAGTCAATAAGGAAGTCTTAATTTCAGCTGTTTAGGAGTGAAGCTGTTTTGCCATGTGGTATCGCACGAATAGCTTGTCAAGCGGTATGGATAGTGCCATTTCCACGAAGATGCAAAAGTGAAATTGAACCATCGTTCCATAGAAATATATAGAACGAGGTGCAAACCGTTTGCAGGAAACCGTGGCTAGGGCCTCTTGTGGTCCCCTCTCTTTCTTGTTATGCGTGCATCCATAATGAAAGTACAAGTATCACTTCAGGTTGTCAAAGTAGAGTAGGGGTCTATGGCATCCGAGTGCTGTAATCCCTGTTATGGGTATTAATGCACTCAGACAGATGCCTTATCTAAGTATCTTGCGTTTGGTATTTGCATTCTATCCACACTGTCACAAACCATGCTTTAGTGCTGTAGTGAATTGTACACTTTCACCTTTTCTGGTTGTGCTCTTACCTTATTGTTTTGGGGCAAATCCTATCCCGTTAGCCTTAGTTATGTGATGAACGTTTACCTCTAGTCGAAGGTGATGAAGAATGGTGCTGATAAAGGGAAATAAGTAATACTGCTCATAAGTAATGACCATAAATGACTTTGTGAGTAAAAAGATTTGTTCATGACCAGTGATTGGTTGTCATGTATACGCAGGTTGGAGAATCGGGGCTTGGATCCAAATGTGGAGATTGTACCACGGTGAGTTCACTGAAAGATGTTGCATTATTAACACCTGCTGAGTCGGTGGATATGTGAAGTGCTGTCATTTGAATGCTGTTAGCTTATCTTGAACAAGTTGTGTTTGTGAGGTCTGCGGCTTGTATTCCACATTTTTCCTTCAATTAAATTTGGAAATTATGAAAGTATGACACTTTGGAGTATATTATTCGAGGCTTTGAGTACAATTGTAATTATGAATGCCGACTCTAATTTAGAGAGAAAACCAGCATAGGTTCTTCTACATTAGCGATAGATTACAATCTCTTCCTTTTCAAGAATGGTATGGCGAATGTATTTTTGCTTAAGAAGTGTGCTGACTGGAGGTGGAGTTTGGGACAGGGGGACTGTTACGTGGGGAGCTTCAACAGCAACAGGGAAATCGCCCCCAACGTCTGCCTCTGCGACAGGTGCTTGGGGATCATCAAACAGCAGTTCTGCCCCAAATGCATGGGGTGCCCCTACCCCTACCACTGCCCATGCTTTGCAACAGGAGCATGGGAGCGAAGCTTCTGTGAGTGGACCATGGCCAGGAATAGCTGCAAGCAGCAGCATAGGAGAAGGGAGGCCCCATTCAGGTGGAAGTGGTTCACGCCCTTCATCTGCAGAGGCAGGTGCAGATCGTGGAGATATTCAGGGAGGTCTTAGTAGCAGTTGGCGACAGGTGACAAGACCCGCTACTGCATCAGCAGTACAGTCGCAGGCCGGCTATGAGCAGCCCTCTCAACCCCAAAGGCCCCATAGCGCAGAGGCTCGGCATGGACCAGGAGTATATATGGGACTTTCGAAACCTGGGGATGGCTCATCTTCAGCTGCTACTGCTTTAACTCCTGCTTGGAGCGGCACTGGGGCAAAAAAGCTTGTGAGTCCTATGGTTCTGCTCTGGAAACTCACCATCAGCAAGTTACATCAAGAAGTATTTCTTGCATCCTGAGTGTATCTGTGTTGATGAAGTCATTGAAGGGAGCCCTCATTTGGTGTGGGCTAGCCTTGCAGTGGTCTTTGCAAGTCGCTCAAGGAAATAGCTTGATATTGGTTTGACAACCGCGGGTTTTCACCCACTTATTGATTTTGATTCTTACATTGGCTGCAGGCTGAAGAAGCTCACCAGGCTGCAAAATTCCAGTTGTCGGGAGGAGACTTTCCTAGCCTTGGCTCCGAGAAAAATCCGGATTTACGTCCACACGGTATTGTCTACGGTTATGTTCATGTTCATTAAAGGCAATCATTTGTAGCTCTCGAAAGTCCCTCCAGACTTGTTGGTTTAGCCTGCAGACTGCCTCTTGTGTCATCCATAACAGCCCTTTGTAAGTTCTTTGGCTGTTAGGCAGCCACAACAAAGTCGTCGAGACCTCCATGTGATGCATCGACGTCAGCTCTTGACTTCAATCACGCTTAACAATCACATGAGGACAAAATTATTGGTATGTCAGTAATATAGTAGTATTCTTATCTCGTACGGATTGGCGTTTGTGCATGTCAGCTCCTCCTGCATCAACGGGTGCAGTTGAGACAGGAACTGAGGATGCGTCTCAGCATAAGGAAAGACCGAAGAGCGCAGAGGATCGAAGGCAAGCCGGAAGGCCAAGTACTTTGGGTAAGTCTCGGAGCATAGCATTTTGAAAGTGCTTTGCCGATTTAGTAAAGAATGGAAAAAATGGCTGCATGCTGGAAGAGCATGCTAGACTGGATATGAATTTCCATTTGTCATTCAAAATCTCAGTCCTTTGCAACTATCTTCTCATGAATCTTGTAGGTGGTTCATCAGAAGATCACTGGCGGAGGGATGAGAATGTGGGAGTCGGAAATGCCCCACCGAGTGACTCTTGGCGGAAAACCACTGTCGATGCTGAATCGATTTCAGGGCCAATTGGACCCCAATTTTCCGACAGTTGGCGGAGAGAAGCAGGGCAACAACCCGGACCTGGCAACCCTCCTGACAGCTGGCGACGTGAGATTGGTGGACCATCAGAAAGCTGGCGACGAGATGGTCCACCAATTGGTGCATTTGGTCCGGGGGGCCCTCCTCCTCCTCGTGGGTTTCTAATGAAAGGACAAGATGGTCCTCCATTTGGCCCACATGCTCGCTTTGGACCTGGACCAGGGGGGTCTTTTGGTGGACCAATGGGGCCGGGAATTGGGGTTTTTCCCAGAGGGGCAGATGTATTTGCCGGTCCCGGCCTCTTTGGTAGACCTGTTGGTAGGTTTCCAGGAATGTACCCAGGTCCACCAAATTTTGACGGCTACTATGGGCCTCATATGCCTGGCCCAGGGTTTGGAGGAATGGACGAAAGGGAGTTTATGGGAATGGGAATGGGGGGTGGTGGACCGGGACCTTACAATCAAGCAAGAGGTTTGATGGGTTTTGGACCAGTTATGGGTCCTATGGGACATCCTGATAGGAGGTTTGGCCCTAATATGGGACCTGGTCCAGGGGGGATGGGTGGTCCTGTAAGTGGAGTTGGGAAGTTAGCTTCAGGTGCACGGCCTGTTGAAAGAGGGGAGGGTTTTGGGGGCGAATCAGAAGGGGTTGACATGGCAAGGAAGGAAGATTATGAACGTAATGGCATGCGATTGGAAGCGAGAAGGAGTTCAGAGCACTCTGAAGATGTGCGGCGAGGAACCCATTCGATGGGACGAGCGATGATGCATCATGGTCACTGGGATTGGGCTACTGCTAGTGAAGAAGAGGCTGGCATGGACTTTTCTCAGCCCGTCTTTGAAGAAGGGATTTCAAAGGATTCAGGATTGCATCCCAGCGAGGGACAGCAAACTTCTGAAAAAACCGCTAGTAGTTCACAAGATGCAAGAGGGTCTAACGAAGTTATTGATAAGGGAGGATTGCGAGATGAAAGCCCGAGAATGGGGCAAGGAACACTAGTAACTAGTGAAGTACAGAGCATTGATCTTGACGGTCGCTTGGGAGGGGCCAAGTTATCTCCATCTGAGTTAACTAGGAGTTTGGATGGTGAAGCAGGCAGCTCTGAGAGAGCTGATGCTGAACCAATTTTGCCAAGTCCTTCAGGCTCTGCCAACGAGTCTGTGAAGGGCCAAGAGCCGTTCCGAATATTGAAACGGACTGGGGATTCAACTGCAGAGACAGGAGAGGTAAATTCTGTGGTCGTCTCGTCAACATCATCTTCCAAGGAGCTACCGATTTCTATCACAGAGAGCGAAAGGAGGGTTGCAGAGAGTCTTAAAAGTGATGTTCCAAGGTCATCTAATCACGGGGAGCACGACAAATTTGGAGTTCAAGGAAAGACTGAAGCTTCTTCTCCAGTTAGTCCCGTACAGAGGCGAGTAACAACTTCAGAAGAACGTGGAGGCAAGATAGAAAATCAGGCTGAAATGAGGGCAGATAGTCTGCATTCTGACAGGTCTACTGGTCACATGGAGGCATCTGTCTCAGCCCAGATCAAACAGGATGTGTTTGGTGGTTTACACCCTACGACATCTGCAGCGCCGATAGTTAAACATGCAGCAGTCATGCCTGGAAACATGGCAAAGCCAAATGGGAGCACTGCCCCAGATGGTGAACATGTTTTAGGAAGCAAAGATTTTACTGAACATGCAAGTGTCCAACGACTTCAGCTTGATTCTAGCAGCAGTTCTGCTGTGGGCTCACGCAACATTTCTGAAGTTACCCCAGTCACTGACGATATGCCCACAGCAGTTTCAGTGGAAGGTCAACCGGCGGGCCACGTTGTGATTGGGGAGGGAGGAACGGAGGGGCACCGTCAGGTTGGCGAAGCAACATCACTCGGCTCTATTGAGAATGGCAGCTCTGCAGTGGGATCTGCATCTTGGGATTATGATGCACAGGTGATAATCTAGACTTCTGTGTAGACCTATTCTCTCCTGTTCTCTTGTATGGATGTTTCCCGACGTGTTGAGTAGGTCTACCTGGCATGGTTGTGGTCTACATTCACATGAGATGAGGATTTTTTTTTCCTTGCAGCAAGGACGACTTAACAAATCAGTGAGAAGAGCTCAGAGGATACGAGAATGCTTTCAGCTTATTGATTTTACGTTTTTATAGTCTGCTCGAGGATATCTATTGCAAATAGAGCGCAAAAGGGAAGGCTTGACTTCATTTGTGTGAAATCGGAGGGCTCTCTGAACCCACTCATTTATGTAGTATCTTCCTGTGTAAGCGAACTTATGCACTAGAATTGAGCTTGTGAACAGAGAGCAAAGCTGAGGGAGAATGCGCAGCGAGCACAACAGATCAGGAGGGCTGAAGAAGAGCGAATCAAGGAGCAGCGTGCTCGGGCTCAAGCAAAATTGGAGGAGCTTGAACGCCGTAGGGCTCAAGAGGCAGCTCAAGGTGAAGAAGCTATTGGAGACGAAGGGCAGCAGAAAGCTACCTTGTCTGTAATGACCACTGCCCCACAAATTGTGACCGAAATTCAGGAGAGTGGGTCCTTGGAAACTGTGCCTCCTGCTGTGGCAACAGGGGTTGCATCTCAGCAGTTGAGTGGTTTGAGTGGGAAGGAGCAAGTGCGGGAGCAGGGCCGCCGTGGAGATAGGGGTTTAGGTGAGAGGAAGATAGGCCCTGTTCGTAGCAGGGAGAAATTGGGGCATGGTCCAACTCCTCCTGGTGGGTCGGCTTCCTCTGAACCGCCATTGCTGCCTGCCCCAAACATGCAGCCATTTGCATTTCCTCATGCTCCGTCCCACCCCCAGCCTCACATGCATCCCCACTCTCAACCACAATCATATCCCCGCCCAAGGCCCCAAAATGGGTTTCAAGGTGCTTTTCCTGGCAGAGGACATCCACCCCCTCCTGCAGGGGCAGTTCATGGACCCCATCATGAACCCAGTCATCACCATGCAGTTCATGTGCATCCTTCCCCTCCTCCTCCGATTGCTGCTGCTCTCGAAGGTGTGAATATAGAGCAAGAACAGCTGAAAAGGCACGCGCAAGGGCCAAATAGTCCTTCTGGAAAGCAACCTTCAAGGCTGTCAGATGTGAAGGAAGCTCGACCGCAGGTCCATCCTCCCCATTCCCACCAGCAACAGCAAGTGCAAATGAAGCAGCACAAGCAGCAACCTCCAACTGGCCCACAGGTATCTGCTCAAAGCAACTCTCGCAATTTTTCTGGTCAACCGACTCTTCAGTACCGGCCTGTCCACCAAGATTCTTCGCTACCCCAGTCTTCTCAATCCCGCCAAACCACTGCTTCAGTTCATCAGCAGCATTCACATGGACGACAACAGCAGCAGATACAACCTTCAGCACCACCACAGGCTCAACAAATGGCAGGTTTCAAGCATGTCGGTGCTCAGCAACATGGTGGACAGCAGCAACTAAAGGAAGGGCCGGCAGGCGTAGAGGTAGCAGTAGCTTTAAAACCTATTGAGCCTATTGTTTCTCCATCAAAGGTAGTGGAGGCCGGGAAGCATGCTAATGCTGGAGAAAAGGAGGAAGGCGAAGGATTAGGTGGAGGGAGTAACGAAGGTATCGGGCAAAAAGCAAAGAGAGGTGGTGCTGGAAGGGGTAGGGGGGGCAAACACAAAGCAAAAGGGAGTGAGGGCACAGGCAATGCAACATCTGTTCGCAATGTTGAGGGTGCAAGTGATGCGGTTGGTGGAGATGCAATATTGGTTGAAGCAAAAAATGGCAGGAAAGATCATTCATCTCAAACTGTGGTGCCTACAAAAACCACAGGCAAAATTTTCTCACCTAATGAAGCGACTGTTAGTGAGAAGATAAGTCCTGTTGCTGGTCAAGTCTTGGACAGGTCCGTGCCTGGTGGGGAAAGTGGAAAAGGTGGCTCAAAGGATACCCACATGGACCCCGGTTTGCCATCTATGTTTGGGGAGTTTCATGTCAGTGTTATGGAAGTGATTCCAAACAAGCTTCCTACAGATGGACAGCACGGTAGGGGGAGTAGCCAGCCCCCCACAGGGAAGTCACCATCTGCAGTTGGAACGGCAGTTGGAGTCTCCAAGGGACCGCAATGGGTGGTCAGAGATAAAAGCCCGCAGGATGTGAGACTTGCCGATAAGATTCATCAGGGAGCAGCAGAGGATGTATCTGGTCGCTCTTCCGTCCGTGTTCCTGCAGCAGGTGGACCAAGAGCAGGCGGTGGCATACGAGCAGATGCAAGCAATTCAGAGAGTGCACCCTCAAATGAGAGGATTCCAAGAGGAGCAAACACTGAAGGTGGGGGCAAAAGTCGCGAGGATGGTCGAAGCGGCCCACAACAGATTCAGCATCAGCAGACGCAAAAGATGAGGAGGGCTGAGCTTGAAAGGTACTCACCGAAAGCTGGTAATCAACTGCATGGAGACTCAGCACACCCTGTTGAGGGAGGAGAGTTAGTTGCCACTTCTCACTTGGCAATTCATTCAGTCTCCATGAGTGAGACTACCAATCATGAGAGCAAGGCCGGTCAGGCTACGGTGCAGAGGCAGCAGCCCCTTCCCCAGGTAGCTCCTATTGAGACCTCTTCTACAAATTCTGTAGAGTCTAAGGCTCGAGGGTCTGGGAATGATGTTTCGGAGGGAAGGCAAGATGATCGGCTAGCAGGGTTCAAAGCAGGACGGGGTAACGGCCCTGCTGGGGGGAGGAGGGGCCACTACAGAGGTGGCCACAATGGAGGTATGCCGAAGGAGCAGAACATCGCCCACATGCAGCATGTAGCAGCTCAACAGACAACCACACCTCCTGTGAACCTGCCGCAAAATGTACCGACTCGAACTCCTCATTTTAGTCAGCATGCACAGACACAGTCAACTCTCAGTAGTCAGAATCAACGGCCGCAAGGATCTGGGGAGCGTTCTCGGCCGTATGTTCCAAACCAACGAGTTAATCAGCAGCAAGTGCCTTCACAGCATCTCTCAAGTCAAACTGTGACAGCACTTCATGAGGGCTCTCCCAATCAACGCTCTGTAGGAGTGGCTGCATCGCACAATCCACCTGAGAAGCAAGGTGGGATGACGGGGTCTGCTCATGGCCCTGTTTTGGCTGCCCCACAGCAGCAACAGCAGCAACATCAGCAACATCAGCAACATCAGCAACATCAGCAACAGCAGCAACATCAGCAACATCAGCAACATCAGCAACAGCAGCAACATCAGCAACAGCAGCAACAGCAGCTTCAGCGGCCTTCATTGCAGCCACAGCAACAGCAGCAACTGCAGCAACCTGCAGTTGCAGCTGCAGTTGCAGTTGGGGGTGGAAATTCGCCTTCAGTGCAACCCAATCCTGGGCCCGACCATCCTTTCAGTGGAAAAAATGTATCCGTCTCAGGAGCACACCATCAAAGTTCAGGGGGATTGCGGGCAGACTCTCGTCAGGGAAATGTTCCACGAGGAGGTGAGAGTGGACCGGTGAACAGGTCTTCCCATGGGGCTGGAAGGGGAAGCGGACGAGGAGGTCATGTGGGTGGGCCGGGACGAGGATCATATGGAGGGAATAGAAGCGGTGAAACTGACAATCGTCGCGAGAGGCCAAGGATGGTGATTGATGCAACCAGAGGAGCAGTCCCGGGCCAGGTTTCAACTTGAAACTTATCAGCCTGTTGATCAGGTATGATCATAAGGTTCTGTTCAGCCTCTGGTTTCATCCTTCACTTTCTAATCTTTCAGAAGAAACGTGCACACTGCTGAAGCCACACCTAAATCATCATTTCAGCGTATACTTCTCAGGAAAGCCTTGCACGGTTTGAGATTCGGTGGATTGGAGTGACCTCTTGTGAGGCATTATTGGGCTGTTGGTGAATGAGGAAGGACAAACGAAAGACAGAACATGGATGGTGTATATGGATTGATCAGGAGGGTGGCAAAGAAATTTGTTCTTTTGCGAGTCCTTTCTGCAGAGAGTGGGATAGAATGGGGTGTCGCCTATACATTTGAGCCAGGCTATGGGCAGACACCTGCCTTTTGCACCTTGAGTCATCAGGAGAAGTTTTGTGTTATCAGCTCAGTTGAAAGGTTAGACATTGCCAGACTTTGAGGGGAAGGTTGGAGCTGACGCAGCTCATCTTGGGAATCCCACTGGTCCTGAGTTGAGGCAAGCAGAAGATTTTGTATACTGTAGATGTCGCTATGATTGAGCTACCATGTATCCAATTTCTGACGGTTTTGTGAATATGACAAAAAAAATTGTCTGTCCTTGTTCTTGTTCTCGAATCCCTCTCTCCTTTCCCGTCTCCCTATCGTCAAAAGGTTTTGCAGGCAGCATGTGAAGGTGAACTTTTGTGGTCTCCTTTGCATACCTTTATGGTGCTCTCAGATGCCATGACACAAGTCTTCGCAGCTTAGAGCAGGCATGGAGGCCCTCTATGGTGCCCCATCTCACTTAGTATAGTAGGGTGCCCACTTTAGGTTTCCAGCGATTGTAAGGGTGATATAGACATATGTTGAACTTCAAGGTTGTCTTCGAGAGGTCTTGAGCCAATGTTTTCGTTCGGAAACAAACCATAGTTCCCAATTGTTGTTTGTGTCGAATTGTGAACTGTTGGTCGATTGATTCGAAGCTAAATGGAGAGGGGAGAGGGGAGAGGGGAGAGGGGAGAGGGGAGAGGGAGAGGGAGAGGGAGAGGGAGAGGGGAGAGGGAGAGGGGAGAGGGGAGAGGGAGAGGGAGAGGGAGAGGGAGAGGGAGAGGGGAGAGGGAGAGGGGAGAGGGGAGAGGGAGAGGGGAGAGGGAGGAGAGGGGAGAGAGGAGAGGGGAGAGGGAGAGGGAGAGAGGGAGGGAGAGGGAGAGGGAGAGGGAGAGGGGAGAGGGGAGAGGGGAGAGGGGAGAGGGAGAGGGAGAGGGAGAGGGGAGAGGGAGAGGGAGAGGGAGAGGGAGAGAGGGAGAGGGAGAGGGAGAGGGGAGAGGGGAGAGGGAGAGGGGAGAGGGAGAGGGAGAGGGAGAGGGGAGAGGGGAGAGGGGAGAGGGAGCGGGGAGCGGGGAGCGGGGAGCGGGGAGCGGGGAGCGGGGAGCGGGGAGAGAGAACAATGAATAAGCCGGCAAACCAGTTTATAAAATTTCACCTTAAAATAATACATTTTCAGTCCCAATCTCTCGCCCTCACTCCCTTCCCCTCCACAATCCCTCCCCTTAACTTTCAAAAAAACGAAGCCGGTGATTGTTAGAACAGCAGTTCTAGTGTCAAAAATTAGACGGATGAGTTCCGCCATTTCCATGAGCTGGCGCCAGTTCCTCAAACAGTTGGAACAGTGGTGCACACAGAACAGGCCACCCAAAAAATCGTGAAGCATTGATTCACTCCAGAAGTAAACTGTACACGCTGAATTTCTTTCTCTGTCTGCACTTCAACGAAGCCTTCAGCCAATATGAAACGTTGTTCCTGGAGTCCTTGGTCCACTAAACAACCTTACCTTGCCCGCTTGCTGCTTCTCCATCAACCAGTAAAATGGAACTATTCCATTTATCCCCTCGTTAAATTAGATGGTGGCAAGGCAATCCATCATCCACGTCTCAACAATGGAAGCTGCACGAACCAAGGCGAATAGTGAGGGAAGGGAAGGGAAGGTAAGGAAAGGGGGCGGGGGCGGGGCTGGGAGGGGGGAGGGGGGAGGGGGAAGGACGGAGGGGGGAGGGAATGCGAAAAGGAGACGGATAAGCAGATTGATAGAAAGAGCAGTTAGTTGAACAAAAGTCGTGCAAAACTGGTCTATCAGGAGCCTACCCAGTAAGGACTCCTTCCACACGTGTAAACCGGCCTAAAACTTACCTCCACTCCACGTGCTCCGATTCGATTTCGAATTACAAATGCAAGCACAGACGTCGCGAATTCATCCGGCTCGTCCTCCTGCCAAAAGCACCTCCGCACACAGCAGAGTAGTTCATACTATGAAAAGGACAAACTGCGTTTCTGCTTTCGAAAGTGAAGGCACCTCTTAACCAGAGGGCATCTCTCTCTCTCTCCCTCTCGCTCTCTCCTTTCCTCTCCACTTGTTCTACTCTCAAGGTCACTGCAGAGGCAGGCATGAGGTCCAAAAGTGCAAAAACACTAAAGTTCATTCTTTATGTTGGATATGATGTATACCATGTGTTAACTCAAATCTTCTCCTTCTTCCTTTACTGTCAATACCTGAATTGCATGGCCGGAATGTCGTATGACAAGCATCTGAAACTTGCCCTGCATTTGCGCAATAGTCAGGGCTCTGCCACCCCCCCAAACAACGTGCAAAGTGGCAGGAAGAGTCAACACAGTGGTTATAAAAAGAAAGACAGAAACGACTTCGGTCGATCACATTCCCAATTGTCCCTGGCCCAACTTGCAGTTGTGATGACTCACGCCATATGTGGATTCTAAATCGTCACACTTCGCTATCAACCAGCATTTCAATAGCAATAAACTTCACAACAAGATAAAGGACGAGCAGAATTGCTGTTGCTGATATAAACTCGTGCAACTTCTCATCTCTCCTCTCTCTTCTCTCTCGACTCTCCGTCTCCTCTTCTGTTCTTCTTATTCTCTACTTATTTCTACTGATGACTACAAGGGACGGTATCGAATGCAAAATGCATAGAGCAGTCATACAAAGTGTTTTGCATTGAAAGGAAGTCTGTCAGCATTTAGTAGCGTTCATGCTCAGACGACAGCATAACACGACAGCCTTAACGAAGCATGTAGGTTAAAATTGAAGCACATCGGATTCTTTCAGCTTCCCCCATATTCAGACCATTATATCCTAAAGCAACGAACTTCCTCTAACTCCTATCTGTCGTCGTGAATATCCGGACAAGCCCCTCAGTTAGGGCGACAACAGCTGTTGCTCCTACGCCTTCAAAAGGCAGATCAAGGCCCTAAACCTTCTCTGGAACAGAAAGAGAGTGCATATACTTTTCAAGCATGCTTCATAGGATAAATGCGTCGGTGTTACCGGGTGATTTCCTCTGCAACGAGTTTAGTTCATGGATTGTTAGGGTTGATGCCTCAAACCTGTCCAGCCGATCTGTTCCCGCAAGTAACAGCAGTTTTGGTACGGGACATCGAAGAAAAATTTCAGACAGCCCGTCGTACCTGCACTCCACAAATTCAAAAAAATGAAAACGTTTCCTTACTCTTCAACTAGCAGCCACAGGGGGAGTCTAATAACTTTCGAGAAGCTGTGCCTCCGTGAACTAACTTTTAATCGATTAGATTAATCAATGACCCAATTGTCATCACAAAACATCAGGATGAGTTGGCAAGAGGAGATTTTTGCCTCACCAGCCTTTCCAAAACGTCTCACTCTCTTCCAATTTGGTGCGCCATGTATACCTATCCCGTTACACAACTCAAAAGAGAGAAAACCCACATCAAAGCGAGGTAGGGGTGGAGAGAATCGGAGTGAGGAAAGTGCAGCCGCATAATTAGGTGAACACTTTTTGCCTTTGGAAGTTTACCTTCCCGCATCACCCTCTAAGCGCTGTAAGGTTGAAGGTATCGAGACACGGGCTGAGTCCAGGTTCCGTAACGAGCCCATGCCGATACTCCATTCTATCTGTAATCCCATCCCAAGTGACTCCCTACATGTTCTTACGGGAGGTATAATCCGTCACAATGACAGTACCAACCACAGTACCCCCCTGTGTTTAATCAGATTCCAGGATTCCTTAGCATTTCCAGCTTAAGCTTCAGTTCATCACTTCACTTACCGCTGCTTCTACAGAACGAAAATGTGAGGGCCGAGCACTTAGTATCGCCTGCATGTGTACAAGCGATGCCATGGCTGTGCCCTGCAGAAGAAGCCCACTGCTCCCTCACCGATAAGAGAAGATTGAGAGAGACACAGCGACCAGGATACCTAAAGCCTTTAAACATCTACTCTACTCTATTTGCTTTCTTCATGGAACAAGGCAAAAGTGTTTCCCACTAACCTCCACAACATCGACAACTATAAGCCCGGCCAAAGTAGGAAGCACTCGCAAAGCAGCAGTTCGCACAGCTATCGCACCGCCCATGCTGGCCACCACCTTGCAACAGCTCCCCAGTAGCTTCAGAAACAAACACAAGTTTCCTCACTAGTATTGCTGTAAATATTTTCCCCATAGCACGGAAGGCTCTGGAAACAAAGCCTTAATGTGAATAGGAGAGTGTCATAAATAAGCATCACAATTGTAAATCAACTGCAGACAAACAAAGTGTTACGAATGATCCTATCATTCTATCTGATCTCCTGCTAAGATAAGTTCGAAAAGGAAGTGTGTCCCTCTCACCTGTGACCGACAAGCACAATGGCGGGAGGATCGGTGCCATACATGGTCTCAATCACAGCTACCACATCCGCACATAATCTCTGCAGGAAAAGCAAATAGAATAAACAAAAACAGCAGTCCACAATTCAATTTCAAAAGCTTCCCACATGACCCAACTGCTGATGAATAGTTGTAAACTGAGTTGCCTTGAAGCAAGTTGGCAGTAAGCAACGCATTACTTTGCAGAGGTCGACAAGACTGGACCATCCAGCTCGCTACGAAACAGGCCCTCTGCATTGGGCGGCAAATAATCTCCCTTAATCTCTAGAGGAAACATCGTTAAGCAACTTTATCTGACCTATTCTAAAACTCTTTCATACGACACGAGCAGTTTAAGCATTTGCAACAGAAGTATCCCCAGTACGGCGAAGACGAATTAGTGGGGATACAACTGCATGGTTTATCCAAGGCAATGCTTTTCTCCCATCCTAAGAATTTCTGACTTTTCAAAAACAAAAGTTTCCCCGCTCCCTCAATAGAAGAATGCGTATCGTGAGGGTAAAATGAATAGTCTCATCACCTCTGCTGATAGGTCAGCATCATCCTGAGTCCGAGTGTTGCCATGCCCTCTCATATCCATCGCCACTACGCGCACTCTCTCCTTCATAAGACCCGCTGCGAGAGCAAACGATAAACTGCAAAACACAAGCCCGAAAAAACCTTGCAGGTTGGCTTGAAAGGGGAACAAGAACAAGAGCAAACCAACGCCAAAGGAAAACCAGAGAACGACCAATGGGTTGAAGAATTTTAAGGAGTAGTTCCTTTGCATATCAGCAAGGCAAAACACGGTGGCATGCGTGGAGATGGCAATGCCCATGCAATGACAACCTACGTGCGCGCAATCATGTTTGCTTTCAGTTCGATTGTACGATTACAGGGTCTGCATGCCATTTGAGCTTCTTCCAATGCTGAATACTTTTCCCTTTCTCTCTCACTCTCTCGCTCTCTCCCTCGCCCTATCTCTCTCTCATGTATGTGGGGAGGGTGGGGGAAGGGAGGAGCGGGGTGGAGTGTACCCTGAATAGCCGCCTCCATGCAGACAAAATATGACTGGTCCTTCTTGCCCTGCCGTGTAAACATGGAACACCTGCAACTCCATAGAAAAACAGAGGGTACACATTTTATTACATGTGCAGAGGACTCCAAAAATCTTCCATAACTTGCTCCTAGAATATGGCCAAAGAATTCAACATGTTAGCACCCCAAGGATTCACTCGGAAGTAAAGCCACAGGCTACATGAACTATATAAACACGCAGTAAATGTTTTAACACTCGAAAAACTAATAACTGGTAACTAATAATTCTTCAAATGAGCTTGATACTCAGCAAACCGAAAGCCCAAGATATATTGGATAAATTCTTACAGCGGTAGATAGACCGGTAAAGAAAGTTCAAATATTCTGTCACTATACTCTTCTTTGGGTTACAGTAAAACTCTGAGGGGGGTGAAGGCAAAGTGTCTGGTGGCGAGAAATAAAGTGCAGGTCGTGAGACTGAACAGACAGAGAGGGGGGGGTGGCTAGAGAGCTCACATCCTCTGTATTTGGAAGGGCAATTTCTTGGGACTGGTCGAAATAAGAAGTCCAGGGAATCGGCGCATACTTTGCTTTGGCAGCCCTGCAAATCCATTCCACACCAATTAAGGTGAAGATAAAACCCTAAGAAACTCTGCGAACCCTAAAAACCCTGTCTACCTGTGTGCTTGGCCCTGCCTGTCTGGGTTTTCCCCACCCGCTTGTGACGGCGGGCGGGCGCTATCTTGCGAATTCCAAATGCTCAAAACCTTCAACGCTCCGTTATTGAAACAGTTTTTCATGCACATGTGAACGCTAGTTCACATGGAAAAGGTTTGTATGTTCTTTCGAAACTCTCTCTCCCTTTCCTCCTTTGTCTCAACCCTCAACCCTAAATTCTAGGCCTTAGCCCTACAACCTACGCATTATGCCTAGTAAGAAACCCAGGGCAGGTGAAACGAAAAATCAGAAAACAAGTGCACACTTCATTTTTTTCAATGAAGTAAGAAAAAAAAATAAAAAAAAGCAGATATCCGCCTTACTCTGATGAGAACCTGGAAGCCCTCGGCGGAGGGAGGGGCGCCCTTGCAGGCTCCTTCTCAAAAGAGTCGAACTCTTCGTCCACTTCCACCACGTGTTCCATGTCGCCGTCCTCCGTTTCATCCTCCGGAATGATGTTGATGGTGCTGCCAGACTGTGAGTGGCTCATAGAACCGTGACGAGAGATTCCTGGAAGATGTGGCGAAGCCTCTGTAAAGTCATCCTCGATTAAGTTAGGAGGCACTATACCCCCTGTACTAGCCCCTTTCATTGTTGAGCAGGACAACGCCAACAAGCTCTTAAGCGTTTGCAGGTTACAGAGTCGACGCTCAAACGAGCACTTCCTGATATCACAACAATGGCAAAAAACAAAACAGGTCAAAAAGTGCCTGTAACTTTACAAACAATAGCAGAAACGGGAATAGTCAGCAAATGATTTATCAGAAAAAAATGTGTCACAGTGTAATAGGGATGGCGTGGCGTTAGAGCCTCAAACTCTGCACGAGTGAGAGACTCCCTCCTATGGAAGTAGGCAATAAATCACATGAACAAAAACTCTATAATACTTTAGGGCATTGGTTGGTTGTTCATGATAGTGCTCAATATCTTCATGATGTCGAAGCCAAGAGGGCGACCAACTTGCAAGTGAGACCTATGATACAATGCACTCTAAAACGTCGTTAGCTTTTTGTAATAGCTATAGCTACCTTTGTTTGGATTTAGCGCTTGAAAGAAAGAACCGATGACTCCTCGAACGCGTTCGGGATCCCTTGGTCAAATGCAGCTTCTTTCCGCCGCTCCTGCTTCACCTGTTGCTCCACCCTACAAGTTTTATTATCATAACTTTTAGTTCCCTTAGCTATTCCAACCGCCAACACGTTTCAGGAGATTGGCAAAGACCGCGCAGAAAAAATGCAAACTTCTTCTTTAAAATGGAGTGCGCAGTTTTCTCAGGGAAGATGCCTAACCAGCGCTCAGGTACCTGTTCGAAAGAGGTAAGTGCATCAGTCTGACTAACAATGCAGCTCATAAAAATAATTTTTCAATACGAAATTCCTTCGCCTGCTAGCTTGCAGGAGCTTAGATCAAACATGTTGGATTGATTATTCAAAAAATCAGGGGAGCCTTGCCATGCTGGAAGCACACACCACGACTTGATGGCATCTGCAGCAGCCTTCGTTCGCTGCGTGATGATGGTCAATGTATTCACACCACAAATTACTTTTGCACGCTTGATTGATGCTAAAGTATTCTGCCCCAATTCATTCAGAAAACCTTTCCTTGACACCAGAAAAAGTGGCTTTAAAAGACATTGCGTTCCGCAGGGCTCCAGGGCTGCACCTTCTTGAAATATTGTCCAGGAAAACCAAATACCGAGCCGTCATCCGTCCTGCAACAAGTGCAGCTCCGCTGTCTGCAGAGGCAGACCCATGCTCCTCTCTCTCTCCCTCTGTGCTGTGCTGCCTTCCAACCCTAACTGCCGTTCCATGCAGGATCCGTCGCCCGCGACAGCCAACGGCGCCACCTCCCTCTCCGCAGTTCCAACGATACGGTGTCGAACCGTACCCGATGACTACACTAAACGACAAATATCTCGATATCGATGAAAAGGTGTTGTACGGTACTTTACGAATGCTGTGCGCCAAGTGGATTGGGGCATTCTGAACAAAGTGGTACCCACGTCATCACCACATCATCGCCACGCCATTGCCATGTCATCGCCACGTCGGCGGACCGCCTGGCCCGGCGGGAGAGGGCGCAATGTCGTCACGGTGACGCACTTTCGGTCAGACCGCCGTCCGCACGCGCGCTGCGGTCATGATGGGTGCCGTACGGACAGACGGCATGCCTTGCTGGCGTGAATCAAGGGGAACACGTGGCGAACACCGATTGGTCATCGTAGCAAACAAGGGTGCACCCGACGTGGCGTCGTTTCGCTCCATGTTGAGCTGCCGCGAGTCAACTGGCCGCCAGTCGGGAATCTCCAATCCGATTGCGCCACTTGTACACAAGCGCTCACGTGGCGTATCGCGATTGGAATAGCGAACCCCCCTTGGCAGTACTGTAGTGGAGCTGCCGGAGGGCCGGTCGCCTTCCTTTCCGGGGGGGCGAGGTAGGGAGGGCGGGAGGGAAGGGCCTTGACGGGCGGGCTCGTGTTCTCGCTGTCTATGCTGTAGCAGGCCTTCAAGACGCACCGCACACAGACCGCCAAGGACCTCAGCTCCGTCTGGTGAGGGGGCAAGGGCCGCTGTTCCATGTGCTGAACTGAGGGTATTATGTTTTGGGGTTTGGAGCGTTGGGTTCAAGGGGAAGGGAGGGGAGGGGAGGATGAAGGAAGGTGGGGAAATGGGATAGGTGGAAGAATGGAAGATAACAATGTCGGTGAACCTTAAGACGAGGGACAGAATCGACAGCGGTTAAATAGTGCTACCCAATAGCACAATCAATTAGTGCCATGGAATCAAACCTTTGAGACAAAATAAGGCCCCTCGAATACTTCTCGAGCAACATGGTGGGGCAAGAGTGCGAGGGCTTTGTTCGGCAACCACCTTCGCAGAAGGAGCGAGCGTGCACTGTGCGCCAGCCGGCCGCGACCGCATGGCGGCGCGCGGTAAAGACACTTCTCAGGAAAGCCGGCGCGCTGTAGCGTAGTGGAGCTGCGCTCGACGGATCCGCGTCAGTTCAGTTGTACTTGATATATGCCTCTTCAGAATCACGGATCAGCAGAATAAAGGAGCTGCCAACGGAGGATGCGAGAAGGCGGTACCA
>CM074812.1:830803-848546 GCA_037447605.1 Zygnema circumcarinatum | reverse complement strand
CTGCGTGAGGTCCGGGAGGGCTCGGCTACAACCCCGGTCAAGTCCCTTTCCGAGTTGCGCGCGGACTGCGCGGGGACGCCCCGTGCAGTCCGTGCCCGCTCACCAGCGGCTTGCGCCTCCCAATATAAGTTCACGAGCTCTTGGCAATGGGTCAAATTGCCTTCTTTCTCCCACGTGCTATGTTCAACCCCATAGCCCAGCCACTTCACGAGATATTCGTGGCGGGAGGTCTGACCCCTTTTCACGGTTCGGTGGGTCTGAATGGACTCGACCTCGTACTCGAGGTCGCCTTCAATATCCACTGGGGGTGGAGGTGGCTGGATCCTCCCGTCACTCAAGTAGCGCTTTAGCAGACTCACATGAAACACCGGATGTATCTTCATGTGAGCCGGTAAAGCCAGCTTGTAAGCGACTTCGCCAATGCGGCTCAAGACCTTGAATGGCCCGATGAACCGTGGCCACAACTTACGGGTTCCCCCGTAAGCCTTCAGTCTCAGGTTCGCGGTACTCAGCAGCACGTCCGCCCCAGGCTGGAACGTGAGCTGAGTCCGTTTGCGATCAGCATAGGTCTTCTGTCGGGACTGTGCTGCCAGCAGTGCCTGCCTTGCACGCTGCACAGCTTCGGACATGAGTCGAACAAAAGATCTAACGGCGGGTGGGTGATCCCCCCCAGCTCCTCTCAAGCCCCAAGGGTCATCGTTCCGGTGGATGCCTGCATTCCACGAGGACGGTTGCTGATCCCTTGGCTGCAGGGGATTTAGAGGATGCTGACCATAATTCAGAAAGAAGGGGGTCGTACCGATTGATTCCTGATGAGCATTGTTGATGGCGTACTCCGCCAATGGGAGCAAGGTATCCCACTCATCCGGCGTGGGTCCCACGTAATGCCGCAGGAAATCTTCCACAATGCGGTTGACCCTCTCCGTCTGGCCGTCAGTTTGCGGATGGAAAGCTGTGCTGAGCGCTTGCTTGGTGCCCACGATTTTCAGAATTTCAGTCCAAAAGTGACCGGTAAATCGGGGATCCCTGTCAGAAACAATGGTGGACTGAAAACCATGCAAGCTCCACACCTTGTCGACGTAGAGTCGCGCCACCTCTTCCGCCCCAGCGGACTTCCGAGTAGGTGCAAAGTGCACCATTTTGCTGAGACGGTCGACAAACACCATAATAGCATCGTGACCCCGTGGGGTTTCTGGTAAATCTGTGATTAGGTCCATACCGATGCTCTCCCACTTCCGGAAAGGGGGAGTGAGTGGTTGAAGCTGGCCAGGAATCCTGCCAGTGCGGGGCTTATTACGTTGACAGGTTGGACAGGCCAGCACATATGCCGACACATCCGTCGTGAGTCCCGGCCACCAAAACTCACGGAGTACTGCCTCGGAGGTTTTGGCAACACCCATGTGGCCCCTGTAAGGAGGATCGTGCATCTCACTTAGAATGAGCTGCCGTACAGTGCCACACTTGGGAACGACTAACTGCGTGTCGCGGTACCAAAACCCGTCTGTGGAGCGCAGCACTTTGTCCTTATAGCCACTACCCTGGCCGTCCAAGAACATAGGATCACCAGCATAACCCTCCCGAATCATCTGTCTAAGATCAGAGAGGGTAGGGGGGTCGACCGTGGCGCTGGTTGGGGTATCTATGGCTAAACACGTTGGGAAGGGAGAAGGTGAGTTGGCCGGCCCACCTTCTCGACCGCTTTGTTCCTCCAACACTCGGGTCGACGAGCGCACCATCCAGGCAAGATGACTGGACTGTCTGCTCAACGGATCGGCAACATTCAACCTTCCTGGCCGATATACCCATTTGCAGTCAAACCTCTGGAGGAACTCGGACCAACGGGCCTGCCGCCTAGATAGTGTCTGTTGGGAGGAGAGGAAGGTCAAGGGCCAATGGTCTGTGACCAGCGTGACGGCTTCCGCCCCCTCCAAATAGCAACGCCATGTCCTCAAGGCGTGAACAACTGCGAGCAGTTCCTGCTCGGTTGCCGAATAGTTTCGTTCAGCTGGGTTCATCTTCCGGCTTTCATAAGCCAGGGGTTGGCCCTCCTGAAACAGGACAGCGCCAAGTGCGAACCCCGACGCATCGCAAACCACCTCATAAGGTTTGGTAGGGTCTGCCAACACCAACGTAGGTGCGGTGATGAGGGCGTGTTTGGTCCCCTCAAACGCCACCTGACATTCATCTGTCCAGGTGTAGCGAACTCCAGATTTTGTGAGATCTGTAAGTGGAGTAACTAGCTTGCTAAATCCTTGAATGAATTTACGGAAATAATTAGCAAAGCCCAAGAAGGAACGCAACTGATGCAGATCCTTAGGAACGGCCCAAGTGGCAACCGCCGCAATTTTGCCCGGGTCAGGCTTGAGGCCGTCCGCTCCAAGGATATGTCCAAGGTAGAGCAACTCGCGCTGCATGAACTGACATTTCTTGCGTTTCGCATAAAATGTGTGCTGGCGTAAGACTGACAACACATTGCGAACGTGGGTTAAGTGGTCCTGTTCTGATTTGCTGAAAACCAGAATGTCATCGAGGTAGACCAAAACGTAATCGTCCATGCCGGAGAACATCTCGTTCATCACAGACTGAAAGGTTGCCGGTGCATTTGTCAACCCAAAGGGCAGTACCTTGTATTGGAAATGACCAATAGGCGTACGAAACGCAGTCTTTGGTACGTCAGCATCCGTGACCCGGATCTGGTGGTAGCCCTGGGCCAGATCGAGTGAAGTGAAAATTCGCGCCCCATGCAACCGGTCCAACAAATCATCTATTCGAGGTAAAGCATAACGATTTTTAATCGTGATTTTATTAAGGGCTCGATAGTCAATGCACATTCGCAAGGACCCGTCTTTCTTTCCCACAAATAGGATAGGGGCCCCAAAAGGGCTCTGACTGGGCTCAATCCAGCCTTTGGAGCGCAGATTAGCCAGCTGCTTTCGCATTTCTTCGGTCTCCTTGGGGCTCAATCGATAGATTGGTCGCCAAGGTGGCTTCTGCTCAGGCTCAAGGGGAATAGTATGCCCCACGCCACGCGCAGGCGGCAGCCCTGAGGGGAGGTCCTCTGGGAAAATGTCCTGAAATTCGTTAAGTAAAGATTGGATCGCCAGGGGTACGGGTGGTAACGACTCTGAGGCAGTGGGTAACCACTCCTGGTCGCCGTCATAGACAGATTCGATTTCATCGACGAGGTGCACATAGAAGAGTACACAACCCGCTTTCACGGCTTTCGCCACCTGCATGGCGGAGCACAAGTGCGCCGCATCTGGATGGAGGGGGGGAACAACCGTGGGTATACCTGGTAGTAAGGTGACCCGTCGAGAGCCACTGCGAACCACGCAGTTTGGAACTGCAAAATCCATCATGGCCCGGACGGACTGCAACCAATGACTGCCTAAAATCAAGTCAATGCCCGGAGTCAGAATTGTGACCAAGCACCGAATCTGCCCAGAAAAAGATTGAATTCGCAATCGAGTAGTCACGCAACCGAGGATCTGCCCTTTACGACCATCGCCGAACGTGACTGTATCGGAGCGGTCTGCAAGTACCATGGAAGCCATCTTAACAAACGTAAGAGTTCAAAATTATCGCCGGGCCGGGCCAATCGGCCAGGGCGGCGACAAGTCTACCTTCCACAACCCCCTCAAAGGTCAGCGGCACCTGCGGGACCGGCCAAAACATGGATCCGAAAGTACAACCAACGCGATCGACGCCGCGCGCTCAAAGCGACAAAGGAACGGAAGCCGCAAGAGGTGATGTATCCTCGAAGTCGCCCCAGCTGCACTACAACGGGTGACCCTCCGCCAAATCCGTACTTCACCTTCCAATGGGCGGCCTAAACAAGCATGGGACGCTATGAGCAAGACGGCACCGCATAATTTGAAAGACAAGTGCGCCCCCGCCTAAGGCATCAAGGACATCATCAAACAGATCGTGGTAGCTTCGATAGGTTCGTAATCCAGATTTCGCCAGGTCATCCCATTGCTAAATGCAAAGAAACCTCAAGAGAGGTCATTCGGGTGGAGAGAGAGAACAAATAGTCATTCAGATATTCCGGGCAATGCAAGACGAAAATATCTGATGCAAGGGGCTGCCGGCCCATAATATTCAATAAATCACTGGAAAAGGGTACAACAAAATCCCTACGCCTGGCAGCTCCAACAACCATTCTCCCCCCCCCACCACTACCACCTGCAACAACCTCTAGACTGCAGGTGGGGGTCCGTTTTCCGGACCAGGAGTTTGCTGACCCTTAGGACAGTCACGAGCCAGATGCCCCGCCTGTCGGCATCGGTAGCATCGGCCCTCCTTCTTGAGCCTGTCAGCTTCTTGGGACGTCAGCTTGGGGACTTTCGCCACCAAGGGCTGAGTTGGTGCATCCCCAGGACGCTTGGGCCCCCTTGCGCCCCCACGCGGGGCTCGAAAGGGTGGGGTCTCCCGCCGAGGCGAGTTGGAGCCAGAGGGTACAGGGGACCAAGTCCCACGCCAAGGGTCTGCCGCTACGGTCCGCGCGTCCGCGTTCACAGCGGCCGCATAAAACAGATCTGCGTCCGCAGCCATCCAGGGCTTAGAAGTAGCGGGGTTGAGCAACAGTTGGTTAGCAATGTGAGGTTTCAACCCCATGGAGAACCTGTAGAACTGTTCAACCTCGGAGGGGGTGTCACGAGTAATCGTGGACACCGTGTCTCGGCAGTCGCGGAGGAACTGAAGCACGCTGCCTGTCTGCACCAGAGTGGCATACTTCCGTCGACCCTCCAAGCTGGGGTCGAGCACGCCAAAGTGCTTGTTCATCTCGGTTTCAAACCGAGCCCAACTGCCGTTGATGCTGGCCCGAAGGTTGGAGAACACGCGGAAAGCCTGTCCGCGGAGAGAGGGGTACGCGTAGTTCACCCACTCCTCCGGTGGGCAGCGGGTCGCGTAAAGGTAACCCTCGGTCTGGCTGACCCACTGCTCAAACGGGCAGTCGGTAGCTGGTCGCTCACCCCACAATGAAATGGGTGGGACCTTGGCGCGGTTGCGCAAACCCCAGTCAGGGGGTGGCGCAATCGCCTGCGGGGTCAAGGTCACCGGGCCCGTCCCCCCCGCAGGTGTATCGGGTGGGGTATCCCCCACGACGGGGAGGATGACCCCATCGGATATCGCAGGAGCCCCTACCCGTGGGGCAGGTGGGTCGCCGGCCGGTACCCCCGGAGGTGGGCCGGCCGGGAGGGGAGGTACCACCGGCAACGAGTTCACAGAGGTGGCACCCCCAAGTGGACCCCCCGGAGGAGGACCAGGCTCACTCTGGGTGCGGAGGGGCTGACCTCTTGTCTCACGATGTCCCGCCCGGACCTCCGCGAGGTCCCGGCGGTAGTCGTCTCTGAAGTCCTCCTGAAGGCGTCGGTTCTCGTCCGCGGACCGCCGTAGGAGGAGCTCCAACGAGGTGAGTTGCCGTTCCAGGCGGTCGGCCCGCTCATCCTGAGCGGCCGAACGCAGGAGCAGGTCGTTCCGCTCCTCAGTCACGGGAGTCAGGTCCGCAAGTGTCAACGGGCGGCCAAAGTCCTCGTGCTGAGGAGGGTCCGCCGGGAAGTCCTCCCAGCGGTTCGGTTCTGCCGACAGGGCCCGCGCGGCCGAGGTCGCGGGGACCGGAGCCCCGGCCGGTGGAACATGCTCCCCTGAGGCCTCGCCCACGGCAAGGTAAACGGGTACCGGTGGGGGAGGTGGGGGAGGAAGGGGGACCGGCGGTGTGTCTGACGGTGCCGGCTCCCCAGCTCCCCGTGCGCGCGTGGTGACCATGGTGGGAGCGGTGACAGCCGTAGGATCAAGAAAAATGGCTCTGATACCAATGTAATGGAAGTCCAGGAAACTGGTCTGGCGGGTCAGCGAGGAGTCGTGGGAGGTAGAGGGGAAGAGAGAGAGAGAAGCCGGTTTCCGGATTGAATGCCGTTGCATTCGCCCCCGCCCCTATACGCTCGGGCCGAACCCCTACCAAAGATGAGGGACCGAAGGTGGCCCAATTGATCGGGCGACGCTGCGGAGTCGGTAGTCTGGTGGCTGGTCGCCACGCGAGTATATGCCGTACTCGAGCCGCGTCATACAGGTTCGAAGGTTGTCGCGATATATGACGGCCAAGAGATACGACGCTACAGAGTGCGACACGCGATCGACATTCGCTAAGCATCTACGCCGCCGAAGGCGGGCGGCCCCAGATACAGGGTCCCAAAAGATAAGTCGAGTCCTCTAAGAGTCCGGATTCTCGACCGGACCGATACGCAGACGGAGCAAACTGCAGACGTGGTGCGCCAGAAGCGCCGCGGCCGTAGGCTTCGCCACATCACTAACTCGGGAGTGATCCCGAATTCGCACACATTCTCACCACCACTAATGTCCACCCTTTCGGTGATGGGTTCAACCCCCTTAGCCCGCTATCTCGAAATGTCGCCGGGCTTAAATAATCCTCTCTCGCCCCGAAACCTCAATGCTTGCTCTAGCATCCCCTTTCCTCCTCCAAGCTGGTCTGGATCTATCTTATGGTGAATGGGTTCCTCCACAGGGTCCTTGGCGGGATAGCTCAGCCCTTGAGCCTCCTTCCACTCTAGAAAGTAAAGCCCACCTTGCCGATCTCCTCAGACAAGACTTGCTCTGCCTCTTCCGTGAATGACCTCACAACTACCCTTCTCAAACCATACTCCATAGTCCTTCTCACACAACTGACTAACAGAGAGGAAATTAATCTGTAGTCCGGGAGTATGCAGTACGTTACCAACATGGACAACCCTCTGCGTGCTTCCCTCCCCGAGCACCTCCAACTTGACTGTTCCGCCTTGCGTCACCGAGACTCCATCTCCAGTTGCTGAGTAGACCGAGCGGGTTCCCTCCAAAGTCTTCTTCTCTGCAAAGAGTGAGTCGTCCACGCACATGTGCCTTGAAGCACCGGAATCAATCACCCAAGGTTTAGCTGAATTTTCAACTCTAAGACATCCGACAAACTCATCATTAGGTCCCCAATCCGAGAACATCAAGTTCGTCTCGTGAATCCTCTTGCGTTCATCTCTGGGATACCTGCCATCACCCCTCCTCCCTTCTTGCTCTTTTGGAGCATCTGCATTCGAGGATGAACCGCCATTCTGAACGTTGGGGCAGTTCCTCTTGAAGTGACCGGTCTTCCCACAAGAGTAGCAAGTCCTCTGAGTCTTCAGCTCTCCACCATCTTTGGCTGCGTTTGGTCCCTTGCCGTTCCTGTATGGGCGAGCAGTTGCAGCATACAGTTTCTCCGAACTTGACCTGTACTGCTTCTTGTCCTGAAGACCATCCTCCTCTACTACTCTCCTCTTGACCTGCTCAAAGGTCATCTTAGTTGTGGAAAGCTGAGTTCGTAGAGCAGTGCAAGCAGGGTCAAATTTGTCCGGCAAGCCTCCAAGGAATAGACTAATCTTGTGATCCAAGTGAAGGGGTTGTTTCAGCCCATCAAACTTGATCACATAGTCTTTCAGCTCCTCCCCTGAATCCAAACTGAGTTTTCCAAGCTCCGTGTAGAGATACACTACAGTGGCATTATCTACCACATCATAAATCTTCTCTAGAGTATCCCCAATCTCCCGAGCTGTCTTTAACTCTGAAATCAGGTCTGTAGGTTCCTCACTAACGCCAGCACAAAGCAGGGTCCTAACCTTGCAATCCTTAACCCTCCACTTCTCAAACTCAAGAGGATTAATCTCTGAATCAGGGGCCACAATGGAGCCATTGACATACCCCAACAGCCGCTTGTTCTCCAGCACTGTGAGCATGCGAAACTTCCACCGCTTGTAGTTCTTCCCATCGAAAGTTGGAATGGTAAACTTCACGTCTTCCTCGCCTTCGGCTCTGATACCACTTGTTGTTGCAGCGCCCTCCATGCGTGGGGCTGCCACTTCTCCTCTAGCACTTGTAGAACTCGACATTTTCAATGAATTGCTCAATCACACAAAGCACACTAAATGCAAGAGAACAACTCAGCGGAAATATGAAAATGTAAGGAGAAAGCCACCAGCCTAAAACTCCTTAAGATAAAGATGAAATACAACTTGACAACACTAGAGCCAAGCTTCAAGCACCTCTTCTCAAGCTACGTGAATAAACCACCCACTACAAGCTGAACTCTTCCCACTATCTTCTTGGCCCTAAGCAAGACAGCCTCACTCCCCAATGTGAGTCACGAGAAGGTTAACTTCTACCAAACAATCTAACCCTTAAATACAATATGGCGCCAATAGTGACATTGTCACGTCACAGCTCACATGCAACACCTGCAGAGCCCTTATCCAATCCTAATCTGGCGCCATCCGGATCCTCCTCAGCTTGCACGATCCAGCACCCTGACTCCATGGGATGCGCTGGGCCTTATCTGCAGTTCAGGTCCTCCACCCCGTAGGATCTAACTCCTCATTACTTGGCGTAGCCATGTGAGGAATACCGTATCTTCCAAGCGCCACGACCTGAGCGTGCAGGCCTTTTTTCACTGACACGTGGCGTCTCCGATCGCATCTCCTCCAATGAATCATTGCTGACTCCGTACCTCGTCAGTCTCTGCGCGCGCTGATTCACGCCTCGTCACTTCTCGAATTGTCACGTCGTGCACGTGACTCCGCCGCCCACAGCCAGTACGCCAACCAAACTGCGTACATTCGAGGTCCTGGCCTTGGCAAATGGTGCCGCTGATTGGCTCCACGACATTCTAATGCCTTGCCTTGCAAACGTCAGACTTTCGCGCTACGGGCACACCTTAAAGACTGTGCGTTGGTCTCGGCACCCTCCGTACAATGTGGACAACATGAGCTCACCCCTCCTTAGAACTTAGTACCAACAACTTAGTGTACAACTAGTTCCTAACTACTTTACACTAACAGTTCAGACCCTCTGGCCAACCGTACCATGCTCAGAGATCACGGTGTTTTTAGGGTGGATTACAAATACCGGGCATTAGGCTCTGATACCAATGTAACAAACCTGCCCTCAGCAAGGTTCAAACACAGGACCTCCCGGTACCCACACCAGTGCTTTACCATTAAAAGGCAACCGCGGATGTAAATACTAGGCCATACAACACATGTATAGCATTTCGCTACAACATTTCGCGAGCCTGTCGTACCTTTCGATTTCGGATTCCTCCTTGTTCCACGACCCCTCGACCCTTAACCCTAATTCTCATCCTCTTGCTCCTCTTGCATCTCTTACTCCCTTCTCCACCTCCCCTTGCTTACCACCAAGGCTCTCCAGATTTCCGTTCCTCCGCTAAGGTTCCCTCTTGCTCCATCCACTTCCCTTGCCCCACTTCCACCGCTTCCCCTTTCTGTTCATCTACCTGACGTTCTGCTTTGCAGCCCCAGTTCCTTTCACCTCCTTCCGTTGTGGACACTCCAGACTCTTTCCTCCTTCAAGGGCCCCATGCAGCGCTTTCGCAGTGCGGTCATGCCACTCCTCCCCATCGACAAATGTACGCGGGAGCTTCTCCCCACGGCCACCGTCTCGCCCACCGCTGCCTCCGTCCCCATCATCATTGTCTACGCCACTTCCTCCTTCCCTCTCGGATTCTGGCTCCTCCACTTTTCCTCACTCCTGCTCGTCATCCTCACTCTGGCCCCCTGCCCTTTCTTCTCTCTCTCTCTCTCTCTCCCCCGACCTCTACATTGCATCCAGCTATCCCACATCCCTCCATTGGACCTCCACTTCCCTTCTTCTCTTCTTCATTGCGCCCGCCGGGGCGTGCGCTTGTTTTCCCCCCCCCGCATGTGCTACAGATGTAGCGTAGTGGAGCTGCGCTCGACGGATCCGCGTCAGTTCAGTTGTACTTGATATATGCCTCTTCAAAATCACGGATCAGCAGAATCCAAGAGCTGTCAACGGAGGATGCGAGAAGGCGGTACCATGTGTTGGCGGCCCACGGAACAGCACATCATCCAGCAAGGCGCACTCAGAGCGCCGCAAATTGCCGCCGATAGTTATTAGTTGACTTATCATAAGGCTCCACATAGTCAGCCAGGCCATTGAGTGGTCAGTTGGCCAATCAGAGACTGTCACTACTAAGACTCAGGATTTACTGTCAGAGATAGATAGATGGGATGTCGGTGATGCTAGTTTGTCTTTTAGTGCTGGGCTTAGTATTTGTATTTGCTGTGTGGTTTGTTGTCCTCTTCTTCTTTTCTTCCTCTCAAGCTCCAGCAACAGATGCTAGTACGAGAGAGAAAGAGTTCCACTGCAGAGAGAGAGAGAGAGTCTTCTTGCTGATAGCATTTAGGCATCCAATTCAGCCCAGCCAGACAAGCATTTCAGTGAGAAGACACTTATATTGTAATGAGAATCCCCAGCCAACCGCTGGCTGGGGTAAGTTTCCAAGACACACCTTTTCTGCTTCCATTCCCATCTTCCCTACTGCCTCATGCCAAGTCTAAACTCGCTTTGTCCTCGCTTCTTCCATTCCCAATGACCGATGATTGCTATCATAGTGTGCTATGCTGTACATCGCATCGGTTCACTAACATCGCTGTGGTCCTCGCCTGGGAAACACGCAGATCTCAAGCAAGAGGTTCCTGGGGAACACGGTCGGGTTAAATGCCTGCGGTCTGCATAGCTTTTCTACGGAGAACGCTCTGGCTGGATGTCATGGAATCATTGCTGTGACCCTTAGCGTCCGCTGACCGACGAGGTCAACTACTGAGGAGACCGAATGCACCATCACGGACAGCGAATCCACGAACGCGACGATTCGAGATTCTCGTCACGACTACGCTGAATGTGTACCAAGGCGCCGAACGACATACACGCTGGACACAGCATCTGACGGGCGGCTTAAGTTCTCAAGGCCGAATCCGGGACGACAAGTTCGGGGATGGGCTATTGATCCCAGACGGACGACCGACTAGGCTCTGCCGGGCGTAGGTTTACTAAAGACCGCGAAGCCGATGTTGAACGACCAATAACGATGAGGGAGCGGCCGTGACGTGACATCGTCAACAAGGAAGATGTCACGAACACTACTTTGGGCCATGTGATATGGTTTGGGCCTTTACATGTAGGGATACCCATTAGCCTATCAGAACTCCGTTGACTTATTCTCAGGTCAGCCAAGGTTGGCCGGGTCAGCCTGCCAGTGTCGCAGCTGGGTAAAATGAGGCGGGAGAAGTAACAATGGTAGGGGGAGAACTTCAAGGTGACATTCTTATTATAAAGGAGTTTTAGAGTCGCGAAATTTTCTCCTCATACTCTCGTGGTGTGATTTCCTCACAGGCTCGCCTCTCAAGCTCATTCTCAGGAGTTACGGGCTATGAGTGAAGCGAGACAGAGCCGGTGCAGGTGGTACAAGATGTTTTCACGGCTGGAAACCGGAGTTCCACTTTGGAGTCGACACTTTGTGGCGCCGAGCAAAGGAAGCGTATCCATGCTCCAACAGTGGTATCGAGCTACGTAGGCGCATTTGTGACCACGCGAAGCTTCAAAGATTCCCGCAGATTCGACGCGCCAAGACTACAAGTGGGCGGAGATGGCCGGGTCCCTTTCGCTTTCGCGGCGGATCACAGGCGTCAACGGCACCATCAAGGCATCACCGGTGCTACCGGGAGGGAGCCACTTCCGGAAAGGAAGAAATGGAACACGGCTGGGCGCCGCTGCATGGAGTTTTTCAAGGACAACAAAGCCACCCGCATCGCCACGAGCGCGTAGAGTCCTTCGTCCACGCCAGAGGATCTCAAGACCACATGCTACGCGAGGTGCTTGTAAGAGATGATTTATGTAAAGGATAACGCCAATGACAAGGAATCTTTACACGCAGCCAGCGAAGAAGATGACCCTGATGAGAAACCGAAAGGAATATACGGGTCGCTCGGGATACCACGGAGAAAGTTCATGTTTCACGTAAACCGCCAGAGAAACAATTCATAAGATCGCCTAGCAGCCGTGGGCTGGATCTCCGTGATTTGACGTGAGCAGCTGCGCCGCCAGACCGCCCTAACAAACTCGAAATGACCCTCGAAAGTGCTCAAGCCGAGGATCGCGAGGAGGACACCGCCCAAGACACCGAGCACGCGAGAAGGCGCTACGGCCGACTCACGACAAGACCTAAGAGGAGGTGCGCGCCAAGTCGGACCAGGAGAACGACTGCCGAGCTAAGCATATGCAAGACCGCCACTACCGCGCATCGCTATGTTAACAAGAGTCCGACGGGAGAGAGGCGCGCCGGGCATTCGGCAAGAAGGAGAAGAAAGGCTTCAAGGGGATCTGCTTCAAGTGCAAGAAGCGAGGTCACAAGAGCACCGAATGCAGAGGGTCGAATGAGACCAATCTGATGATGGTTGAAAGGCCCGAAGGTTCTGACTTTGTTGGGAAGATCCGTGTTCGTGATCCTCAAGCGCCCTCGTTGATCGACATTCAGCGCTTCCACACACATGCGGGCTTATTGCGTATGCTCTCCACGCTGGACACGCTGAGAAGACTCGACTGCTCACTCTCAAGAACCTGGTAGGAGATGATACCAATGGCGCGGAGTAGTCAAGATGATTCTGGAGACTACCGCTACCCACAAGAAAAGAGAGGAGAGCTTGTGTATTTCCAGATACTCCACACCCCCGAAATAAAATGTAACTTCATGTCTCAAGTAGCTGTGTGTAAGAGGTACGTAGATCACGCTCAAGGAGAAGTCTTATGAAGCTACTCTCACGCGCGATTCGAAGGGCTGCTTGAGGGGTATGAGAAGTGAGGCCTGTAGATATCTTCATTATGTAAGACGTGAGGACGAAGACGCTGACGGCTGTAATTTTAAACCGCCATAAATCTTGGCATCGTGAGACTTGGACATCTTAACCATCGGGGCTGCAAATGTACTAGTCGCCAAGTGGGGCTGGTCCAAAGGGTTGACGTGAGACGCCGCTGGAGTAAGGAGCTCTGGCTTTGCAAGGAGTGTGTAGAGGGAAGCGATCTGGAACCATTCATGAGAGCTGAGAGGAGGCGCATGCTAGAGAAATCGAGTCGTTCACACTGACCTGCAACTCCGCGGACACCGGCAACGGTACTGAGAGCTCTGCGACTTCATCACTTTTCTCGCCACGCATTTTCGAGAAAATTTGGGTGAAAATTTCAAGAACAAGTCTCAGGCTTTCTGAAAGCCTTCAGAGATTGGCAGCATCAGATGGAGCTTAGAGAGCCGGGACGTAAACTCTAAGACTCCGCTACTGCACAACGGAGGGGAGCTTCAAGTCGGTGAGTCATGCAGCACCTCAAGACCGTGGAATTAGGCATGACCCCTCTCAAGCCCCTACTCCCCTCAAAGTAACGGAGCCGGGCTGAAGGGTGTAACAGAC
The DNA here is from genome assembly GCA_037447605.1 of Zygnema circumcarinatum. Classification (NCBI taxonomy): domain Eukaryota; kingdom Viridiplantae; phylum Streptophyta; class Zygnematophyceae; order Zygnematales; family Zygnemataceae; genus Zygnema; species Zygnema circumcarinatum. Next base: position 835,245 of record CM074812.1, on the reverse strand, counting down.
GTTGGGGACAATGGCTGACCATGCTTATGTATTCCCCCTTCCCTGGGCTTCTTTTCTGGGAGAGGCGGTGATGACCGCGCTACTCTTGAATAGATGCCCATCTTCGCGCTTTCAAGGATCGTGTTCCCCGAGAGGCGTGGAGCTGAGCAGCCCACGGTTTCCTACCCGCGTTTTCTGAAAGGGCCACCGCCGGGTCGGTTGCCGAAGGCTTTGGTATTTAAGAGGAAGTTCGACCCGCCGAGCCGTCAAGGATATGTTCTCAAGCACAACACGACAAATGTGACCTACAGATTTGGAACCCGCGAATGGGCGAAGGCAGAGCTCGAGGGACATCATACTTGATTTGTGAAAAGGGTGGTGACAGACTAGGTGAGACCCAACCCCAAAAGGCAGTAGATCGAGATTGTGTATGGTGACGCTGAAATCAGCCGAGTAAGGCGCCAGTTTCGTGTCCCGGTTTTGGAGGAGATCAAGACGGTGAGAGCCGCAGGAGTCGACTCTCGTGAAGAATACCTAACGCCGAAAGTGAGGCTGAAATTTAACCTCGGCACAAGTAAGTCGGGAGCCGAGAAATCGAATTTTATGACGCGCCTAATTACACACTCACCGTTTGGATGAGGAAGACTCGGTCGAAACTGTACCTTTGCACGGACAGGAGTCTGAGGACTTGGAGATGGCCGAGAGAGACGCGATGAGGGCAAGGATGCCTCCGGGATTTGTTCCCGGAATTTTCGTCAACTCAGGATGGGAGAGAACGCAAGTGATCATGGAGGGAGCACCTGCAGGCGAGGGAGGCCTCGAACGATACGCCGCCGCATCAATTCACAGAGAGCCACGACTTCCGCCGACCTCGCAGAGCCAAGGCTTCATCGCTACACGACACGAGCCACAAACCTTCGAGGAGGCTCGGCTGGCTCGAGGAGCTTAACCTGCCAGCAAATGATCGATACCGAGCGAATACCGATAGAGAATCCAGGACGCTGGGCGACCTGGCGGGGTTCGGCCGGGCAGCGAGGTTTAATGACGCAGTCAGCGCTCAAGGCGTGCTGGCTGGGCGGACTCCGGGAGCCACAACGCTGGGCGCCGGGCCAAGCGGCAAGTACAGCGAAATGTAAGTACGGAATCATCATACCTGAGACTTTTCAGCCCCGCGCGTTTTAACCTCCTCGCGCTTCTCTAATCTCATCGTACTGGCGGGATGACGTCTACCGCTTAGATATCAAGCATCAAGCTTTCTATACTCTTTTAGGACCTACGAGGAGATCTACACGGAGTGTACCAAGTGAAAGTTGTCCCGGCAGAGATCTCGCCTGCCGCCAGCCAAGAGTCTCAGACGGACAAGCACCTGTGATCCGTACTTGGTATGATCGGACATCTTCCGAGAAAGAACGGATTTCATGCTGCCAGACGATCATTCCGCCTACCCATTAAAGGAGTAGGAGCGGAGATCTCACATACGCTGGGATCTACGCGATTTACCCTTATTACGCGTAGCCTCTCACTGAGAGAATCAATGACTGGAAGGCTAGTTTCGCAGTTCTAACTTCCAAACGCCGCGATTCAGGGAGCGCAGTGATTCCGGGATACAACAAGAGGGGGCAGGACTAAGCTCGCTCTAAGTCGCTAAGACGCCACTGGACGCATTTCATGAGATTCAATATGGAGGAATACATTCCGCCAGACCAACCACGGAGATCGGGCGCCAGACGGCCGAAGATACGGAGCATTCGCGACGGAGCGAGACAAATACATTTATCTGAGCTACCGCATGACCGCATCGAAGCTTAACGACGCACGACGTAGACCAATCGACTCATGGTCGCGAAATACCGCAGTTCGGTTCATGGAGAATCCCGCCCGGGAGCATTGGGAGGTCAGGAAGCTTAATCTTCCGTCTGCACGGGACCCCGGAGGCGGACTGCTAATAGAGAGGTCAACAGAGTGATCGGATACACCGTCTCTGACTGGGGAGGTGACGTGGACATTTCGCGATCGACCTCCGGATTTGTGTACCTGAACGCGGGTGGAGCGATCTCATGGAGCTCGAAGCTACAGGATTCGGTTGCGTTGTCTAGCACGGAAGGCGAGTACATGGGAGCATGTCACGCAGCGAAGGAGGGAGTTTGGTTCCAACATTTCTTTGATGAGTGTAAGAGGCCACAACGTCCTTTGACTTTGTTCACGGATAACCAGTCGTCCATTGCTCTTGTTGAAAACCCTGTGTTTCATAAGAGAACAAAGCACATCAGAGTGCAATACCATTATGTGCGAGAATTGGTAGAGGAGGGGATGATTGTTGTGAAGTTCGTGGGGACGAAGGAGCAGGCTGCGGATATGTTGACTAAAGGAGTTAGTGGCAGACGCTACTATGAATAGTAGACTCCATTGGGCTAGGGGCCCATGAGGAACCGAGGCCCAAGAGGATTGTTGTTAGCGGTGCTATAGTTAGACATTGTAATGGGTTCACACTCAACATTGTTGTGGTCCTCAGTTGGGAAACATGAGATCCGGGCGTAGTAGTGTTCCTAGGAGTCACGTCGGGCCAAATGTCGGTGGCCCAGACGCTGGGCGCTGAGAATGGTCGTGGCGATATCGGGCGGAACCGCTGGGCCGACTTTAGTGCGGTCCGCTGATTCCGAGATTTAGGTCAACACGGGCGGAACCGCCAGCCAGACTCCTTAGTGCGTCTCATGACTCGACGGTGTCAACCGAGGAGACCGTGGCCGCGAGCCACGCCGACAGGTGTGAACGGGCGCGAAATGCGACGACGGAGATTGCCGCGACGCTGACCGTGTACTTCGTGCGCTGAATCCATAGCGCTGGGCGCGGACGCTGCGACGGACGGGCGCGGAAGTTCTGGTTTAACGACGACAAGTTCAGATGGGCGGGCGAACTGTACGGATCTACCTGACTAGGTCGGTGGCCGGGCGTGAGGTTTACTAAAAGACCGCAAAGCCGGATGTTGAACGCTGCATCTCGCTGCTGAACGCGAGGGCGGCCGCGGACGCGACATTGGTCAACAAGGAAGATGTCACGCAACACGCCATGGCGTATATAGGTTTAGCTTTGTTATGTAGGATGTACCCACATTAGCCTACTCGTAGTCCCGCGGACTTATTCCTCGCGCCTCGCCGTGTTGCCGGGCTGCCCCGCTGTGCTCCAAGGTAGTGAGTAAGGGAGAAGTAGCTAGTGAGAGGGGAGAACTCATGTGGGTGACATTCTTATTATAAAGGAGTTTTAGAGCCGTGGAGCTCTATACTCTCTCGTGTGATTTCACTGCGGCTCGTCGCTCATCTGTGAGTTATGGGCTATGAGTGAAGTGAGATAGAGTGAGAGAGAGTGAAGATGTCTTCATCGGTGGGAACCGGAGTTCCAATGGAGGGCGACACGCGAGGTGGCGCCGGGAGCAGCGAGCAGATCCATGCTCCAACAATGATAACTAGGAGCCTAGCAAAGAGAATAGCTGAAGAGAGAACAGAAGAAGAGAACCCCTAGGGAAGGGCTCTCATGAGTCGAGTCCGCCGGCGCAACATCTTCAGATCCCTAAGCCATTTCGCGCTGCACTTTGAATCCCCCAGCCTCGGCTCTATAATCAGCAGGCACCTAATGCCCCCAATCCAACCCTTCATTAGTTTCAGGACGGATGCACTAGTTGCCGTACAGTACCTTCAGCTAGATCAGCAGTCTCCTCTTAACTCCACTTATCTTGTGCTACAGCGCTCCGCGCACCCGGCCGTACAGATCGTACGGTTGTACAAAAATACTGTACAGTACAGTACTCAAATTTTCAAAAAGGGGGGTGGAATATCCAAAACGGGGGGGGTAGCAGTATCATTTCCTTTTTTTGCGAAGTTTCACACGCCGTACCGTACGGTAATCGCCGTTCGGTACAGTAGGGGGTCATATTTTCCACCCTAGTTCCGGGCAAAATGAGGGGAAAATATTAAATTTGCATACATAAGCTTCGTGTTACGAATAGACGGGCGGTATTATGTTAGAGTTCATGTTGAACCGGGTGACGACGCGACCGCACTACATCGTACACCGCATCGCACACTACTGTATTTAGCATCAGACGTATCGACATATCGCGGACGCATACCGTCAGAGAGTTTAAATGCGAGCCCGCAACGGCTACTACAGCTCGTACGGCTAGTACGTGTTGGTGAAGGGACTCCTCCACTACTGCCGTCCGTTCCTCCATTCAGGTCACCCTCCATCGGAGTTCGCGTTCCAATCGACGATGACATATTCAAATCTCTCACATTCACTCATAGCCCATTTTACTCACAGAGTGAATCACAGCAAATAATGCACAATCCAGCCCTTTGCTTCCGTCGGATCCGACTCAGCCTTCCATCTGATCCACGTCTTGCGCCGTAGGATCTGACCTTGCCTCCAAGATAGATGACGCGTCAATCCTCGCGTCGTCTCACGCCACC
>CM074812.1:781129-821416 GCA_037447605.1 Zygnema circumcarinatum | reverse complement strand
CCCCTTCCTCCCTCGTCATGAAGGTGAAGCGGCAGAAGCAGTTTCGCCGCCATGTGCGCTTCTACCGCACGTGCTTCGCCTTCCGCGAGCCCTTCAAAGTGCTCTGCGACGGCACCTTCCTCCACGCCGCGCTGAAAGCCGGCATGTCGGACCTCGTGCAGCCTCTGGCTCGCCTGCTCGGCGGCGAGGTCAAACCAATGGTCACCCGGTATGGAACTGTGGGGGTTTTTAGGTACAGGGGTCACTTTCTATGAAAATTCATGGATTTCAAGTTTTAGGGTTATCAGGCTCGTAAATTATTCGGGTTCCTAGGAAGCTCCAAGGCTTTAGGGCATTATACTCCATAAAGCATAGCTAAATCTTCAAACTCTTGAATTTTTGAGAACGCCGAGCAACCCTAAATAACCGCACCCTCTTTAAAGGTAGTTCAGCCATTTGAATTAGATTAATTAACTGAGGGTCCTGAATCCTATTTTCGATGAAATCGTTTTATTAAATTCTCACAGTGTACTTTGCAGGTGCATTTTGGCAGAGCTGAAAAAGCTTGGAGAGGCATTTTTCGGAACAATTGAAGCTGCTCGGAGCTTAGGCATGGCAAGGTAGGTTGCTGGAAGAATGCTTAAATTTTTTTGAATCATTTACAGATGAATTTTTGGAATGTTTTTCCTCTGTAAATGAGATATGGGGCAAGGATTCCGACTGTGAAGCACTCTATTCGAGTTTTTAAAATTCTTTTTCTCTGTCGTCCTTCTGTTGTAAGGGCTTCTTCAGCGACCCAAGAGACCCCCTTAAAACTGCATAAGGAGATGTCCTTGTTTCTCTTTCCGTGCTAAGTAGCTATAGGTTACTATGTAATGTTTGTCTTATCTCGCATTTTTGCTTTGCCTGGGTTTCTTGAGGCCATAATTCCTCTCTCTCTGTTCCGGAAGCAGGTGTGAACACTCCCCTGTATCGAACGCCACCGAGTGCGTTAAGTCCATGGTGGGAGATAGCAATCCAGAGCACTTTTTTGTGGCCTCTCAAGACACGGAGTTGCGCCGCCACATCCGTAAGGTATTGCCAAAGCGAAGATGTCGATTGTGTTACATCAACCGACGTGCTTTACAATCTCTGCTCTTGTGATTCTAGAATTGAGGGTTGTTGCACTAGTATCCATTCTTTAACTATGTTTCAGAGCACTGCCTCAACTAGCTTCCTGAGAAAGTAGTTCCGTTATATACCCGCCTCTGAGTAGAATACTCTCCCTCCCTCGTTTTCCTATTGCTGCCTCCATCCCTGGCAGGTCACTCCTTGGTACTTTCTCAAAGCTTCTGAAGGCTCTATCTGTTTGGAGGCACTCCCACCTACCACTGAAGGCATCAATGTTTGTTGGCTTACCAGATTCCTGGCGGCGCTCTTATCTATGTGAAGTTGACAGCCATGGTTTTGGAGCCTCCTTCCCAAGAGCAGGAGCAGTTTGCGAAGTCAAGTGAAGCGGAGAGACTGCACTTAACAGAGAGGGAAGTGAATATCTTGAATTCGCGTGCACAAAAGAAGGCACAAGCAGCAAGGCAGCGGGAGAGACATGAAGAGGAAGGTGAGCCTACCCTAGGGGAGAGGGAGGATGAAGAGGAAGTGCGAAGAGGAGAAAGAAGTAGGCCTGCAACTGGAGGAATTGGGGGTTCAATGGAAGACTATGAAGATGAAGAGAGGAAAAAGAGGAAAGCACAGATCCTTGCCGAGAGAGACCGACCTACCTTCAAGCGAAAGCGAGTGAAGGTGAGGAAGAATGGAGTGGCCAAAGGCAATTTTTTTCTTTTTCTATTACTTCTGTGTGTTACTTCTTTTGTGATGACTTCGTAGAAAATCATCAGGTTGGATTAAGTTTGGACGAGGGGAGAATGCAGGGACCTAACCCGCTCTCAATGAAGAAGAAGAAGTCGGGGAAGACCGCACCCACGACTGCTGAAAGTCAAAAGGTGAGCTTGCCGGCCTATCTTTGTCAGCACTTCGTCGGGATTTGAGGCAATTAGGGCTTTAAGATTGAACGAGCGTTTCCCCCTTTTCACTCCTCTGCTTCCTCTTGTACTCTCTCCACTATTGCAGCAGTACTTCAGAATACATTGCTGGGCGGCTTGTCTCCTAATCTTACGCAAATACTTGGTGTAAACTCAAAACTCTAAACGATTTGAATAAGGCAAACGAGAGTGAAGGCTTAAAAGCGAGAGAAGAGTGAGAGAAACATAGAGACAGCGAGAGAGAGACAGAAGGAAAGAGAGAGAGAGGGAAAGTGAGTGAGAGAGAGAGAGGGAGAGGCGGGGTGGGGGGGGTGGGGGGGGTGGGGAGGGAGAGAAGTCTGACGACCATCAAATCTTTTTCTTTCAGGATGGGGCTTCTGATAAGTCGTCAAAAAGGAAAAGGCGAAGGACAAAAGGAGGGAAAGTGGAAGGGGAAGCAGGATGAGAATGGGCTGACTGGAAATCTGTAGCAACCTTCTGATATTATTGCTTAATAAAGATGAAAATGAAAGAAAAGAATATGAGTTCCGTTATGCGTGCCAATGGATATCTCTTAGTGGAGTGTGGTGGTACAGTTGATAGTAAGGCTCCGTTCTTTGTTCTGTTCAGTTCAGTCACAGCTCGACAGTTACATGTCGACGGTGTTCGGTCGTTTGTCCTCGTTGACACATCATGTGAAGTTGTTGGACCCATCAGACCATGAGAGCCCTTCGGCTTCTTTCAACATTTCCAACAAAACGTCTAGCAGCCTCAAGTTCCAGAAACTCATGTTAGTGCTTGAACATTGCACCACCGCATCATCATCAATCACCGATTGTTCGAATCCACGCAACATGTGTGCAACAATGTGGCTGGACAGCATCATGCCATGTGGCTTGAATCGCAACAACGTCATGTCATGTTACCACTATGGCTCACTGCTGATTGCCACGTGGCATGGCGAATGCCATGTTCAATTCATATACAGTTTACTTTGATTTTTCACAAACATCGTCCATTGGACATAATGCAGTTTATTACATTGGCACTGCTAGATGTTCCAACCATACTGCACAACATCGAACAATTTTATGGACCATTCAACTCCTATATCGTTATGATTTACACCTCCCTCTCCCTCTCCCTCTCCCTCCACACATTGTACAAAATCCGCGAGTTGTGTCGTGTTGTGTTGTGCCCTTCCGTGCACCACCATCCACCCATCCATCCATCCATCCATCCATCCATCCATCCATCCACCTCATCGCCCGACCTCGCCCGTCCGCCGGAACTGAACTGTTCTCAACTGAACTACCCGAACTGGACAGAACAAAACTACACTGGTCTTAACTGGAACGTTCGAACTGAACTGTGCTGAACGAAACTGCGACGCGTGCGCCCCAAGCGGCCGCCCGCCGACTTTTGGCGCAGAGGCGGATGGGAATATGCCGCCGGCCCGAATATGCCGCCACGTGGCAGTGCCCGCCTCGCAGCGGATCAGAGGCCGCCAGCTCCCCCCACATTTGTCAGATTTCAGCTAGCATCATGGATACAAGGTGTAACTGGTTCCAGTTTACTGCTGAACGAAACGGCGCACGTGCGAGATGCATAGAATGGGCTTGTAGACGGCAGCTGTGACTGGAAGAGGTTGAACGGAACAGGAGTGGCCGCATGGAACCGCCTGGAGAACGGGGTGGAGGCGCGGCCCATGGACTTCAGAGAAGCCATTTTTCCTCTCGCCTTCCCGCTCGCCCTCTCCCTCCGTCTCCCTCTTCCCCTCCCCTCCTTTTTCATTACTGTCTCTCTGACGCTGCAGGAGCCCTCTCTCGCTCGTTTTTTATTGTTTCCCTCTCTCTCTCCAGGTTTCGCTTACTTCTCTGCAATCCCTCCCGTCACCTCTGCGCTTCCCTCTCTTCTCACTTCTCCTTACGCTTTGCTCACTATCTGCCTTCTCTCTTATCCGCTACCTTTTACCCTTTCTGCTTTCTCTTTCTCCTCGGGTCAAATGATGAGCCTTGTCAGGATCCTTCAACACCCCTCTAAAGGGCTTGTCCAATACCGCTTCAATCTCACTTAATAGAAAGGGTTCCTTCTCCCTCTCCCTCTCCCTCTCCCTCCCCCTCCCCTTCCCCCTCCCCCTCCCCCCCCCCTCCCTTCCCTTCCCTCTCCTTTCCTCTCCCTAAGTCCATCCAAAACACATTACTCGTTTCACCTTCCCCTCCCTTCCCCACCTTGCATGCCCGCCCTCTCCCCTGTCCCTGCGCCCGAACGTTTCTGAATGGTCCAGAGGGCGAGCGTCCTGCACCTGGCGTGCAGGCAGCCGATGGGATGACCTCTCGCCAGCACTCAGCTGCTTCCTTTGCAGGACCTCGTCCTCCCCCTTCCCCTCCCTTCCCTCCGTCTCTCTCCCACTCCCACTCTCTCTCCCCTCGCCCCTCTCTCTCCGGGGCGTCGTCCTCCGGTGCTCCCACCCCTGCGGTGCCCTCCCTCTCAGTCACGGAGACGGCGACAGGTGGCGCTTGCTCAGCTGGCCACGTCGCCTCGGCCTGCGAGCAGAGCAGGCCTACAGAAGAAGGAAGAATCTCTCCCGCTCCTCCTCAAGGCTCTCCCGCAGCCTCTGGGGCTCCTGCTGAAACGGCTGCCCTGACAATAGCCGATACTGTGAAGTTAGAAGTGGATGTTAGCTCACATTTAGGGCAAGGAGTCGAAGCAGGAAGGGGAGCAGAAGGTGGGAGTGAGCTAGCGGTGCTCGCGGAGAGGCTCGGATCTCCCGGAGAGGACCTTGCATCCCATTATTTGGGTTCACCGGATGAAGATTCGAACCTTGGTGGAGAGGAAGGCGGAGAAGGAAAGGTGGGAGGCCCTGGAGGCAGCAATACTGCTTTGCTGGGCCCCATAGAGTGGCCCATTTGGGGAGAGTACGCGCCCGAAGAGGAGGCCATTGGAACCGCGTGGACGGAACTGTTGCAAGTTGAGGAGGTATGTGGAAAGTTTGGTTCTCGAAGTAGTTTGAGGTCTTTTTTGCATGTGAGGGAAAGGAGGTGTATGGAGGAGGAGGAGGTGTAGGAGGTGAGAGTAAGGCTCTTGGATGCCTTTAACGGCTTCTAAAGCTTTTTTTTGTGTTTTGGATACTTGGAAGTGTGTGTACTGCAATGCTCCCCTTTTATTCTTCTGGAAAGTGTGAAACATGTTTCCTTGTTGTCGGTCCAAGAATCCATTACCTTCCTTAAAGATGTTCCATCATGTTTGTTCTCAAGATATTGTTAAGATGTGTTCTATAAAGCCTAAAGCTTATCATGTCCATTTCTCCTACCCGCCCACCCGCCCATCTAGAGAAGATATACATGATGAGGGGTTGGGGAAAATAGGGTTTTCGAGAAATGGAGAAAAGTTGGTCACATTGCCACAAGAAAGTTCAATAAGTGCATAGCCTAAGTATAGGACTTCATAACGGCAGTTCATGGGTCCAATTTTACTGAAGAGAGAAATGGGACATTGTTCGTGTTGTAACGCATGAATGAAGCGTGTTAAAAGTAATCAATGAAAAAGAAGAATACTTTTGTAAGAGTAAGGTGGTAGCACTGGTATTGAGATTTCGTGGGAGCGAAGCTTGATTGTGGCAACGACTGATCCAAAAAATGCTTTGTAGGGCAGGACTGATGAAGCTTGCGTCAGAGCATAATGAGCTTTATGACTCTCTGATAGAGTCCTTGTAAAGACGAGCTGCAGCAGCAGCTCTCTGCAAACTCCACCGTTTGGACCCAATCAGACATGAATTGACCAAAAGTGGAACTTTTCCCTTGTTGTCGTTGTCTATTGTTGTGGGTATTTTGGGGGGCAGACTATGTATCCGACAACTAAGCGGTTAGCATCAGGAAATGGGCCCCCTCCCGCACCATGGCCCATTGCAGATAATGCAATGGGAGCTCGAAGCTCTCCAGGGGCTCTCCTCCCCCCTCTCCCTGCAGGCTCTGCCTCCAGTCCTTCCGCTTCAGCTCCCACCACTTCTTCAAACCCTAAACAGCGACTTCGGTGGACCCCAGAACTGCACGAACGCTTTGTGGATGCTGTTGCCCAGCTTGGTGGAGCTGATAGTAAGTACTTTTAAGAGACTAAGAGACTTTAAGAGAGACTTTATTTCAAAGGTTCTACTGTTGTGAAAGATGTTTAATGGCTGGTGTGATGTCATTGTCTACAGAGTCGTGAAAGGTAGCAGTAACTACTGGTCTCTGTGAAGGTAAATTGAGGGAAGCCCGATGGAAGGAAGGCAGTAGGATGTAGGATCAAGTAGCCTGGGTGTATCAGGTAGATTCACGCAAGATTGAAGATTGTATTGTTGAGTGGAATTGAAGTATCATGTGAGGAAAGGAGGATTTGTGTGAGGAGATGGCTGAAGGCGGGACTTTGGGAGGGTTCAGGAGCAACACCAAAGGGAGTGCTGCGAGTGATGGGGGTTCAAGGTCTCACCATTTACCATGTGAAGAGCCATTTGCAGGTACGGGCATTTTCCCTGCTGCCCTCGCTGCAAAGAATGTTTTATATTCTCACTTCTACACTATTTCATTGTTGTGTCGACCAGGTGGTGGAAGCCTGCACTTTTTGCAAACCAATATATCTAAAGATGCTTGCTCCATTTCTTCTGGAAAACATCTGGATATGTTTTGTTTCTAGGTCTCATGTGGATTTGATCATCGAGTTAGAACCTGGCAGCGGGCTCAAGGCGGGCCTTTGGTGGGGTTTTTTCTGTTTTTAAATGTTGGATATCAGAAATATAGGCTGGCGAAGTATCTTCCTGCAACAGCATCTGTAGATCGAGACAAAGGTGAGGCAACGCAGTTTGTATGAAGCAGCCAGCTTGGATTAGATTGTCTTATGTCAGGAAAACTTAGATAATCGTGATTTCTGTGAGAGCTCACAGAATGTTGTGACTTGGAGGTGAGGTATATGATAGCTGTAGAACTCTAAACGGGTCTCCTTTTCCAACCAGTATTGAATTGCATTTTCTTGCGGGTGTTTTCAGTTGTGACTCCCCCTGTTACAAAGGTGGATAAACCGTCGAAAAAAGGAACAACAGATCCACTGACTAACACAGAGTAAGGACCCCTCGAACTCCACGTTTCCTGTCACCACAATTCTCTCTTTGTTTCAGTGAAGGGGTCCATAGTACTTATCTGACTGTGAGAGACTTGGCAAGCCTCAAGTAGGCTAACCTGGTAAGGAAGGGTAAGTAAGGTGAGATATCTGGTAGGCCAATTCTGAGAAGTCCCTTTAATGGTAGTGATTCTTTCATCAGCTACTCAGTATGAACCTTTGGGCTGTTGAAGGTTTCTCCTGTTGTGAAATAGACAGTATGGACAGTTTTCTTCTGTTTTTTGTTCGTTGAGCTGGTGCTGTTGAGTAAGATTTTTCATTGTGGGTTTGAAGCATGTGATCGCCATAGCGTTGTGCATTTTGCCTCCATTTGTTTTTAGTGAAGGGTGCGAGTGGGAAGCGTGCAGGAGCTCGCGTGGAATGCAAATAACGGAAGCACTTCGTATGCAAATGGAAGTGCAAAAACGGCTGCATGAACAGTTGGAGGTGAGCTCAGGGAAGGTTTAACCAACGACTCAACTAACTTAGTTGTAGTGCAATAATACAGCTGGATGTTCATAGATGTCTTAAAGTGCATGGATGCTTGTGTTATGAATTAAGTCTATCGACCTTCAAAAGGGATTTGTTCTGTATATTCTTTTGTTGAGCGGAAACCTTATCCCGGGTTTCCTGCAACAGTGTGAATGCTTGTATCCATTTAGCATTTCTCCCTCCCACTAACAACTGTAGAGTGGAGCAGATCGTCCATCTGAATTGCTGCCATTCTTTGATGACATAGATCGAGGCTTTATAAACAAACAATCACACTTACGAACTCCAAATCGTGGTTTGCGAACAATACTGAAAGTGACGAAGCGGAAAATCGATTGGGACGCAGGTGCAACGTTCTCTGCAGCTGAAGATTGAGGCTCAGGGGAAGTATCTCCAGCAGATCATACAGGAACAACAGAAAGCAGGTGCAGTTCTTGTAAACAGAGGAGGGGGAGATGCAGCAGGGGGGGCTGGAGAAGCAGGAGAAGCCCAAACTGCAGGCGAATGCCCTGCAGGAAGTTTTGACTCTTCTTTGCCAGTGCTACCCCCCCCCCCTTCAGAGCTTTTGGCCCCTTCAGGGGGCAATCCCAGGACAGGCAATGGGGTTGCTCTTGGTCGCCAACAATCAAGTATTGGCATGGCTATGCCTGCCGGTAGCATGGGGGCCATGCCGCCTGGCAACATGGGGGGCATGCAAGCAGGGAACATGGGGGGGATGCCACCTGGCAACATGGGGGGGATGCCAGCTGGCAGCATGGGAGGAGTGCAGAGTGGGAGCGGAGTGGGGCAGTCGGGACCCCCACAGATGCTTCATGGCCATCCTGCACATTCGCAGTACATGGGTTTTGGGCAGCATGGGATGATGTCAGGGCAGGCCATGGTGAGTGCTCCCATGGGGCAAGGAATGGTGGGAGGTGTTGGAGGAATGGCAGGACCAATGGGGCAGGTCATGCAAGGGGCGATGGGTGGCAATAACGTGCCGATGGGGGGGGGAGGAATGGGTATGATGGGTCCTCTACATGGCATGAAACGAGGCAGAATGGATGAGGCTATGCAGAATCAGCAGATGCAGCCCCACCTCAATGGTCCCTACCAGAATTCACCCTACCAGCAGCCGATGTATGGTCCACCATATGGGCAACCCATGCCATCAATGCAGCCCTATTCCCCTCAGCAGATGGCCCACCCGGCATACATGCACCCTCACCCATATCCTGGTGGATATCCTTCGCACTCCATGCAACATCCGGCCATGCAGCAGCATTTGCCATCTCAGCAAAACATGCAATCGGTGCAGCAGCAGGTAGTGGGCCAGCAAACCCAACAAGCTCAGCCATCTAATCAGCAAGCGGGTCAGCAGCAGCAGCATCAACAACAATCGCAACTAAGTTCTGGGCAACAAGAGCATGCTGCTGCCCAGCATGCCTTGCAGGCAGGGCTTCAGCTTGGGAGACCCTCATCAGCTCATGGAGGAGCTGCATCTCCCGCTCATCGGCCGCAGGAGGGTGCCAAGAATGCTCCTAGTTATGGGCCAACACATGGGAGTGAGCAACAGGTAGGCCAGTGATGAACGGATCAGGTTGTGTGTGGTAAGGTAGAGAGAGGGAGAGGGAGGGACTGCTTTCAAAACGAATCGTTTGTGCCGACTGTTTGCAGCTTTCCCTGCGGTGCAGAGCCAATGTCATGCCCCATGAGCTAATGATGCCTGTTGCTTTTTCAGATGTTATACTCGATTAAGAACTGCTAGAACCAAACTAGAGGCTGGACTTGAAGAATAGCTGAACAAATGATCGATTGTATTGACTCCTCGTTCGTAACCCTACTGGCGGCAATGTTTTTTTTTTTTTTTTAATGTAATTGTTCCCCCTCTGCCTCCCTTTGTCTCCCCCCTACTCCACTCTCTCCCCTCTCTCCACACCCTCATTCCTATTGATGATGGTGCCACAGGTTGAGGGGTCTCAGGGGGGAACGCCGATGTCTCACCAAAGCAATTATGGAGGAGGCCAAGTAGATAGTATGGGAGTTCCAAGTGGGGGCAGTGCCGGCCTTGTCTATGCGGATCCGAGGTGGTCTCAAGGGGGCTCCTCTACCACAGGACAGAACGCTGCTCCGGGACTTGAAGGGGAGGGCTACCCTCCCAATAGCGGAGGCTATGGCCAATTAGCTGCTAGTATTGGGGAGGTAGACACAAGCGGGCACTGAGGTTAACATCTCTCATATTCTTGAAGATTTGTATGGGTCAGATTTCAGAGGCGCCGTTAAGTACGAGCTGGCCGATACATTGGGAAACATCCTTATGATAAGATAACATGACATGACATGACTTGGTATGAAGAGGTTGGCGGAGCCGATTCTTTGGTAGAGGCCAATGGAGGGATTGAGAAATGGGGTGTCCTGTGATTGTGGGGAGGCAGAGAGGGGTACAGTTCAGAGGTGTGAGCAATGGGCTGATTGGAGGGCTGGGGAAGGCAGGTATTGGGGAGTGCAGGGGGCAGTGTGGAGCTCAGTGTGGTGAAATCACCACAGATTGAAAGTAAATAAGGCTTTGTAGGAGCAATGATGGATGGGTCGTGCTTGTCTTGGCATAGTTGTGTGTGGGCATGTAAAGAGGTCTACAAAGGGGTGTGTACATATGTGTACATACTTAGTTGAGGGGACATACTCATGAGTGTATGAATGAGGATGAGGATGTTGTACAACGTGCCTTTGTTCATTCAGTTCGTTCAGGTCATTTCCTTCACAGACGAGACTGACAGTAATTCATAAATCTATCTACATAGCTATCAGTCGTCGCTGCTTCAAGGACCCTCTGGTGAAAATTATGAATAGTGGAGCTATTTAAGTTGACGGAATATACCTACTGTCTAATAACATAAAGAAAATAGCACATTCAACACACCAGTTCACATTGGTCCTACATGTTGTCTCTGTCCACATACATTTACTTGGTGGCGTTGTTATCGTTGGACCAATGCAAAATCTCTCGAATACCCATAGGCATAATTCTTACTGTTGGTATGTAGTACATATAGAAACCTATGCTAGGTGAAAAAAGAAAGGCCTTTGTCTTTGGCATTGATGTGGTACACAACATGACATGGTACACATCATACATACCATGGTAGACATCAAGAGATGGTACATAACATGCCATAAGCACATACACATCATTCTTACGCTGATAAGCGAAGTTAGATGTCATCAGTCGCCACAAACTCACACGAAGCAAATCACACGCGCACATGAGTCATGGGTTGCCCATGGGACCATGGCCATGGGTCCGCGCGACACCATCCCATCCCGACCCATGCCACCATGCCATGCCATGCCTTGCCATGCCATGCTTTCCCAAAACCCTAAATTTCAGGTTCTTTTTACATTTTTAGGCCACTCCCTCCATTTGAGGCAGCCGGCGCCTCCCCTCCCCCTCCCACCGCTCCCTCTCTCCTCTCGCTCTCTCGCCAACTGTCCGCCATGGCTTCAGTGCTACCTCCCGCTCTGACCCCGCAATACCCGCCCCTCTGAGTCGCCCCTCCCTTCCCCTCTCCTATTGACTCTCGTACTTTCTCTTTCCTCGTTCCATTCCTCTCCTCGCTCTCTCTCTCTATCTTGGCGCGTCTCCCTCTCCCTCATTCGCTCCCTCCAGCCCCCTTTCTTCATCGTCCCCTTCCCGTCTCTCTCGCTTTTCCCCTATCTCTCAGCTCCCTTCGTCCTTGTTCCCTCTCCCTTCCCTACTCCCCTCCCACCCTCCTATCTCGCTCTTGTTCAGTATGCGGAGACCCTCTCTGGACGTAGGAGTACAGGGTTTGAGCAGACTGCTGCTGTGCTTCTGCTGCTGCTTTGAGATAGCCTGGCTCAGAAGGGGTCGTCAAAATTAGGGTTTCTTGAAGGGAGGCTCTCTTTACTTCTCTGCGGCGAAGGATGGAGAGCGGAAGCGATGATGCGGACCATGTGTGCCCGCTGTGCATGGAGGAGATGGACCTCACTGACAGGAGGTTTCAACCATGTCAATGCGGATACCAAGTAAGGAGACAAGTTTTTCAGATTTCGGATAAGTGGTGATGCTCCTGGAGCTTCATTCATTTCTTCAGAGATTCTTCTACTAACTCTAGTGAATTTGATATGATATGCTCCTATCTGATCATCTCCTTGCAGCCTTTCCGCCTTTATTGACTTTATCCAAATTCAAGCGACCATATGGAATTTCCAGTGTCTATGTGAGGGTAGCTGACATACTGTTGTGTGGTCAAGCATTAGCTGCAATATGATGCTTTTAGCAAGAGTAGCGAGATTCACCTTCATGTGATTTGCGTGAGCGCGTTCGCAGATATGTCTCTGGTGCTGGCATCAAATTATGGAATTGGCTGGAAAGAACAACGCGGAAGGGCGATGTCCTGCATGCCGCACACCGTACGACAAGGAAAAGATTGTTTCTGCATCGCCTCCTGAGCCGGAAGAGTGAGTGCAGAATCAGTATCATCAGTCAGAATTGCTCTCAAGGGCTTCTATTCCATCTGCAGAGGGCATTGTTTGAATCAATGGCATCAGGGCATGCTCATTTTAGCGGTGTGATGAGGAAATTCCACTAGAGCCTTACTCCTCGGGGGTTTTTATTATGATGGCGTAAGGCAATCATCTGTTAGACATGTGAGCGTGAGCGTGAGCGTTTAAACGTTTAGCCTCCTCAGTGGAAATACATTATTTTGCGAGCAGAAATGTGGTTTTGTCTTGCAACGGCTATGCATTCACTTGTACCTCAGCGACAGTCCCTCTCGCGAACTGTATGTCATTTTCGCCACTTCATAACAGAGAACGAAGCAAATTGAGAGGAAGTATCATTCGTCTTTCCTTTGACAGATTGAATGAATCGAACAGCGACAAGAAGCAGAAGGGTCCGAAGCTGAAGACACGTCCGACTGATGGTCGGAAGCATCTGAGCAATGTGCGAGTTGTGCAGCGAAACCTTGTTTATGTTGTGGGGCTGCCATTAAACATTGCCGATGAGGAGGTACCGCTGTTTCATCCGATCTCTTTTTCCGTTTTATCATCGTTCTATAGCTCGAGCAAAAGAGTGAATGCTGGGCAGAATATGGAAGGGTTCCTGATGCAGTCTGCTGAGAGTATTTAAGTTTTCACTTAATATTTCTTCGAGTTCTTCTTGCCAGGGTCCTGGAACTGTCAGTGGGCTCTTCAGCTGATTTGAGTGGCTTCATTATGCCTTCATCCTGAAAGTTGTTTGATTATTGTGTTTTCGTTGTTAAACCAGGTTTTGGAGCGACGAGAGTATTTTGGACAATATGGTAAAATATTGAAAATTGCCGTTTCACGCGCAAGTGCCTATAATGCTCCGCATTCGGGCAACGGTCCGACAGCAAGCGTGTATGTTTCCCGTTTCTCCATTCAATCTCTGCTGGCATCTGCTACTCATTGACTTTTTGTGATGTCATCTTCCGGTTGTGTCTGTCAGATGATGCCTTTGCTAACTTTGTCTTTGCAGTGAAATGGAACTGGCAGCCACTTTTTTTTAAGATGCTGTCATTCTTGCAGGTACGTGACGTTTGTGAAAGAAGAGGATGCCCTGAAATGCATTCAGGCTGTCGACGGGTGCATGTTGGAAACGAAGCAGCTGAGGTGAGTATGGTTTGCCCTACTGATTGCATTGATGCCAACTGCCTTTTGTTCGAATAACAAACTTGTGGTTTAACTATGCTTTGCTTAATTGGCTGCATGATTTGGAACTGTTACCTTCAACTAGAATATCTGACACTGGTTCAGGACAGTACTGATGGGATATTATTTGTTTTTCTGTGGCAGGGCCTGCTTTGGAACAACGAAATATTGTAATGCATGGCTAAAAAATGTGGTATGTTTCCTTCCTTTTTTTGCTTAAGTTAATATGTATTTAAAGATCTTAGCATTTGCAGGTGATGCTTTACTTAGAAAGGACTGGCAAGCTTAAAGGGTTGTGTCGTCCTGTTCCGGCTATCGTAACGGAAAAATCAGTGTTGAACCTGCAGACCTGCAACAATCCTGACTGTCTTTACCTCCATGAAATTGGTACTCAAGAGGACAGCTTCACCAAGGAGGAGATGCTTACCAAGTATGGCAGGTGAGAAGCATATGTCTGTGCCCTTATCTCTCTGGATGTTGGACCGCTACCTTAACGAGCTTATGTACCCTTTAAACTGGTTCAGATTCTCAAGCTCAAGAAAGGCCTCTGATACATCTCCTTCTCAAAATTGCTGTTTTAACCCTGCGCAGTAAGCATCAAACCTTCCATGATTTGACACATCCTCCTGCTCGGCGGACGGGACCTGGTCTTCCTCCTCCTCCTCCAGATCCTGTTCCTGTTATGGTGAGAGAGATACAATCAGTTTCAGTGAGAGAGATGCACTCAGTTTCAATCATGAAAGTGTTTTCTAGATTGTCTTTCCATTCCCTTCCAAATTCCGTGAGTGTTCAAAAACCGTTTTTCAGGGAACGTTCCTAAAATGTGCTATTAATTATCATACGTGTGTTCGCTTTTGGCTGATTTAGTCCTTCAAAAGGGCTTGCATTCCGCTTAGACTACTTTTCCTGGTTGTAGTGCCCAAATAATTTGTGGAACATGTCACAAATGTTTGAGCCCAACCATTTCTCCCTCTGTATTTGTAATGGATGGGCCGCATTTCAGACGGCCCATGTTCCGGTTGCTGTCTCCCCGGCTCAACCACCACCTCCAACCCAACTGCTGAGTTCTGGGCAGCCTAATGTTACCCCTGCAAAGCCAACAATAGCAACTCCTGTAGCTGCTGTCCCAAGAACTAGTGGTTTACCTCCTGCTGCATCCTGGTAAGTCCATTTTAGCATATCTACTCTGAAACACCAGCAATTTGCTCTGCAGGAGTTGAGTGAAAGGGAGCCCATTTCATTCACTAAAAGGGCATTACAATCATCGTTGTCCTTTGCAGGGGGTCTAAGGCAGCTACAGCTAAAGCAGTTTTACAGACGAAAGTAGCAGCCCCTCCTTCTGCTAAGTTGCGAACCGTGGGAGTTTCCGGGCCCGGCCCACCCTCGGTATCAAGTACACATGTAGCAGCTGGGACAACTGTAGTTCCAATTTCTGCAGCCCAGGGAGTCTACCGACCCTCTGCTGCAGTTTTGAGTGGAAGAGTCATTCAAGCAAGCGCTCATCCTCCTCCTATTGTGCCTGCTTTAATCCTTAGCACATCTCCTGGGGCTTCATCAGCTTCATCCATTACAAGCAGACCGCAGGCTAATGGAACTATGGGTGTTGGAAACACCAATTCTTCCCTCCTTAGGCATACTGATGGAACTATTCCTGCGTTAGTAACTCCTGGATCATCCCCTCCTATCCGGCAGGGTATTTTCGATTCTACTGTAAAGCAAACTGCTGCTCTTGTAATGCAGCAGCAAGTAAAAGTTAGGGCAAGACAAGTAGTGGTTGCACATGGAGTCCCTCCGGGAATGTCAATTGCCAATGGAACATCTACAAACACTTCAAGTAATGGTTCTGCCTTAAGCACAGATGGTATTGTCCCTACAGCTCCATCCTCTCAAGGTCCCCAAACCCTTCCTACAGTACCATGGCCTAATGCGCCTTCATTCTCATCTGTTCTAGAAGCAGGAGCTCCAAGCTTGGCAAAGGAAGGGAGCACAGAAAGCAATGGAGAGTTGAGTGGAGCAGTGACAAAGGGTTTAAAGCCGAGCAGTTTTGCAGCAGTTGCTAGTGCCGGTGCAGCACGAAATGCCGCAGCAGTTGCTATGCGTGGCCTGCACGTTTCGGGTGTTGTAGCTCATAAGGTAGTTGCCACTGAAAAGATGGGCACTCCCTTTGAAATTGCAGCTAATGTAATGGCAGGGCAGCAGAACAATGAGACGAATGATGATGGTGATGGAGAATCCTCACGATCTGGAGGGGCAGAGAGTGGTGATCAGCTTCCATCGCATGCGGCGTTTCAGAAAGTCAGCGAAAGGATTGAGCACGAATCAGCTGAGTGTGAGACTGGAAATAGAAAGTGCCGAGAATCCGATAAGGTTGACTACGATTCTTGTACAGAAGCCTCTATGGCTAGTTCTGAGAAGGAGGCTGAGGAGACTAACGGCAGTGATGGTAGTTCGTTTCAAGCCTCCTCCCTTTCACAGGAGGAGGATAAGCTTCTTACCAATGGACCTACATCAGTTGTGGGGAAGAGTGATGAGTTTAATGCCGAGAACGGAGGGCTCTTAGGCTTCGGGGTGGATGTGCTTTGCTCAATTACGGAACCTGATACTCTTCCAGACTCTGAAATTGCAATTCTTGAAGAGGTAGATGCAGAGTTTCAAGACGAGGTTGAGGAAGAAGGAATGTCGAAACTGTCAGAAAGTGTTGCGGAAATTCAGAGTGTGGAGCAGGCGGACAGCTTCAAGGGTCTGTTTGGAAAAAGAGTATCTCCTACTTTCGGTGAAGTTTCAGCACATACTGATTTTGACTTTCCCGACTCTTCCGTTCTGGCCGTTGTTGGAGGTGCATGTTCTACTGTTAGCCCTAACTGGCAATCGGGAGATGAAGGTCAAATAGGAAGTGCTCGTAAGGCAGAGAAGGACGAGGTTATCCATTCAGTGTCGGCTGAAAGGATGAAGATTGAAGGAGACCCTTTGTGCAAGGAGAAAGACGATTCGAGTGTGATCGCAGACATTTTGGGGCTTGATTTTGATATTTGGGGAGATGGTCCCTTTGGGGCTCCTGGAGATTTGGCTAAGTTGTTGTTCAGTGGAGTTGGTACTGATAGAGTGAAGCCTATTTCAGCTCAGCCTTTGGGGGTAAATGCCAGCACAGGCTCAATGAGAGGTTCTGGTCCAGCAAAGCAATCGCGATTCCAATTTGCTCGTCTGGAGAATGAGGCTGAAGATGTGGGTGAAAACGTCAGTGAAAGCTCTCTATTTAGTAGCAGTTTTCCATTTGCCGGACCTGTAAAGAATGGCTATCATGTCAAGGCCATGGATGCATGCGGAGACGAGGCTTCTCTACCTTCAAATGTTCCTGGAAGCAGCTCTATGCCAGAATGTCCTTCCTCTGTAAGTGTAGGAGAGGAGAAGGGACCTATGCAGACAACAAGCTTCCCTGTTCAGACTCCGTTCCCTTTTGAGGTTTTTTCAACCTCAACTGCTTTTGCAAACCCTTCACCTGCACCAACAGCCAGGTCTGCTGGTAAGTTTGATTTCCTTTATTCCTTCCATATATTGCCTAAACTTAATCCCAATGATACTCATCATGCATATTAGGGCATATCAAACTTAAAAAAACGTCACCAAAACGAGTACTCGTGGGACATCGCGATCCGCCTGCAGCGGAGTACTTCCGTAACCTTTTTTTTTCGTAATGCTCGTAAAATGTTGTTAAGTTTCACACGCCTTATTGGAGTTGTTTTCGATGGATTAAATATGCTTCTCTCACAAGCACGAAAGAGGCTAGAGATCCAATAGTATTGTTTTTTTTTTCTGGACCTTCAGAGTGTGATAAGTGAAACTCTTGCTGTATGTTCTTTGTACGGAATCTGGTAGGGTTCAGGGAAACCTGTAACCTGATAATGTGGATGGAAACTGTTTATGCTCTGCAGCTGTATCTGGCCTTACTGCGCCTCCAGGATTTTCTGCTCCTCTATTATCTCCTGCCATGTCTGCTCCATTAAACACGCCAAGTTTATCTTCTGCTTTCAGCGTGCCACCTGGATTCACAAATCCTCAAGGTATTGCCAATCATTTGTCGCATTATGTACTTTACAGAGAATTGAAAGTCAATCAACATCTTGAAGTGGGCACTCAAAGTTTGTATAAGTGAGCGTCCTCCATCAGTTTTGGCTCTGCACCTGCTTTTCTCTTTGTTTGTTTAATGGAATGATCGCTTCAGCAGTGCGCGAAAATGTTGACGAGTCCTGCTCATTCGTTGTGACTCTTTTAACTGTCACTGACTGTTTAACAACTAACATGTTAATTACTCCGACAATATTCTGGATTCATGCAGGAGTTACGACTGCAGCAGTCCCCAAAATTTCTCCAACACCCTCAGTCTCCACTCTCTCTTCTTCTCTCCCTCTCAAGGGCACTGTTCCTCCTCCTTCAAGCTCCCCTGCAAATATCCCATCTCCCGTTTTGGACAGCTCTTTAGCAGATTTAGAATTTGTTGATCCTGCGATCATGGCCGTTGGTCGAGGGCTTCCCGAGACCCGTCCTGCAGGGCTCCCTTCGACTTTGCAGAATTCTCCTATTGGCTGGTTATTTGGACAGAGACCTCCTCCTCCTCTCCCTCTTGGAGGAACAGCTAACAACACTGCAAATACGAATCTTGGAGGTCCCATTCCTCCTGCTTTGCTATTCCAGCAGCAGTCAGGAGCCCACCATATGGTATCTCCCCTACCAAATTTTGGCATGCCAGTAAATGGGAGAGCATATCCCCCTAACAACTATGTACCAACTGGTTTTGGAACGTTTTCTGGCCCATTTGCAAGGTTGGGCCCGCAGTTAGAGCCCATGTTTCCTTCAAGACCTGCCTTTCAACAGACCTCTACTGGTCAGCTATTGAGTAACCAGCTGGCTAACCAGCCTGGAAACCATTTGCAGATAGCTGCTGCACAGTCTGGTGGGATTGGTTTAAATCAATTTTCTGGAACACACCTCCCTAATGGGGCCTTACCTGGCCTGCAACTCCTGCTTCAGCCTGGACATTTTCAAAGTCAAGGACTGAACTCTGCCATGGCTGAATCTCTCACCGGAGTTTTGTCAGTGCCGATGCCGCCGACATATTTGTCGTCTCCTCTTGGGGGCTTGAACAATTCAACAACGAAAGAATTTGCTGCCAGCAGTGAGATGATGTTTGCAAGCAGTTCTGTCGAGCAAATGGCTGTTCTTAGTAATCAGATCAGCTCGTCCGCAACAGCCCCACTTCCCATGACTAGCAATGGTTGGTCTGGAGGAGCGATAGAGCAGAAAGGGATGAATTGGGCAGCAAGCCAAGGGAGTGATGGAATTCTCTCGGCAGGAGATTTAGAAGTTTTGGTTCAAAGGGAGGTTGGAACTGGGCATGACAGACTGATGACAGAAAAACCTATGCTCTTAGCTCCGACAAGTGGGGTTACCTCCCCTCTGCTTAACAAAGCTCTACTTGTATCTACTCCAGAAGCAGGACTCCGAGAAGACGACAACATAGTAAAAACTTCGAGCTATGCGAAAAATTCTTCTTGGGTTAATAACACCCTACAGTCTGGAGATGTTGTCCGTGAAGAGGGATTGGGTTCTAAACTGCAGGTTCACTGGGCCAATGTTTTGAATGTAGGGGGAGAACATGGGAATGACTTTGGACACATTCTCGACAGAAGCAGTCAACCTGGCGATAGGGATGGTGGGGAGGCTGGTGAAGGCTCGCAAGATGGGAACGGCACCAAACACATGCTAAACCGGCAGAAGGTGTGCTTTTCAAGCTACTCATTCCCCCTTCTCCTTTATCTAGTTTATCAGATGTAGGTTACAGCACAGCCTGATCGTTAAAAGTTGTGCATGTAGCGTCTGTTATGCAAAGTGGCTGAATTTAAAAGCAGTGCAAAAGATACGTTTCTTAAGTGTTTTGGTTTTTAGTAGATTTTACTGTTTATGCTTGGCAAAAGGGTTATGAGTCGTATGGCCACAAGCATTGGCTGAAGTATTTCTCGAATAACCAGCTTCTGGTGACTCCTGAAAGTCAGATGCATGACCCTTATTGTTGTACACAAAAAGGGTCAAACAAGCGATTATAAAAGCAGTCTCAAGAGAAGTGACCCTTATCAGAGCCAAGGCCTTTGTTTTGGCCCTGCTGGTTGAATGAATGAATTCGGGGCAGTTCCCGAATTGTCCTGTTTAATTTGAGAACAGGATAGGTTTTAGGTATGATTAGGCAGCTTTATGGTCTTTGTTGCCATTTTCAGTTGGCAACTGAGACCCTTGAACATGAACATTTCTACTTCCATGCTGCCTTCAGTTTTACAAGGTTCTTTCACTGCAGGCCTGAATCTTGATCAGAATACATCACTTTGTGAAATACCTGTGCATCCATTGTTGAATGTCTACCAACTAATTATTTCTGTAACTCGGGATTCAAACTGACTTCTGATTAGTTTTTCCAATCCCGTGGAATCCCCTGGCATATACTATTAATGAGATTAGTATAGATAGGGAGAATTTTTGGCACGTATTCTGTAGGTTCAGGTATCTCCTTACACATATCGGCGTGCTAGAATTGGCCGGCTATCAACGATGCATCGCCATTTTCCAAACATTTGACTGTATAATTGCTTATATGCTTGTTTTCTTGTTTGTTATAACAGCCAATACTGGTAAATCTGGGCAAAACTGGGCCAAACAGTTTGAAAGGGGCAACTACATAGACTGCCCGTCATTTCCCAAAGTAATCGATGTTCCACTAACTATTACGTCGAGTATCACTTCCTTCAAGTGGTCCAATTGTGCCGTCTATCTATTAGGCTACTGCTGTCTCAGCCCCCTTAAAATAATAGTCTCAATCGCCGCAGTGATTCCTTGTATGCATGCGCATGAACCTGCGCAGGCCATGGTCAGCTGAGGGAGGTGAAAAATTGCACCAAATCTGAACCTGAGCCGAGTGGGGATGCTGCCAGCAGAAGGAGCAGAAGGAGCAAATTCAAAAGGACCAAAAGGAGCAAATTCAAAAGGAGCAGAAGGAGCAGAAGGTGCAAAAGGAGCAGAAGAGGAAGAATCTAAAGGTACGGCGCGAACGGGAGATGATGGAGAAGGAACAGAACTTGCTTGCACGGACGGGCAAAGGCAACGATGGAGCAACAGGTGATGATCTTGGTGGAAGCTCTGTGGAAAAAGTAGAAGCTTCCTGTGTGCGAGGGGTTAAACAGAGTGAGAATAGTGAGGAGAATCATGCTGAAATTATGGGTGTGGAAAACAAGACAGCACGAAGTAGAAAGGAGACTCCGACGCGTGATGCAGCTCAGGATGGGAGAGAGAAATTGAAGGGGCCAAAACAGTTACAGGTTGGGCCAGTAGCGGCAGCGGGAGCTGAAAGAAAAGTAGGGTCTGTTGAGGATAATTCAGTTAATGATGGAGATTCTGATGGACAGGTAGTAGTAGTTAAGGTTGGGAGCAATAATGGGGCGGGATTAAAGAAAGAGATAACGGATGGTGGAGGCTCAGAATGCTCGTCTATTGGGATAGAACATCGACCTTCTGGCATAGGGAAAGAGGAAGGAGTTACATCCATTAATCCTAAAGGTTTGGAAGTAAATGTGTCAGAGCAACAGAGGGCTACTGCTAGGAAGACTGCTGATGAGAGCGATGTCCATAACAGAGGGGGTCATTCGCAAGTGAGATTGAGTAATGCCGGAAAGCTTGGGGTCAGCGATTCCCCTCATGGAACTGGACGTACTGCGAAGGGTACAGCCGCAAGACTTCAGAAGAAAGAAGCTTCTAGTGTGGAAGAGTCTAATGTGTTTGTTACAAAGTCTAGTAGAGTGGATGGACCAGGAAAAGGTGATTCAGTTTCCGTTCAATCTGAGAAGACGCAGCAGGATAAACAAGAAAGGCAGGATGGTTTTTCGAAAGTAAAGAAAGGCGGAGGCTTTGCAGCTGCGGGAGGGAAAGGAGCAAACCATGTACAGGAGCAGCGTGGTAATGCAGATGGACTTAATGTGAACCTTACTTTGCAACAAAGGCTAGAGGTATGCTCATGTTTTGCTATCATTTAGTTTTGATACACTTGATAAGAATTTGGTTCCTGTATGCTCTGCTACATCCATCTTCTTAGGGACTTCTGTTGTTACCGGCGTGCCTGAGAATGAACAAAGAAATTTCCTGGCAGTTGTATGCATATGAGTAGATGGTACGCAGCAATGTGAAGCTGAATTGTGGTTGTATGTGTTGTTATTTTAATGGGTCAGGAATGGCAAGTGAGACGTGACGATGGCAAGGTTTCAAAAGGAGGCGGCGGGTCCGGCTTTCCTTCCAGCAAGGAGTTTACTCCTCCTTCTGTTTCTTCCCATTCTGTTGGACCTGCATTCCACATGGTTGCTGATTTGGACCTCGAAGATGGACCCTTCCGCGGCCTTTCTGGCTCTGGTCAGGTATGCCCATCAGCTACCAATATATATTCTTTTTCCCGTCATTTATTTTTTCATTAGGAGGTTACAGACTTGGAAAACTCAATCTGGAATTCGTCTTGAAGTAAGTACCTCGGATTTCGCTGTTACTATCCATTTCGCGTTAAAAGGGTGTATTGATTTCGAATTCCAGAAGACTGGATCTTTTTTAAAAAGTAAGCCCCTACTGTCTGGAACACCCATTGGGTTTCATAATGGGTTGAGGGTTAGAGGTGGGGGATGCTAACTTGTTTGTGAAATTGTAATCATGTTTCTGCCTCGTGGTGTGAAAAAGGGGAAAAGAGGAAGGCTTCTTATAGTGAATCTGATGTAAATGGTAGTTCCTACCAAGGAGTCGTGCATCTGCCCATTGCAGAATAAATCAACCATCTCTCAAATTTTTTAGCAGATTTTAAATGTTGTGCATTTTCTTTTTTTTAGTAAAATTGAAAATCTATACACCAGCAGCCCTCGGTTTTGACCATTATTGGCTTGAGCTTTTCTAATATGGAATTTGTGGATACAGCTATGGTTGGACCTGATGTGTCTCTCTCTCACTCTTTTTTTCTCTCTCTCGCGCTCTGTCCTTCTCCCAGGTTGAATCTTTGGAGCGAGAGGTAGCGAATGCGCGGGAGGTGGAGAGGGTCCTGGAGAGCCGGCTAATGGAGGTAATGCTTCTGTTGCTCAGATTGTCTTTTGTCGGTTTTTTACATGTTTGTTAGCATATATGTATTGATTTCAACCTTAATAGATTAATTTCTAAGGATGAAATCCAAAGAGATTGGCACTTGATGGAATACCGCCTTCAAATATATGAGTCACATCCTCCCCACTCTCTTCTTCCATTCCCTCCCTCTCTCTCCCCTCTCTCGCCAGTCGCTGTCCCTGGACCCCCCTCCCCTAGTCCCTTGCTGAGTTATTTATAAATTAAAAATAACCGTTGACCATGATCTATGCTGTTTGGTAGCACGCGCCTCTCACCACCTAGTCAATATAACTCTGGAAAGCCGTGGAACCTTCGAGCCACATTCCTCAAGCTTCTCCCTCTCCATGTCTACCTTACTCAGAGAGAGAGAGAGAGAGAGAGAGAGAGAGAGAGAGAGAGAGAGAGAGAGAGATTGGACTTACTGAAATCGTACTCATACAAAGGACGACCGTTCTCTTGATGTGATGCTCTCCAGGTCAAAGAATGGATTGACAAAGACAACGCTCTTTTGGAAGGAATAGCAGCCAATGCTCCCACGAGCAACTTCCTGTTCAGTTCCAAGCTCTCCTTCTGCACGTGCGGCCGTGATAGCCCTTGCG
Source organism: Zygnema circumcarinatum (assembly GCA_037447605.1). Classification (NCBI taxonomy): domain Eukaryota; kingdom Viridiplantae; phylum Streptophyta; class Zygnematophyceae; order Zygnematales; family Zygnemataceae; genus Zygnema; species Zygnema circumcarinatum. The sequence goes on along the minus strand of CM074812.1, from coordinate 798,384 downwards.
AAAAGTAATGTTCACGTTAACTGTGACTGTGACAGTAGAGAGAGGCCGGGTGTAGGTGGCTGGTTTTGGGTTTGTTTGTTTGGATTTCTTTGCGGATCAGGTTGTGGGACGAGCGGCACTCACATTTCTGAAATGTATGAAGGCCGGCCTTTTTCTTAATTGTTGTGGTTCAGAAGCCGCTGGTTGTTCATGCAATGGTGTGCCCATATTTAAGCGCACTTCTTTTATTATGTGATGCATACATGCCACATTCAGAGCTGCGCCTATGTTGTACGTTCAGGCCTTCGTCATTTACACTGCGCTGTGGTGCCCAAAATAACGCAGAGACCCTTTTAAAACGAAAAACGTAACACAAAAGCTTACAAAAAATCCCCCTACGCAGGTTAAACTCTTTACCTTATCTTTTCAACCCAAAAATTTTCAATGTATGCTCGCCCGTCTTCATGATGTCAGTTAAGTCTAGCGTTACCTGCTACTCCAAAAGTCCTTTCACATAGATCATCCCCTTCTCCATGAGTGCCAGCTCCCTCCTCAACCGGTCGACCTCAGCATCATCCCCCTGGATGATGACGTCAGCGGTTGCCTCATCATCCGCCACCACCATCTTCACCTTTATCTCCTCCTTCCGAGAGGCCTTCGTCCAATAATAAATCCCTCTGCAGCTCGCCTCAGACAATAGGAGGTCTCAAACTCACGTTTTAAAGATCCAAAGAATTCTTTATTTATTCTTTATCAGCTTAAAGAAATCGTTGGCTTAAGTTTATATCCCGTATACGGAAGCGACATCAGAATCTGTTTTATACGGATCTGAGCTGGCTAAAGTACTTTCTAATCTATATCAAATTTACGGATATTTGTGCTTCTTCCCGTAGGGGAAAATTTTATGAGATCGCCACCCTTGATACAGAAAGCTAACAATCAATACTTTCAATAACCAAAAACTGGTAAACCAAAAAGGAAATAGAAACCGCACATGCCTTGTAAAAACCTAGTTGCGTCTGTATATTCAGTGTGGGCCACCCTAATTGTGAACTCACTTTTTACCCAGTTTACCTCTAATAGTGTGGACCACTCTGAATACGAAATATGAATCGACACTAACTGATGTATGGCGAAATCAGTAGAGGATTTTCTCTATTTTACACTCCCTAAAAATACCTGCCTATAATTACACTCAATGTATTCATAATAATACAAACATACACTGTAAACAACTCCCTGTAACTACTGCACAATCGACGATAGCCCAAGTAGCAACTAAGATTTGGTACATCGAAGACAATCAGATCAAAGAATATCCTGGCACCTACGAAGAGTATGCTTACTGGCAAAAACAAAGTGCTTGAACAGGCAGAAACTATAAAAAATATGCTGTAGAAAGTACGTGTAGTAATGTTTCCCCTACTGCCTGCAATGTTTGCTTGTCAACAAGCATAAGATTATCTTTGTGCGTGTTTTCGCCAAAACAGCAATTAGTGTGGGCCACTCTAAGTGCCATTTTTTTACGCTAAATACAATGAATAGTGTACAAATGAGCATGTGCTTCAGTTCACTCGCTGAGGGCACAACAAGGAGGAGACAAACATTTGCGGCCGAGGGGGTTTCTGATAAGTACAGGTGTGAGTGAGCTTACGAGAGGGGGCTGAAGACCATGAGCCAATACCAGTTGTCTCCAACATCCGGCACAGTGATAGTGAGGACAAGGGCCACACTGGCAAGGCTGAGAAGTGTGCAGAATACCAAGAAAGCAGCTTGGCTCCGATTCGGGGTTAGAATTCCTTCAAAACTGCAAAGCAAGTGGCACCAAAGAATGAGAAGTGACTGATCAGTTGCGTTAAATTGAGTTTCACAACAATTTTAGGGAAGCACGTTCAACTAGAAAGCGAAAAGCGCCGAGAATTTCTGAGTGAGTGCTGAAGGAAAGAGTTCATGCAAAAAGTAAATGAAGTTAAACGCTCAGAATGGAGAGATGGCTGTGAAGGGAAAGCGACAGGAGACTCACGTTACAACCTCTCCTCTGTCTGCCACTTTGTAGTTGTTTCTGGTAAAGAAGGAGGTTATCTCCCCAGCGATCAGATTTAAGGGCTTTGAATTGGGCTTTCCGGGACCATCCACGATAAAAGTTTTCTTCACAATCTGTTGAAGAATGAAATGGAGAATGTGGACCAGAGTGAGTCCAATTGAACGCATTCCTGCCAAGAGACGTGAAAGTTCTAAAAGACGAACTAAGGGAATTGAGGCTGTAAAGCAAAAGTAGAAATTTTAAAAGCTGCATGTCTCACAGAAAAAGTCTTAAAAAAGTAATTCCGCAGACTTTCAGGCAATTACGGTTTACCAACTTTTCATGACTTCCGAAATCGCAAGAATTTCAGTAAAAAAGGGACTTTAGAAGGCAGACAATTTCGAAAATTTCTAAGCGCCGGTGAACTTCACAAGGCTTAAAACGAAGTTGTGAGCTACGCAAGGTCGCCTGCGACATTTCCTTTTGATAATTCTCCCTCCCTAAGGCTTTAGGCTCAGAAAATTAGAGAATTAGATTGGTGTGCTAATGCTTGAAATGATAACTCCCCAAATAGTGTTTGCCGTACTTTTGATTTCGTCGAGCGTTTGATGAGCGACCAAACCCCGGGAACAGAGATGATAAAGAGTCCAAGAGAAGTGTAGTAGCTGGCTTGAGAATAGGAGCTGCTCTCAGCCGCCATGGCTGGAAGCACGAGGAATGCAGAGCCCAAGAGAGAGAGAGGGACTGCAGCTGCAAGACCAGCGCTGCTTGAAGGCTTCAAGCTTTCCAATGCAAGCAGCCATGGCTGCCTTTCTCCCCCCGCGTGGGAGAAGGAGGCGCTTGCTTCCTCCTCACGAAAATCCTGCTGCTTTGATGAAGATGAAGAAGATGAAGACGAAGCCATGGCTCCATGCCGCGATGGCCTCCGCGTTTGTCTGCTAGCGGAGGAAAGGGAGGGAGTCTGCGAGGAGCGAGAGGAGAGAGAGCAGAGAGAAGACTCCCGGCGCCAATGGAGGGAGGAGGGGGAGAGGGAGAGAAGTGAGAGAGGAGAGGCGCGGGAGAGGGCGAGAGAGACCGAGACCGAGGCCGCCATGACTGCCCTCCTCCTCAAGCAACGAAGCGCGCGAGGGGTGACAGGAGCCCTACTCACTCCGCTGTGCGCTACGCTAGTGATGCCAAACTTGCCCATCGTCCAATCACGGATCGCCACGTGTATACTTGCTCACGTGGCATCTCACTATTGGCTGATGTTTGGCTCTAATTTCACATACAAAGGGGTGATTTAATTTTACCGAGGTGCTAGTTTAACTTTAACAAGGTAATGGAAACTTTTCTGAGAGAAAGTTTTTTCTCCAAAACTCAGAGGTAGATGGAATGGGCCAATGTTGGACCGCCACGTCATAATTGAACACGTGTCGAGCTACAATTGGCCACACGCGTGAAGTGGCCTAGGTCCATACACTCTTTGGTTTTTACCTTGAAACTTTGAAAGGCATGGCGTTCAGGCGGCCACGGTACACTCTGTCCGACGTGACGAGCTCCGATTGGGCCTTGTTAAAGTTATAATACTGTACAAAAATTCGGAACTCGCCATCTTTTATGTCTTTATCGAACTGGTTTTACTTTGAAATGTAAGCACTTGTTAAAGCTGCAAATGTTACTGACTTTATCGAGGGACTAAAACCACAGGATCCAGAGGCTGCGGGTTTCACGGTTCAACTTTTTTCCATCTGGTTGAAGCACCGGAGTTGAAAACTGAGGCGGAAAGTTTGCAACCTTCGCCCCTAAGTATTTCAACCAGCTTCAACCAGTTGAATGAAAACCGTCCGGTTGAGATGGCACGTAACAATGAAGTAACTGCTGCCTATACTTCTGGAAACAAAATGAAAAATTAGAGGCATGAGTGATTACGCTAGTTAACTCTTTGCTTCAATACTTATTATTGTGGTTGTGAAGTTATTTTGCTAGTTTTCATTGCACCTCTCTTCCACAGCCAGAAGGCAAAGTCACTCGATATACAGTGAAAGCAGCCTGTGCCCTCTCTCTTTCGCTTCTTTCCCCCCTCCAATATTGCACAAAGAAAGCATTCACTACGCCCTCTCTCCCTCTCTCTCCTCCATACTATACAAGGAAACCCTCAATTGCGCTCTCTCCCGCTCCATCTCTCCTCGATACTAAACAAAGAATTCCATCTCTCTGTCTCTCTCACTCATACACTGACGACACTCTACCCCTCCTCTCTCCCCCCTTTACACTCTCTCCCTCACCTTCCCCCTTGCCCTCCCCCTCCCCTTCCTCTTCGCCTCCTCCCCTTCTCCTCACTCTCTACTATATATACGTATAACTCTCTCCCTCTCACTTTCTCAGCTATTACCTTGACAGTTACCAAGTTGTCTCTCATTACACCCGTCTAAGTCTCCCCTGTTCGTCTATTCAAAGTTTCTTGCAATCCAAAAGCAACCTGCACAATTCTGTCGCTCATGTCAAGCAATTGGCTGGAGACTTCAGATATGACTCGCCTAAAAGCTTCGTGTGACTCCAAATTTTCACGATGAAAAATCCTTGCGTCTTTACGTATATCATTCAGCAGCTGAATAATGGCATTTTGCGTAGAAGCACTCTCAGCAGCAACATCTTCCTCCCTTTCAGGCACCCTCCTCTCTCGTGCTCGCTTTCGCTTGCGGCGAGTGCCATTCTCCGCAGTTGCAACTCGCTCCTCAATCTGCGCATGCTCCACTTGCCCATTCCCCATCTCGACATGCGCATCTTGCTCCTTCTGCACATGCCTTCGCACATCGCCGTTGTCAACGATAAGAAGCGGACCTGTAATGGCGTCTCTAGCCATCCAGCTGTCCAATGCCTCAAAGATTTGTTTGTCTAATTTGCTTGGCAGCCCATACTCCTTCCTGGTGTCCATGGACATGGAGTAGTACGAAGGACGGTCACTTATTTTGAAGTCCTTGATTTTCCTGTAGTCCCTCAGCAAATAATGCCATCGATTTTTACATTTAAGTGCACTTTTCACTATCCCTGCTCTAGCCAAGGCCTTCACAATATCATCAAACTTATCCTTTGCGGTTTTGCTTGGCCCCTTGGCTTCAGCCTCAAGTCCTTCAATATGCTCCTGCTTCATTGCTTCGATGAGAATGAGCGACTCCTGTAGGCTCCAATAATTTCGGCTGCTCTCTGCATTGTTTAAATCATTCATCGCCGGCTGTGTCTTTCCCGCTGATGCGCTTGAAGGTTCATCAGCCACTCCTTCGATCGCATTGCTCGGATTGCTCTGCTCAAGCTTGGCGTCCTCCTCCTCCATCTCTTGCGGAGAGGGACCCTCTCTCTCTCTCTCCTCTCTCTCCTCTCTCTCTCTCCTCTCTCTCCCTCACTCTCTCCTCTCTCTCCTCTCTTCTCCCTCTCTCTCCTCTCTCTCTCTCTTCTCTCCCCTCTCTCTCTTTTTCTTCTCTCTCTCTCTCTCTTCTCTCTCTCTCCTCTCTCTCCCTCCCTCTCTCCTCTTTCTCCTCTCTCTCTCTCTCCTCGCTCTCTCTCCTCTCTCTCTCCCTCTCTCTCTCCTCTCTCTCTCCCTCTCTCTCTCCTCTCTCTCTCCCTCTCTCTCTCCTCTCTCTCCTCTCTCCTACCTGAGCTTCCTAGCCAGCTTCTTGGCGTGCTTCCACAGTGCGAAAGAACATTGCAACAAACTGCAAGAGAAGGAGTCAGCAAGCCAAAGGTCAAGGTCGAGCGAAAAATGGCTTCTGAAAGGGAGAGGCTTATGAGAGGAGCTCGAGATTGAAGGAGGGGGCAGTGCAACAAAACGAGTGGAGAGGCAAAAACTAACTTTGCAGAAGGATCTGAATGAGAGAAAGCGAAGATGACATGGTGTGGACATGAGGCAGTGTCGCAGTAGTTGAGAACATAACAATGAAAATAGATATCGGAAAATGCAGGGTCACAAACAAGCAAAAAAAAATGTGAGAAGGAAAACAAGATGTACCTTACGCGAGTGGGAATGGGAGAGTGTTCAACAATGAGAGGAAGGCAAACCAAAAATCAAAGAAATTCAGACGATGCGATGCAACCAGTTCAAGCCCCCGCTGCTTGGAGTACAAAACGTGCACTCGGGCAGGTAAGCCAAGGAAAAAAATATATATATATTGATAAAATAAATTTATATTGCATGTGATGGACGCATGTATATTGCATGTCAATACAAAAAATTGCAATTTTTTTAACCTAATCCGCACCTGTCCGTCTCCCTCCCCTGCAGCAGCCCTGGCTCTCATACCCAAGTTTTTTCTGTCAAACCGAAACCCTAGTTTCAGAACTTCACAAAAAAAGCTGCAACGAAATGTCGGCCAATGTGAAGCCACGTGGCGGTTTCTAGTTGGCGCTGTCTGTGTAAAAAAAGGCGCGCCCCTTCGGCTTTCAACCGGCTTGCACGAGCAGAAGGTTTGTATCCAACTGGCGCACAGGTCAGACTAAGCGTTGGACAACTATTGGATGGCAAGGGTTGGGTTGGATTCAACGGCCAATGGTTGGCCGTTGAATCCTATGGTTGCCACCAGCGCATGCCCAATGGTTGATTCGGTACCACGCCAATGGTTGCCTTGCGACGGTTCAAAATGAACCTTTTAGCTGCCCGGCTCTTTCATTTCAGTCCGTATGAAAAAAGGTACGGAACGGTACAGACACAAGTGTGTCACGGTACGGCACCAATCGCTGCCCGAGGGAGGGTCTAGGGTGTGCGCATACTGCTCTTGGAGCGTTCTCATTGGCGGATTGCGCTGAATCGTGGTCCAATACGAGGCCGCCACGTGTACAGTTGTTTAAAAGTGGCTTTCCATGTACACGTGGCAATTCTACATTGGACGAGGCTCGACTGTGGTCCGTGAAGTAGAAGGGCCGTTTTAAGGGAGAGGTTGAGGGTTGCACGGGATCTTAAAGAAGGGGCGTTCTAGGGTTCAGGGTCGCCCGGGGAAGTTCAGGGTTTAGGGTTTAAGGCTTAGGGTTCAAGGTTTAGGGTTCAGGGTTTAGGGTGTAGGGTTTAGAGTAGAGGGTTTCGGGTTTAGGGTTCAGGGTTCAGGGTGTAGGGTATAAGGTTTAGGGTTTAGGGTTTAGGGTGCAGGGTTTAGGGTGTAGGGTGTGGGGTTTAGGCTTCATGGTTTTGGGTTTAGGGTTCAGGGTGTAGGGTGTACAGTTTAGGGTTTAGGGCTTAGGGTTAGGGTTCAGGGCCTCTCAGCCCCGCGCTCCGCTGGATGGCGACGGGAGTGGCAGCGGTTTCGGAGCAGCAGGAGGAGAAGGCGGAGAAGGAGGAGGAGGAGGAGAAGGTTGATGGGGACAGGGAGGTAGCTGTGAATGTGGCATCCAGGCCTAAAGCCCTAGAGAAGGCGAGCGAGGGTTCAGGGCGTCGAGCTGGCAGCCTCTCCCCGGTGGGCCCGTGTTGCGGCTTCTGCGGCGGCGGGGCCGACGGAGAGCCGCCATGGGAGCTACTCCATCCGCCGCAGGGCCATGGTGAGAGCAGGGAGACGGGGCAGGCGCAGGGCAGGGACACGTGGCAGCACATGGAGCACGACTCGGGGTTCACCGACGGGCCGGGCTGGCTCGGGCCGCTGCTCGGCCCTCTGAGCGAGAGGATCGGCGTGGCGGGCGTGTGGGTGCATCGGGAGTGCGCCATCTGGAGCCCCGAGGTACTCCGGGTTTAAGGTTGAGGGAAAAGGGTTTGGGGGAAGGGTTTGGGATTAGGGTTGGGGGTTAGGGTTGGTGTTCAGGGTTTTGGGGAAGGGTTTGGGATTAGGGTTGCTGGTTAGGGTTGGTGTTCAGTGTTTGGGGGTAGGGTTTGGGATTAGGGTTGCTGGTTAGGGTTGGTGTTCAGTGTTTGGGGGTAGGGTTTGGGATTAGGGTTGGGGTTAGGGTTGGTGTTCAGGGTTTGGGGGTAGGGTTTGGGACTAGGGTTGGAGGTTTAGGGTTAAGGGATCAGGATTTGGAGGTAGGGTTTGGGATTAGGGTTGGGGGTTAGGGTTGGTGTTCAGGGTTTTGGGGAAGGGTTTGGGATTAGGGTTGCTGGTTAGGGTTGGTGTTCAGTGTTTGGGGGTAGGGTTTGGGATTAGGGTTGCTGGTTAGGGTTGTGTTTGGGGGTTTTGGGAGGGTTGGGGGTTAGGGTTGGGTTCAGGGTTTGGGGGTAGGGTTTGGGATTAGGGTTGGGGTTAGGGTTGGTGTTCAGGGTTTGGGGGTAGGGTTTGGGACTAGGGTTGGAGGTTTAGGGTTAAGGGATCAGGATTTGGAGGTAGGGTTTGGGATTAGGGTTGGGGAAGGGTTTGGGATTAGGGTTGCTGATTAGGGTTGGTGTTCAGTGTTTGGGGGTAGGGTTTGGGATTAGGGTTGGGGGTTAGGGTTGGTGTTCAGTGTTTGGGGGTAGGGTTTGGGATTAGGGTTGGGGTTAGGGTTGGTGTTCAGGGTTTGGGATTAGGGTTGGGGTTAGGGTTGGTGTTCAGGGTTTGGGGGTAGGGTTTGGGACTAGGGTTGGAGGTTTAGGGTTAAGGGATCAGGATTTGGAGGTAGGGTTTGGGATTAGGGTTGGGGTTAGGGTTAGGGTGAAGGGTTCAGGATTTGGAGGTAGGGTTTGGGATTAGGGTTGGGGTTAGGGTTAGGGTGAAGGGTTCAGGATTTGGGGGTAGGGTTTGGGATTAGGGTTGGGGGTTAGGGTTGGTGTTCAGGGTTTTGGGGAAGGGTTTGGGATTAGGGTTGCTGATTAGGGTTGGTGTTCAGTGTTTGGGGGTAGGGTTTGGGATTAGGGTTGGGGTTAGGGTTGGTGTTCAGGGTTTGGGGGTAGGGTTTGGGACTAGGGTTGGAGGTTTAGGGTTAAGGGATCAGGATTTGGAGGTAGGGTTTGGGATTAGGGTTGGGGTTAGGGTTAGGGTGAAGGGTTCAGGATTTGGAGGTAGGGTTTGGGATTAGGGTTGGAGTTAGGGTTAGGGTGAAGGGTTCAGGATTTGGGGGTAGGGTTTGGGATTAGGGTTGGGGTTAGGGTTGGGGGTTTAGGGTGTAGCGGACAGTGCGGAGCTTTTCATGTTCCAACGCTAAAGGCTCTACTTATCAGCAATGCAGAAGCGACCGAGCACTTATCCTAGTTTTGATTCTATAGCTAACCCTATGGCTAACCCTAAACCCTAATCCTAACCCTAAGTCTTACCCTCATCCCAACCCTAATCCTAAGCCTTATATTCACCCCAACCCTAACCTGACCCTAACCCTAGTCAAGCCCAACCCCGACTCTAATGTTAAGCCTTAACCTAATCCTAACCCTAGCCCTAAGCTAACAGATTATATTCAACCCTAACCTTCGCTCGAAGCTAACTTTCACTCTAACAACAGCCCCAGGCTTCACCGTAACTGAGCTGTAACCCTAACCCTCTAGTCGTAGCCCTACGTTACTGTCTTCACAACCCTAACCCTAACCCTTATCCTGATTCTGTTCGTAACCCTAATCTCATCGCTAAGCGTGGTGTCAGCCATAGCCGCAGCATTAACCAAAACTGTGAACTCAATTCTAAGTAATCCGAACTCTAGAACTAACAGGAACCTTAGCCTAACTCTTGCCCTAACCCTAACCCTAACCCTAACCCTAACCCTAACCCTAGCCCTAACCCTAACCCTAACCCTAACCCTAACCCTAACCCTAACCCTAACCCTAACCCTAACCCTAATCCTAACCCTAACCCTAACCCTATCACAACTCTAACCCAAACTCTTTCTCTAGCCTCATCCCCAGCATAACCTTAGCTGTAAACCGAGGGCCATTGCTGAGTCTTAGCAGAGTGCTGCTTAATAACGTGCTGATTAATGATCTGCTGCTTGATTACTGTCCTGTTCTGTTCTGTTTTGCAGGTCTACTTCTGCGGCGTCGGCCAGCTCCGGCACGTGCGGGCCGCCGCGCGCAGAGGACGCAACCTGCGGTGCACGCGCTGCGGAATGCGGGGAGCCACGCTGGGCTGCCACGTGGACCGCTGCCCGCGAACGTATCACCTCGTAGGTGTACCTCACAGCTCTTAGAGAGAGGGAGAGGGAGGGAGACACAGCGAGGGAGGGAGGCACAGGGAGAGAGGGAGGCGGGTTTTCTAAAGGTTGAAAAGGACAGAGGGCTTTGCAATCCTCGAGAGTGATGGCGGGAACTTGCAACTAGTTGTTGTGTTTGCTGTGGACTTGAAGGACCACAAAGTGAGAATCTTTGGTCGCCAGGTCTTCGTTTGTTGAGCCACATAGGTTGGGGCTTTCACGAACGAACGCACTTCATACATACATACACATATATATATACTACATATACATATAAGTATATGTATACACATATGTATACATATATATATACTTCATACATTAGTATTAGCACTGTGTAACTTTTAAGATCCAATACTTTGAATGGTGTTCCTTCACTCATCCTCTACTGTATTCTGTTGCATTTGGTTTGAATGACAGCCATGTGGCCGTCTTGAAGGCTGTCTGTTTGATCATGACAAATACCTTCTCACATGTCAAGAGCATCAGAAGAAGCATTTCCCTCGCAAAAGAAAGCGACCCCTCACATTATGGGCTCAGCTAGCACGATTTCCCACCATGCATGGAGGAGAGAATGTACGGAAACTTGTACGTATTATAGCCGAAAGGAGGGTTGCTGCAGCTGCAGCAGCGGCTAAGGACTTGGAAGTGGAGGAGAGGAGGGCAGAAGCAGCAGGAGATGATGAAGACTTTAGGAAGAGGCAGCAGCGGAGATTGGATAGGGACTTAGCTCGACTTGTGCCAGTCATACTTGGAGGGGGAGGTAGAGAAAGAGGGAGAGCATGTGGGGTTAATAGACAGTTGAGAGGGAAAGAATGTGGGACGAGTAATGTGGTAGATGGTTGGAGGAGCGTAGAGAGGAGAAACGGTTATGCTAGAGGAGTGAAGAGATGGAGAGGGCAGGGAGAGAAATTGGATAGTAGGCAGCAGGGGAATGAGATGGAGTTTGAAATGAGATGGATGGATGAGGAGAAACAATGGAACTTGGGTGGGAAATGGGATGTTTGGCTGAAGGAAAGGGGTCCATGGTGGGGCCAACGTCGGAGAATACATCGTTTAATGAACGGGAGTGAAAGTATTGCTAATGTCAGAAAGAGGCAAAGGGTTGAAGAAGTGGATTACGAAAATAGAAATGCTGAAGGCGAGAAGAGAGTGGAGCATGTAGAAGAAGCATCTGGCAAGCATAGAGGCAGTGAATCAAAGCAGCAAGCATGTGATGAAGGGACGGAAGCTGCACATGTTGGAAAGGAAGGGGAAGGAAGTGGAAAAGGTGAACAACATCACGATAAAGTGATTTCAAAGAAGGGTAGTAGTAGCACAAGACCAAACTTTCCCTGTTTTGAGTCTAAGGACTGCAGTGGTTGGAATTCCGTAGCAGGTCTGAGGAATGTTGTCGAATCTTTGAAAGAAATGGTGACTTTGCCTCTCCTTTATCCGGAGTTTTTTGAAGGTAGAAACATTACCCCTCCAAGAGGGGTGCTCCTATATGGACCTCCCGGGACTGGTAAAACCCTTGTTGCCAAAGCCCTTGCTCAAGAGTGTGCAAAGGGGTCTCGCCAAGTTGCCTTCTTTGCGAGGAATGGAGCAGACTGTCTTGGGAAATATGTTGGAGATGCAGAACGGCAACTGCGGCTGCTGTTTCAGGTCAGTTCAATGGAAAACTCTGAAGGGATTCAACTGCATGTAACGGCTGAAAGTTATTTGTTCGTAGATGCCACTGTTATCGTCTTGCTGTTTGTACCAAACGAAGGAATTAAGTGCGGTTAACGACTTTTTGGCAAAGTGAGCAATCTTTAGCTGAAGGAGCAGGATGAAAGAAAGCATTCTGTAGACTTGTTCACTAGCAAGAACTGAGTACGGCTGTCACGTAAGCAGATTGTTTATTCCAATGAGCATGTTAACAAGGTCCAGGAGATTCTGTCTTACTCAATCGTATCATACTTAAGGTATTCCTGCCTCTTACCCAACAAAAGATATGCATGCATTCATGCATGCATGCTGCACTAGAGGTGAAGGCGAATTGGGGGTTACTACCCTACTGAAATTTCTTGCTCTGAGCCTTCATTCACTTAGTGTCCTGCATTAGCCTCCTCCAAGTTTGACCTCCATCTTGTTGATCTTGTTGATGGCTAGTCGAGATTGAGTTCTTACTCTCAATTAGTGAATTGGAGAGGGGGTTTCACGTTCATTCAACTGAGTTGAGAGAGAGACTTTGCTATGGCTGGGTAGCTTAGTGGTAGTGCATGTCCACTAGCATCGGACAGGTTCCGGGTTCAACTCCCGGCTCGGCTAACGTTTGCTCCTTTTTCAGAACATAGAATTTGATTTTCCATATCTCCTAATGTCTTACCATCCTTTTGCTAACTCTGTGAAAACCTTTGCTTCTAACTTCCAAGGACACTACCTCCCATAGACTCTTCACTTCTGAGGGGTACTGAGTTGAGAAGAAGGGGTGGAATTAGCCTCCATACAGATATATATATGACATTCTCACAGAATTCTTAGATCTATTATATTTTTCAATTCGCCATTTTTTTTTTTTTTTTTTTTGGAGAAGTCAGGATTCCAAACTCTGCCTGGTCCAACTGAATATGGCCGCAGTTTTCCTGACCTTCTTTCAGGTGGCAGAGGAAAACCAACCTTCCATCATCTTCTTTGACGAGATTGACGGACTTGCCCCTGTTCGCACTGGTCGGCATGAAGATCAGACTCAAGCTTCAGTAGTTAGCACCCTTTTAGCCCTAATGGATGGTCTCTATTCTAGGGGCTCTGTAGTAGTAATTGGAGCAACAAATCGACTTTCTGCTATAGACCCATCACTCCGAAGACCGGGTAGATTTGACAGAGAAATTCACTTTCCATTGCCATCTACTGCTGATAGAGCTGAGATTCTCAAACTGCATACGAAAACTTGGCCCTTTCCTCCTTCTCAGAAGCTCATTGCTGCCATTGCCAAAGCAACAGTTGGCTTTGCAGGAGCTGATTTGAGGGCCCTTTGTTCAGCAGCAGCCATGGCTGGGCTAAGGAAGATGCACCCTCTTGGAAAGAGTCTCACAGGGGGAGAGTTAGCCAGAAAGCTGCAGGAGGAAAAGGAGGGAGAGAGGGGAGAGGGTTTATTGAAGAGAGAAGTCAATAATTCAGGACCTTTGTCACAGAAAAACATGGGAAAGCTGCCACTTTTCATGCAAGTACAAGTGTCACCTTCAGATTGGGCAGCTGCATTGAAAGATGCTCCGAATCCATGCTCTAAGCGACATTCTGCTGCAGCTTTGAAGGAGACAACGGTGGGAGGTCTGCCTGAATATTTGGGCCCTTTGCTAGCTGATCCTTTGGCAAAGATTCTTCTTGAAATACATGAAAAAAGTGGAGTTATATTGCCGCCACCTGCAGCCCAAGTCTGTCTATCTCTGCTCCAAAAGATGGAGAGCATTGGCAGTAGTGACTGTGAGATGGGTTCAGAGGAGGTTGAGCAGCAGCTCTCTCTTATGGCTTTGAGTGCACTGCAAAAGGCAGGACTCGTGGAAGGGAGTGTGGGAGATGGGGAGAGAGTGGAAAGCATGGCAAAAGGATACAAAGTGGGGGCAAATGGGGTCCACCATTCAAACGCACAGATGAATGTAGCGGAGGGGCAACGGAAGCATATTGAAAGCTATCATAAGAAAAACATCATTGAAGAGAATTGCGAAAGTGCGAGCGAGGAGGAGAAGGGGTTTGATATGGGGAAGGGCATACTTGGAGGAAGTATCGGCAGAGGGTTCAGGGTTCTGCTTAGTGGGGGGTCAAACTGTGGACAGATGCAGGTGGGGGCTGCTTTGCTACAGGCTATGGAGGGAGTGGCTACAGTAAAGACTCTCAACCTTCCCAGCATGTTGCTGGAGGGGGGGGGAGATGGTGCTGTTGGGTTAAGCCATATCATAGGTGAGCAACATTAGTCTTTAAATATTAGTAAACATTTGCCTATGCGGCTCGCTCTCTCTCCCTCTCTTACTCTCACTCACCCCCTAACTCTCACTCGCTCTCTCTCCCTCTTTTACTCTCACTCACTCACTCCTCTCTCTCACTCGCTCTCTCTCCCTCTCTTACTCTCACTCACTCCCTCTCTCTCACTCGCTCTCTCTCCCTCTTACTCTCACTCACTCCCTCTCTCTCACTCACTCCCTCTCTCTCACTCGCTCTCTCCCTCTCTTACTCTCACTCACTCCCTCTCTCTCACTCGCTCTCTCTCTCTCTTACTCGCTCTCACTCGCTCTCTCTCCCTCTCTTACTCTCACTCACTCCCTCTCTCTCACGCGCTCTCTCTCCCTCTCTTAATCTCACTCACTCCCTCTCTCTCACTCGCTCTCTCCCTCTCTTACTCTCACTCACTCCCTCTCTCTCACTCGCTCTCTCTCTCGCTCTCTCTGACCCGCCCCTTCCACTCTCTCTCTCTTTTGACAGAGGACGCACGTCGCAGCGCCCCCTGCATCCTCTTCATGCCACGTGTCGAAACATGGGCGGTCTGCCGAGCTGAAGAGGTGGCTGAACCCTCAACAAATGCTGACGTGGCAATTCACCATTCGACAGAATGCGAGAAAGAGGAGAGCCGTCTTTTTTCAGGAACAAAATCTGCCCGCTGTCGACCGCAGCAGTTGAACTTGAATTTGCCGGCAGGGGAAGGGGACGGAGTTCAGGAAATTGACAGAAAGAAAACGGTCCGGGAAAGTAACCCTTCCATTCTGCCCGTTGGAAAATCTTTGACTAATGACCAACCAGCAAGCTTTGGTCAAGGGAGAAATGGGATGAGAGGAATGCTGACAGGTGACAAAATGTCAATGGAGATGAACATGCATATGGAGACAGATATGGAGGATGATGGGGAAGGTGAAGAGGGAGGGCAGAAACTTCAGAATGTAAGGGAGGATGAAGAGATAGAGGTAGAGAAAGGGAAAAAATCGAAGGAGATTGAGATGGTTTCTGTTGAGTGGAAAATATTCATTCAGCAAATCAGAAACTTGCCCGTGGATCGGCCCCTATATATTGTGGTACAAAAATTCTGCCTTCACATTATTCCTTTTTTCTTTTGGACTTGTTTATCTTTCTTGAATATCTCATATCTTGCTTCCTTTCTATCAGTCCTATTGCTACTTCTGCCCTTTAAGGGTCTCTGAGACTTTTTAGGGTTTGTGGTGCATGCAGGCAACCTGCCACGTGTCAGGGAGGGATTTGCCAGCTGACGTCCTCTCCTACTTCTCTGAATCCCAGGAGCCAATAAGCACACAGTTCTGCAAAGTGGGTCCTCCTTATCCTAAAGAAGAACCTGGTCGAAAAGCAGGACTAAGTACATTGTCTTTTCTGGGAAGGCGAGATAGAGAAGGAGAAAATAAGCAGCAGTTTTTTGTACATTCTGGGGCAATCCCTCGCCTTTGGATGGAATTGCCTCCTCTAAGTGAAGAAAAGATAGTTTTAGCAAAAGTTTCTTCAGCTCGAGAGATTTCGCATGTTATAGCAGCACGATTCTCTATGTGGTTTGTGAAGAGGAGGGAGGAAAGGGTCTCTGCTGATGTGAGAGGAGGAGAGAACAGCAATGGGTTTCAAAGAAATGGAATTATGGCCAAACAGGGAGAGAAGGGAACACATGGGAGAGAGGAATGTGGAGGAAAGGGAGAAGAAATAGCTAATAGTGAAACATGGGATCAGACTAAGTCAGCTAACCAAGAGCAAAAACATGTTGAGGAACTTGAAAAGTCCTTTCTTGATAACGGAGGTGGGAGTGTGGGTGAGAAAGAGAGGGGAGAGGGGAGGGAGGAGAGAGTACAGCCACAGATAAGTGATGGCCATCCATTTAAGGAAAGGCAAGATGTTGGGAATTCGAGCTTTCCTTGTAGTACAGAGCAGGAGATGTTTTTCCCTGACAGAATTCTTTATGATTTGAAGATGGGTTCTGGAAGGTTCTGGGAAAGTCAAGATTTGAACAATGAATGCTCCTCCAGTTCTGATGAAGGGGCTGCCCCACCTCCTCGTCAATTCATCGAAAGAGGGTCGATGAGTGTGAGAGGGAGAGAGAGACGACTGTTAGAGTCGGAATATGTAGCAGCTAAAGATTCTCAGCTTGTAAAAACTGTGTCAAACAAGGGGTCCTTACCATATACCCCATTTGAACCCCAATTTCCTTCAACAGATATTGTGAATGAAGAGGTCAAGAGTATTGCCACCCCTCCCTCTGTCAGTATTCCTCGCACTGTGGAAGAGAGAGCATTGAGAGGTGCATTAGCATGGTGCGGCCTACAGCTTATCACAAGCCGCCACCTGGCAGGTCTCCGTAGGTCGAGCTCACGGTTCAAAGTAGGTCCAATTGTTAGAGCGCCCCCTGTTAAAGGAGTGGGGTTTAGGTCTCCCTCTCCTGCTGCAGTCGAAATGGGAGATGCAAAAAAGCTTTCTGCTATGGATTGTCTTCCGAAGAGGGAAGGGAGAATTCTCCACTTTCCAAATAATGATCATGTAAAGGAGAAGGACGAGGCAAAAAATAGAAGTGATTCAGTGGGGGATGATGTTATTCAAGGGAATGTTGAAGGTGGGGAGAGAGAAGGTGACGACAGCTTGAATGTGGGGAAGGATGTTGCGGTAGAAGGTGCTGTGGGAGAGAGCGGGTGTCTGAGTGAAGGTGAGAGAGAGAGAGAGGAGAAGACGAAGAGTGGAGGAAACGAGTATGAAGAGGAGGTACAATGGGCTAGAGGATTAGCTGCTGTGGGATTGATTTCAGTCTATGGAGGATATCAGAGCGGAGAGATGCTCTTGACAGCCGTAAGGACTGTTTGTCGAGGGGTGAGAGAGGCAGTGAGAGGGAGAGAAGCGAGTGAGAGACTCCAAGGGGAGTGGGAGGGAGGGAGAGTGGCAAGAGCTTGTCTCTACCATCCTCTCTTTGCACAAGCGGCGGCTTTGGAAGATGATGTTGCGTGCTGGGCCAAATCGCTAAGAAGGTAAGAAAAGATTCGGATAAATTCAGTCAGAGCATGAGTAGTGCTGATCTGGGCGAGTCTAAATAAGACTAAAATGTAAATATGTAAATATGTCTCACACCATGTCTGCTATTCCCATCCATATTGAGTTCGCAAACTTCAATCATTATCGGGATCAAGGAGGCTTATCTGAGTTCGCATTTTCATCACATTAAGAGGCATCAACTGCATTTCTAATGAATAAGGAAGTGATGAAATCTCACTATACGACAGTC
>CM074812.1:753225-766357 GCA_037447605.1 Zygnema circumcarinatum | reverse complement strand
CCCCCTCCATCCCCTCCCTCCCTCCCTCCCTCAACCCTATAATGCGCGTTCAGGCGTACAAGTCGGGCGTGAAGCTGATTGGAGCGACGAGCCACTTCGTGACAGAAGAGTTGGACGACGGCCCCATCATAGAGCAGCTTGTGCGCGCCCCCAACCCTAAACCCTAAACCCTGAACCGCCCGCCCGGGTTCGACTCTTGTCATCGAGCAACACGGCCCTATATCTCCCTTATTTTTGTTCCACATATTTTGTTTTTTTCTTTTTATTACTGTTTTTATTCGTTTCCTTTTTTTTTTCTTTTTTTTTTCTTTTTTTTTTTTTTTGACAGGTGGAACGGGTCTCCCACCGCGACACTCTCCCGGCCTTCGCTTCCAAGTCAGAGATTTTGGAGAAGCAATGTCTGGCGCGTGCCATAAAGTATTACGGCGAGCACAGAATCGTGCGCTATGGAAGAAACAAAACCATGGTCTTTGCATGAAGGGGCAGACAGGCATCAGTTCTACGGAATTCCGTGCAGCATTGGCGCACACCTCAAAGCAGGCGTTAGGGTTTCTTTATTTCCTTCTATTTTTTAATTTTTGTCCATATGTAAAGCAAGACAAATGAGATAATGTTAACCCTAACCTGCGAGACTGCCTTATGATGTACAAAGCTTCTACGTGTTGAAGTTCTGGTATAAAGCTGAACTATAAAGAGAATATTTTAAAAATATGCCAAAATTTACAACATGGAAGTGGGGTTCTATCTCAACTCCTGCCTTGCTTCTGCGGGTGGTTCCCCTACTTCCTGAGGTGCGGTCCACCCTTCGGCCAATCTCAACCGTTGAAGACGCTCCCGATTGCGCTTTGTGATGATCCGAACCGTCCGTTTCTTCTCCTCCTCCGTCATTTTGGCCCAATTGGTTATTCTCTGAAGCCTTCCGTCTTCCTGAAGGAGGCAGAAACAGGCCCTGAAATGTCAGTTAAAGAATTCGAGCACATTGGGTCACATCAAATTCCCTTAGTTTAAAAAGTGAGACCTGTTCTCCGCCTAAAGGGGCTTACACCTGTCTCTTCCTTTCTCTCTCTCTCTCTCTCTCTCCCTCTCTCCCTTGAGTGGTCCCTCTCCCTCGCTTCCTCTCCCTTTCTCTCCATCTCCTCTCTCCCATTTTTTCCCACTCTCTCTTTTCTCTCTCTCTCCCTCTCCCTTGACTGGTCACTCTCCCTCTCTTCCTCTCCCTTTCTCTCCCTCTCCCTCTCCCTCGTTTCTCTCTCTCTCCCTCACCCTCGACTGGTCACTCTTCTTCTCTTCCTCTCCCTTTCTCTCCCTCCCCCTCTCCCTCTTTTTTCTCTCTCCCTGTTCCTGTTGTGCATTTCCCCGCAGCCCTCGCTCTCTCCCTCCCTCTTTCCCTCCCTTCATCTCTCCTTGATTTTGATGAATTTCGAAAGCAAGCGACCCCATAGCCATGACTGCCCACCTGAACTACAAGCGGCCCGAGAGAATCGACAAGTGACACGTGTCCCTCGTTCACCGGAATGGAGGTAGACCCCACCGCTTCCTCCGAATCAGGCAGCGCCAAAACCTCCTCTCCCTCCTCCCGCTCACCTCGACCAGCCATGCCTGCCTCTCCTCCCTCTCCCTCTCCCTCTCCCTCTACTCGTACTACCCTTTGCAGTGCGAAGGGAACAACTAAAACGAAGAGCGCGAGAGTGAACAAAGAGACACGTGGCACCCTCTTATTCATCCAGCTGCCTGCCCTTGGAATCTCCATCACATTTTCCCCTCAAATTACCCTTCATTTCCCCCAAGTTGGCTCCCCCTCTCCTTGCACTATGAACCCTCCCAGACCTCTCAGAGTGCTTGAAGACTACATCTGAGGGGACAGCTTCAGAAGGTTCCAGAAGCTTCCGTACGGAAATTCTGGATCCTTCACGCTTATTGGACCACGTGGGCGGACGGTGCACCAATCAGGGCCCACCGACATCCTACGTGGCACAGCCGCGTCAGCTGGATCTGTGTCCGGACTGCGTATCGCGATATATCGCGCGTGCGAGAAAGGGGACTGCTAGGCCATGGCGGCGGTGCGGGGGGTGCGGGCGGGGCCGAGCGGGTGCCACGTGGCAGACGGGCTCCACGTGGCAGTGGATTTCGCGGTGGAGGATGACGTGGCGCGCGGGCATTGGGAGGTGGCCTTTGTGGCGGACGCGGTGTACACGCGGCAGCTAGTGGAGGTGACTCTCTCTCACTCTCTCTTTGTCTCTCTCTCTCTCTCTCTCGCTCTTACTCCCCTATCTCTCTCCACCCCCTCTCTCGGTCTCTCTCCCTCGCTCTCTCCTCCTCTCTCTCCCTCTTTCTCTCTTTTTGTGCCTCGCTTGAAACCCCCCTCTACTCGACTTCATTTTCCATTTTCACCCAACTTCTCCCTTTCCCTCTCTCTTTAATTTCCCTCGTTTTTTTCTCTCTCTCTCTCTCTCTCTCTCTCTCTCACCTCTCCCCGTCCTTCATTCCTTCCCCTCTCTGTTACTTTCAAAAGAAAGAGAGAGGGGGGGGGGGGAGGAGGAAAATGAGAGGCTCTCTCACTCTCTGTTTGTGTCGACCCTCCCCATTTGTTTGTCTCTGCCTCTCACTTCCCTCCATTACTCTCGCTCCCTCTCTGTCGTTCCTCCGCCCTCTTTCCCTCTCTCCCTTGCTCCTCCCCTCCCTCCCTCTCTCCCTCCCTCTCTCCCTCCCTCCCCTTCTCGCCCTTCAAACATCGCTTTGCGAAACGAGGGGCATGCATCACATTCCCACTTCATTCTCCACAAGGCCTGCACACATTCCTTCATAGCCCTCCTCACCTCATACTCAAACACTCACAGTTTCCCACACACTTAGGCAACTCGCGCCTTCCATTCGTCTCCTGTGCTGTGATGGAACCCTTCTCGGCCCTCATCATATGCACCCCATCCCATCCCATCATCATTATCATCATCATCGTCACCCCATCATCATCATCACTCCATCATCATCATCGTCACCCCATCATCATCATCGTCACCCCATCATCATCATCATCATCATCATCACCCCATCATCATCATCATCATCGTCACCCCATCATCATCATCATCATCATCATCATCATCACCCCATCATCATCATCATCATCATCGTCACCATCATCCCCTCATCACTTCACATACTAACTCACATACTATTCTTCCTTTGGGACGGGCGTGGCCCCCAGATAGGTCGAACCCCACCTTGCGATTATGCGCATGGAGAAGTCAACACGATGGAATTTTCAGTCCCAAAACTCGACTTGTCGAGTGTGCACGCAACGACCTTGAACAATGTCGGCCTCCTCGTGGTTTCTCTTATGACCCAGTCAGGGCACGAGCTCACACGTGTGTCACTTGTCGTGCAAGTCCTCAAAAAGGAGGGAGAGTTGGTTCGAACTCTAGTCACGCCCATGGGGTGATTCAAAATGTAGGGTTCAGAGTTTAGGGTTAGGGTAGGAATTTAAGGAAGGAATGGAATCTGCTGTTTTTTTGTGCTGTAAGGTTTCGTCAATCTTGTTTGTTGTGGTAGAAGAGGGCTATTATTATTCTTGCCTTGTTCAATGAAAATGTGATCACACTGACTTGTTGCAAGCAATGCGAATGCCCTCTTGTAAAGGATGAGAGATCAGAATGGAGAGGAGAGAGAGACGGCGAGGAAGGGGGCCAAAGATGAGAGATCCGAATGATGAGAGAGGGAGAGGAACAGGGAGATGGAGAGGGAGAGGGAAAGACCAGAAGCAGGGTTTATGCATCAACTAAGAATTAGAGTTAGTCCGTACAACAAGCCGCAGAGCATAGGGTCAATACTGAATTATTTATCCGAATGAAATTTACTTTTTAAAACTCGATGTTGCGCTACATCACTTAAGTCGTCCCATCAGCAAAAAAGGAAGTAAGCCGAAAGAGCCTCTCTCCCCCTACCTCCGGTTGGCCATCACCGGCGCGAGGAAATCTGAAAGTCTGCAGAGGGAGAGGGTTCAGCACAGTAGTAACATCAGTGTTATATTGTCTCCCCCATACACATCTGGAAGCCCAAAAAGTCATAAGAACCCTACAAACTCTGAAGGCCCCTTACAAGACTGGAACTGAGTTGAACTGAACAGCGTGACGCATGTGACTCTTGAGCGTCTCTTTATGTCCCGAGTTCAGAGGTTAACGGCACGTACAAACATACGTTGGCATGTTGGGGAAGTGGGACAAGGGCACCACAACAAAGACCCCAATCAGCCAATGAGAGCTCACCTGACGTCAGTAGCGATCACAGTGGACCCATCAGCAGCCCCCAAATGGCGCAGTTTGACTTGCTCCCTCGTCCCATCGCGATACGCATGCTGCAGGACAAAATATCACAATAGTAACAAGTAAAAAAAAAATAATAACAATAAAATAAGGGAGAATGGGGACCTATGAGCATTTTGGTTGGAAAATTAGGATGTGTGCCTGTGCGTCCAAACATTGAATTGTGCCGGAGGACTTGATTTGAACAAGATTTAATCAAATTTTTATGTTGCGGATTTGCAACCAGTTCTTGGTTTTTTGGAGGTGGCTCTGATAAATTAACACATAGTCTTTCTACTCCAACCTTCAATGGTTCCGATAGACTCCAGATATATCCTCCTGCTGAAGTCAGTAAAAAGCAGAAAGAGAAAACCTCCCCTTTCTATATCCTAAGGATGAAAGCACGAAGGCATTCTTCCTTCAAGTGCTGAAAGGTATCTCTGAGAAGCAATGTCTCACCCTGTAGAAGCAGCTCGTTCCGAACGGACAGTTTCCGTTTCCGTAATCGAAATACCGGCAATCGATATCACTGCCATGCAGGAATACCCTTTCTTGAAAATGAAACGAGGGGGGCGGAGTGAGGGCAGAGAGAAAGGGAGAGGGAGAGAGAGAGAGAGAAAGAGGGGGGAGGAAGGGGGGACGGGGGAGGAGTGGAGGGAGGTTGGGGGAGGGACAGGGGGAGAGGAGGGGAAAGGGGAAGAGAGGGAGGGAGAAAGAGAGGAGAGGGGAAGGGGGAAGGAAGAGGGGGGGAGATGGGGAGGATGAGGGAACGGGAGCGTGAGAGAGAAAGAGAGAGATAGATAGAGATGGAGATAGAGAAAGAGAGAGAGAGAGATAGAGGGAGAAAGACACAGAGAGAGAGAGAGAGAGGGAGAGAGAGAGAGAGAGAAAGAGAGCATCCCCTCACTTGAGCTTGTTTTTGTAGCCCTTGATGATCTCCTCCTTCTCCTCCGGCGTGTCATACCACACAACGCTTGGCGTGACAAAGTGTGACGCCACGCGGCAGACGGGGCAGGCCCGCACGACCCCGTCCAGGTCCATCCCCCCTGCCACCTGGCTCGCTCCCCGCCACCCGCGGATGCAAGCGATGCAGAACGCGTGGTCGCAATTCGAAAGGACTCCGAACTTCCTCTCTGACACCTTAGGCTTGGAGAGTACTCGTTCTAAGCAGACGCAGCACTCCACTTCCTGGCTCTTGAGGAGGGCCTCCACTTTGCGCTGGTTCCGCTCGCACGTGCGGATGTGCTCCTCTCGCTCCTGGGAAGAGGCTGGGCTTAAGGCTATTAGGGGTTTTGGAGTCTCAAAGAAAAGGGACAGATTGCTGCAGATATAAGATAAGGGGTGGGTACGAGGTTTCGCAACCTTCCGCCACTTCTTGTTCCCACAAAGGCAGGAAGAGAAAACACTTTTGAAAAGCAAAAACCGAGTGCTACTTCCTCTCTCTCTCTCTCTCTCTCTCTGTCTCGTTTTTCCTTACATTTTGCTATTTTTTAACAGTGAGATCAGGATAACAAAAGGTTTACCTTTGGTCTATGTGGATGCAGACATTCCTTCCCACAGCTCTTACAGCGATCTCCATGAAGGTCCTTGCAGTTCTCCCCCTTCAAGCAATTCCCTGCTGCCGCAAAAGCACAAATGCGTTCCTCTTCCGGCTTCAGCTCTCCCGCACCTCTCTCTCTCTCTCTCTCTGCCGTACCGTTCCACCTCTCCTCTCCTCCGTTGAGCAGATCCGATCCGTTGACTTCGGCCCCATTCCTCCCTTCCGCAGCAGAAGCAAAACCACCTCCTCTCATCCAAGCAGAGGGGGGAGCCCCACGAACATTCGAAGCAACATGGCCTCCTTTTGTGTATACTTTTGCATTTGAATCATTCAAATTTGACCCATATATTTGTGTTCCAGTGATGCCTCCACGAGGAAGGGCATTATTACTATCATAGTAAGGAGCCAAGCTCGAATGCGAGTGCTGCGAAATTCTGTGGTCTTGATGTCCAGCAGAGAGAGACGGAGAGGGAGAGGGAGAGGGAGAGGGAGAGGGAGAGGGGGTGGGCTCTTCAATAGACAATCCAGCCAAACCCTGCCTCAGAGCAGCTCCCTTTGCTGCAAATTCCGCAGCTTCCCTCTGAAAATCCTCAAATTCATCGTCTGGAAATTCATCTCCATCCCCAAATGCCCCTTCCGGAAGCCCTTCATCAAATTCATTTCCAGCTATCCACTCCCCCGGGCCGCCAAACCAAGCATCAGGGGGGGGGGAAGGGCCATAGGGGCTATCAAGAGTGGCTGGAAGGTTGTATTCAATGGAGTCTCGTGGTGAAGGAATTCCGGCAAGCGTCAAATTAGGGTTTCTTAGGGGTTTCTCCGAAAGGGGTGGTAGAGAAGGGGCTTGGAATGGAAGGTAGGGAGAGCCAACCGTTCCTCTACTGCTGTGGGAGCCCTGATTGGGTGCAGAGGGAGGGAGAGTGGTGGTAGTTGACGATCCGTTAGTTAGAGGGTGGGTTTGGCCTCCCTCTCCCTGCTGAGGTAGAACACTACTACTCCCTCCCACGAGGGCAGGCTTTTCAACTCTCACATGATCGTATCGACATTTTTCACCGTAAGTACAAATTCCTCTTTGATAGAAAGTGCAGACCTGCACCGCATCCATGCACCGTCCCGTTTAACTGAAAGAAGCAACTCTGTAACTTTGCCTTACCGTAAGGTGTCGAAGAAAAAGATGACCATGTTGAGCTAAGTTGCAGGCAGTTTCTAAAAAAAAACAATCGAAATATCTCCAAAAAATTACGAGTTCCGGCAGAGGTACAAGCGTGTTCACACCCTTATCTATGTGTCGGAACTCGGGCAGCAAAAAACATTCACCACATTAACAATGCTGATTGACAACCCCAAACCCTAACCGCTCCGCCGCCAAAGCTTTAGAAACTATTGACTCACAGTGCTTGGCTGGTCGCTCCAGTTGTGAGAGAATGGGCAAGCCTCGCCTTTCTTACAAGCTCCATGCATAAAGTAGCGGCATAGTATTCTGCAAGACACAGGAAAGACACCCTTTAAGTAACCTAAAAACCCCAATATTTTTCAGGAAGTATACTGCCTGTATTATTGTTTCTAAACTTTTAAGCTTAAGAAAAGGACACAATAATCCCCTCTTTCAACGCCCAGACCAGACGATATTTATTTTATATCCATTGCATTAGATGGCCTCTCCCTCGCCATCTCCCACTGGCTCTGCCTCTGCCTTTGCCTCCCTCTTGCTCACCCTCCCCCTCCAACCCCCACTCCTCCAACTTCCTCTCTCCTTTCCTCTCCCTCTCCAACTCCCCCCTCAACTCCCCCGCTCCCTCCCTCCCCCTTTCTCGCTTTCTCTCCCTTTCCCTCTCCTTCCCACCTCCCTCTCTGCGAATAAACTCCCACTCGAATAAGAAAGAATAAACTAATCAGCTGCGCTAACCTAAGGGCCACAACACATTTAAACACTGGAGGCTCTGCTTTTCGCAAAAAATTTCGACGAATATAGTGATAATGCATAACCCGGCGCGGCTGTCTGCACTATCCTCATCACTACGCTGCTCTATTCCGGGGGAGAGCAGTAGGGGTGGAAGGGGAGAAGGAGAGAAAGGGGGAAAGACGGAGAGAGAGAGAGAGAGAGAGAGAGAGAGAGAGAGAGAGAGAGAGAGAGAGAGAGAGAGAGAGAGAGAGAGAGAAAGGAGAGAGAGAGATTTTGGTTGATCGTTGGCAAGGATGACGAGCAATACAACTTCACGCCCAAAAATACGAAAGCAGAAGTGACTAAGAATGGCTTGGACCACGGAACAAGAGTTGGAAGCAGGGCAACAAAACGCTGAGAACACTGATGATGATAATGTTGACAGCATTTCAAGGACAAGCAATGACTGAAGGCTGCCATAATGGGTAAAAACAAGTGGCAAGACAACGCATTCAAATCACTCGGCCTCTCTCTCTCTCTCTCTCTCACTGCGCAGGAGGAAGTAAACATTTTTTTAAAACAGTATGTCGCTTGATTCAAGCAAGTTCCCAACCAGCTGCTCTCTTAACTTTCAGCTCCATATCTCCTCTTTCTCTCATTCTTTCCACTGTTTCAACCTTTAGCTTTCTCCCCCCCTCTCTCCTTCCATCTCCACTCTCCCTCTCCCCCTCTCTCTCTCTCTCCCGCCCTGCATGAGCTGTCCAACCTTTCTGCCATTGATGCAGGACCAAACCTTGCCGCCTCCTCCACCCACGATGCTGGAGAGATAGTTGTCTGTGTGTGTGTGTGAGAGAGAGAGGGAGAGAGAGAGAGAGAGAGAGAGAGAGAGAGAGAGAGAGAGAGAGAGAGAGAGAGAGAGAGAGAGAGAGAGAGAGGGAGAGGTAGAGGGAGAGGGAGAGAGCCGGCCAGTTGTCAGGGCGGGCTTGTCAGCGCGCCACGTCGCCAGAGCGGCCGAGGAAGGACCGCCATGGAACGGCGACGGCCGCAGTTTCAACTCCAGTTGTCGTTCCGTTTCAGCCCCCGTTTTAAACTAAAAAACAAATGGGAAGCTGTTTGCACACCTTTTTGGCTATCTATACATCAATTTTGGATATTTACGCACTTTTTTCGGCTATTTACACACCTTTTGTTGCCGCTCAGACTTTAGGAATTTTAAGGCTTATCATTTAACCAAAACGATGTGTATCTAGTCAAAAAAGGCGTGTAAATAACAAATTCCTAAAAAAAGTCAATTACAGTTTTATTGTCGCATTTTCCACATAGAATTTAATTTTTGCGGAGTCGGCGGGAAACCTTTTTTGACCGGTGTCTGGTTTTTCCCAAAAAACTGGTCCGACTCCCTGCCGGCGCGCGGCCGGCGAGTGAATGCATTCATTCCTTCACCTTCAATTCGATGTTTTGGAACGCGAGAATTGAGAGCAGCAAAAGCGAAGGTTGCATGGTTGCAGTTCGAACAGAACTCAAAATAAGTCACAAAATATCATGACCAGAATGTCTGATTCATTTTTGAAGCAAGGGAGCTTCTTAAAAAACAAGAAAAACCTGCACAGTGTTAGAGATAACACCATTTCCCATATTAACCCTAAAACCCTAACCTTAAACCCTAACCCTAAAAACCCTCAAACCCTAACCCTAAGCCCTAACCCTAAAATCCCTAAAACCCTTGCCCTAAAATCCCTAAAACTCCCTACAACCCTAATCCCTAAAACCCTAAACCCTAACCCTAAACCCTCAAACCCTAAAACCCTAATCCGACCCATCCCCCCCCCTCGTGTGCCCCTAGCGAGCCGCCCTCCCTTCGGGCGGCGCTCCCTGCTGCACAGTTCCGTCTCCCTCAACGCTGACACCGCTCCGTTCCGTTGGAGCATAGATCGCCGAATGCCGTCGCCGCTTCTCCAACTCCTCAGTCGCCCTCGAAACCAAAATCGCAATTCTCTCGGGACTGGAGGGACTCCGACTCCGCGTGACAATTGTCACGCGATCCTTCTCCTCCTCCACCTCCTCTACCGAACCCACTTCACCTTCTCTCGGTATAGCTCGAATTTCACTGTAATTTTCTTTGATTGTGGTCAAGAAAGGGGTAGCAGAAGAAGAAGAAGAAGAGGAAGACCTGGAAGAGGAAGATCGAATCTCCTCCGAAAAAAATGTTCGAATTTCATCTTCAGTCGCAATTCCCTTCCTCGGAGATCCGCAAAACTCGCATGAATTCTCTCTGGATAGGAAATGGGTTTCTGCATTGTCTCCCACGAGGGTGGTCCGGGAGGGTATGAACAGGGCTCGTGGCGAGCCTTGCAGCTCCTCTGCTTGAGGAATACCCTCCAAGGAAATGCAGTCGGCTCGAATCTCGTTCGATTTCAGGGCAGGATGAAAGTATGCATTTTCGCAAAAGAGCATCGTTTCATGGTGAGCCTTATCCTGGTTGTCCTTCGTCACTGCACTCTGCAGCACCAGAAAAATCGCAAATAACCCTAAATATGAGAGTACATTTCTGCATTTCCAACCCATTGAAGGAAACGTAGAAACGGCGAATCCTTTCTTCACTCAAACCAACTGACTGACTTAGTGACTAACTATGTGGCAAGGGGCGAAGGGAGGGAGGTAAACAGAACCTGGAGAGGGTAATTGGAGAAGTTTGGAAGGAAGCGTTGCTGGCAGTACACATGGAACAGCAGCGTGGCGACGGGCAGCGGCACAAGGAACCACAGTTGCAGTTTGGCCCCCTTGAGCAGGAACACTCCGATGAGTGTGAGCTGCATGATGACGAGGGAG
Organism: Zygnema circumcarinatum; assembly: GCA_037447605.1. Taxonomy (NCBI): domain Eukaryota; kingdom Viridiplantae; phylum Streptophyta; class Zygnematophyceae; order Zygnematales; family Zygnemataceae; genus Zygnema; species Zygnema circumcarinatum. Next base: position 755,811 of record CM074812.1, on the reverse strand, counting down.
GCGATGATGCGCGTGTGCACGAAGGGCCACATCTGACCGTTGCTTTCGTATGCAGGCTCGTACACGTTGATGATCTGCCAACCGCAACATCACATCACATAACATCACGTAACGTAACGCGAGTGACGTGACATGACATGACGTGACATGACGTGACGTGACATGACCTGACACCACATGACAAGACATGGCATGACGTGACATGACGTGACGTGACATAAAATGACATGTGACGTGACATGACGTGACGTGACGTGACATGACACGACATGACACGACGACATGTCATGGGTGACGTGACGTGACGTGACACATGCATGCGTTACTGAGGTGATGCATGCATGCATGCATGCATGCGTTACTAAGGTAGGCATGTTAGCCGAGTGAGTTATGTGGGAAGCGTCTTCAATGGCTGGAAGAAGAAGAAGCTCGTGAGCATGGATGGGAGAGGGGGGTGTGCTGGAGAGGGGGAGTTTAGGGTTGGGGGAGTTTTTAGGGTTCGTGGAAAGTGGGATTCACCTGATGGAGCCAAATCGCATATCCGAGGGCGAAATAGATTACGAGGAAAGGGATGAGGAGAGGGGATATAACGGCATAGACGAGGCCAAGAAGAATGTAAAAGACCAACTTTGGCAGCACCTGCATGTATGGCAGAGCGGAAATGCCCATCGCTTTCCTGCACATGACATGCATAGCAATACCCCAGCAATCAAGTTATCAGGATTCAAAATTGTGCACTGTTTTGGCTTTTCCTTTTCTGCCTTTACAACCCCTTTCTATTCTCGAGCTGATTGAGATGCTGCTGTAAAGCGCATTTGTCACCGGAAAACAAATGAAAGGGGACCTAAAATTGCCTTAGAAATGCCTCCCTCCCTCCCTTCGTAGTGCGCTCACCTGCGATCCCGCTCTGTTGTGCACGCACCCGCTTGGAGGTAGAACAGAATGAGAGGGAGCGGCCGCAGAATCTCATAGAGGAAGCCCGCCCAGCCATCCACCATGCAAAAAGTCATAAAAAATGTGGCCTTCGCCGGAATGTGAAGTCCAAGAACGTTCGGAATTTCTTTAGGATCTGCCCAAAAACGGGGAAAAAAAAAATCTTCAACCAGTTATGACAGTGATTTTGGTTTGTTGTAACAAGAAAGGAAAAAAACAGAGCAGAAAAGAAACTTTGGGTTAAGTGAGTATGCAAAATGTAGGTATAAAGAGAGGCTGGGTTCACAGAAGACAAGTTTCACATGTAAACCTAAAAGAAAATGGTTCAAAAAACAAATGGAAAATGGCATATTGTGCTATGCATGTGGCATGAGGTTTGAATTCCAATCGAAGTTTTCCTTTCTTTTTCCTTTCTGTAAGTCCTTTTTAAGAAGGTCATTCAGTTTCAGGCCCTTACTACTGAACAAAGTATCGATCTGTTCAAGCACGGAACCCGTAAGAACTGTTCCAAAAAATCCGTTGATAATGAGGAAATAGAAGAACCGGCTTGAAGTCTCTCTTTCCAAGCGGCTAAGGGAGATGTAGCCCTCAATGGTGGCAAAGAAGAAGAGGATGTACGGCAGCAGCATGATGAAGAGCTTCAATAGCAGCCCTGGAAGAAACCCATTGATAAACTGCTTTACGAAGGACCTGAGGGAGAGCAAAAAAGTACATGGAAATTGAAAGTGAAATGGAACGAAGAAATTAAGTACTTCATACCCAACATTGGGAGCTACAAAAACAGCAAACATTTGGCAGTTGGCCTTTCAATAAAAACACTCCTCGCGAATAGAGACTAAAAAGGAAGAAGGATGCCGCCGGCATGCGCAGTGAAAGTCACCGTCAGAGCTCACGATTGTGGAGCTTTTAGAGTTACAAACTCAGGGTTTTTGGGGTTATAAGCTTTTCAGATTAGGGTTTTTAAGATTGTAAACTTTCAATTTAGAGTGTTTAAGTTTATAAGCATTTCAGATTAGGGACTTTATGAGTATAAGCTTTCAATTTAGGGACTTTAAGTTTTTAAGCTTTCAATTTAGGGTCTTTAAGTCTATAAGCTTTTCAGATTCGGGTCTTTAAGATTACAAGATTTCAATTTAGGGCCTTCAAACTTACAAGCTTTTCACTCTAGGGTCTTTAAGATTATAAGCTTTTCAGATTCGGGTCTTTAAGATTACAAGATTTCAATTTAGGGTCTTCAAACTTACAAAGTTTCCAGTTTAGAGTCATTGAGATTATAAGCTTTTCAGTTTAGAGTCATTAAGATTATAAGCTTTTCACTTTAGTGTCTCCAAACTTGTACCCTTCTCAGTTTGGGTTTAGGGTTTTAGGGTCCCTTACGTGTGCACGAGTGTGCTCGCCCACGGCCCCATCCTTGCGAGCGAGTCGACCTCCGCGAGACTCTGCGCGAAGGATACGGGCACCATGTAGAAGAAGCAGAGGAGGAAGGAGGCAAGACCGAGGGCCACGTGGCGCGCTGTCAGCCGCACGTGCGGAATGGCGAGGTTGCGCCAATACACGTCGCGGGGCTCGGGGGCCCACTCGGTGGTCCAGACCTGTAGGATAGAACGTACGGACGGGCAAATGAGAGGGTGCCACTTGGCATGGATGATGGGG
>CM074812.1:716725-735722 GCA_037447605.1 Zygnema circumcarinatum | reverse complement strand
GGAGGGGGAGGGGGAGGGGAGGGGAGGGGAGGGGAGGGGGGAGGGGAGGGAGGGAGGGGGGGAGGGGGGAGGGGGGAGGGGAGGGGAGGGGGGAGGGGAGGGAAGAGGGCGAGGTATAGGGAGAGGGAGAGAGTGGAGGGGGGTAATAGGCTGAAGTAACCTCTGCTGCGAGCAAATTCTTACCTTTAGCCATACAGCGTCCAGATCAGAGAAAATCACATGGAACCCGTCTTTCATAATTTTCCGAATCATTTCCAAACGCCTCCATGACTGCCCCTCGCCCTCGGCCATTACCCAACTCAAAAGAGTGTTCTTGAAAAAGGAACACAATTGGACAGAAGAAAATATCTTATATCTGGCCATAATGAACATTTCCCCCTGCTTCTCCTCACCACCCCTGCATTCCTGCTCTTAGCTGCCTTAACTTCTCCCTTAGGAAAGCGAAAGGAACATGCAGATTCTACATATACCCATTCTGACTCCCAATAGAGGGAAGCGAATATGCAAATATGCGAATATGCGAATATACTATATATATAGTGCATATTCCGGAATGCACTAAGAATTTAATCAGAAAGCTGAATGAAGTTTGACAAATTCACCTTGATTAGAATTTTAGGGTATTGAAACACATACCATCGCAATATAAGCCGGCGTGTTGAACTGCACTTCATCGCGTGCATATTGAAAGGGTTCGACTGCATCATGCTGCAAACAAACGTTGAGAAAAACGTTGTCAGCTCCTGCTCCATCTGGATTTTACGGTTGAGGTTAGAATTTTTTAGGTTTTCAAGGGTTTTAGGGTTTTCAGGGCAGTGTCCCCTTTGTTGCACCTCCATCTAAGAAAACACTCCATTTGTACTTTTGCAGTTCTCTCCCTCCACAGGCACTTCCTTTCTTTCTTTCTTCCTTCTTTCTTTCTTTCCACAATGGAATCACTCACGCAAATGGTGGAAGAGAAGCAGACCAGTAGATAAGTCTAACCAAGGGGCGGAAAGAAGGGGGGTAGGAGAGTCTCGGGAGAGAAGGAGGGGGGGGGAGGGGAGAGGGGGGAGAGGGGGGAGAGAGAGGTTGAGAGAGAGAGAGATAGAGAGAGAAAGAGAGAGAGAGAGAGAGAGAGAGAGAGTGAGACTCAGCCGGACAAACTCTTAGTGACTACTAGTAAAAAAAAAGACTTGTTATTATGGAGCCCACCTGATCATCATAGTAGCATCGCACATTCAGAGTCGAACAGTAGTCGTATGCCCCTTCATCCAATGCCATTATGAGCACATGGCTCCCAAAGTCCATAGGCCGATCTTGTACCTTTTTCAGCCGGTATAGCCACAGGTCAAGCATGTCTTTCCAGGCAGATGTGAACACCGTCACAATAACAACTCGCTTCGGAGTTGCAACGTCACTCAGAGCTCGCTGCAAACTGAGCATAGAGAGAGAGAGGAGGAAGAAAGAGGGAGGAGAAAGAACGGGGGAAATTGAAGCTTTATTAAGGGGAATATCACTTTCCTGTTCTAGTGTCTCCACTTTGTTGCTCTCTGCTAAGCTCATCCTCACTTTCATGATATAAAAGAAGAAAGAGACAAAAGTACACACTGTTTTCAATATTTATTATTCTCTCACTGGTTTAAAGCGCCCTTCAAAGTGGTTGCGAAAGGGTGCCAAAAGAAGCTAAGCAAAAAGCAGAAATTTAATTAAAGAAATAGCCCTCAACCAGTAAAGAAATTCATAGGGTTATTCCAAATTCTATGTGAAACTTTGGGTTAAATGGTTTGAGCTTCTCAATCACTTACATGGGATCACGGTCTATTTGGTGCCAAAGAGAAAGCCCAGTGATCGTAACAAGTAACAAAAGTATCGCCACCGGAGCATCAATTTTTCTCCTGAAAATCTGCAATTCAAAAAGTTTGTCCAAAAAAACTAAGCAAAAAGATAACACTTCTCAACACCACAAACGCAAGGAAAAACTCCCGGAAAACTGGAAAAAACTCTAAATCTGGAATAGCAAGGAAAGGGCGTAGAGAGAGAAAGTTTATTATGTTCTTCCGTCTCCCTTCTCTCGTTTCCACTCTCAGTCCCTCCCTCCCCCCTGTCTCTTATCCCTCCCTCACCCTCTGCCTCCCCCACCCTCACTTTCCACTTCTTCCCCAACAATCCTTCTGTTCCCCCCCCTCTCTCTCTCTCCCTTCACTCTTCCATACCCCTTCCTCATCGTTGCCTCCCTCACTCTTCCCTTCCTGTCGTCAATCCCCTCCCTCTCCCACTCTCTCTCCTCCCTCCACCCCTCCCACTCCTCACCGTCTCTCCTCCTCTCTCTTCCTCTCTCTATGCCAGCTCGCTTCCCTTCAAGCGGAAGAGAGGGGAGGCGGTGTAATCAAGCAGCTTTGCAAAATTGACCTTATTGGTTGTCCAGTTGCAAGTTCTTTTTAGTGCTTTCTTCAGATAGCTTTTAACTTGTACATTGTGTATATCCATAAAGAGAAAGTGCTAGAGCAAAAAGGAGAGATACAGGGAGGGAGTGGGGGAGAGTGTGTGTGAGAGAGAGAGAGCATGAGAAAGGAACAGGGAAGAAGGGGGAAGAGAGAAAGAAGAGAGAGAGAGGGGGAGGTACAGGGAGGGCGAGCAAGAGAGACAGCAAGAAAGAGAGACACAGAAAAGGAAGGCGAAAGAGCGCGCTGAAGGATAAGACCAACCTACCTTTGAGCACCCATTACGAAAATTGGTAACGCTTAGCAAATGTGCTTCAACAATAAGTCATTTTAGTGAATTTGAGCATGCAGTTGGGCAACAAATAGATTAAAGACTTCCAAGTAGTTTTCTTTGAGGTAAATTTTTTTTTCAACTGTTTGAGCTGACCTTCAATTTTGGAAAGATCATGCTGCATCCTTCCCGCAACGCCTTGTAGACGTTGCTGCGCTGCATGTCTGTCAGAAGTTTGTTGCACGATTTCGGGCGCATTCGGTTGCAGGGCTCTGCCTGACCATCAGCTGCACTGCAAAGCAGCACTGCGGGTGTTGGTCTATCAACACTGGCAATGCGAACTTACAGGAGACCTTCCCTCTATCCCTTTCGCTACTCCCTCCCGTTTTCCCCCACTCCTCTCCTCTCCTCTCCTCTCTCTCTCACTCCCTCTCTCTCATTCTCTCGCTTCCTCTACCTAGCTTTCTCAGCCGCAACACTCCATCTCCCCTTCAGCCTCTGCTTCGTCCCACATTTCCCTTTCCTCCTCTCTCTCTTCTCTTTACCTCCTCCCCCTCCTCTCGACCACTCTCTCTCCCCTCTCCTCTCCCTTCCCTCTCCTTCCACTGCCTCTTTACTCTCCCTTCTCTCTCCCTCCTCACCCTCACCCTCACCCTTCACTCTCCCTCTTCTCGACCACTCTCTCTCCCCTCTCCTCTCCCTCCCCTCTCCCTCCACTGCCTCTTTACTCTCCCTTCTTTCTCCCTCCTCTCGACCACTCTCTCTCTCTCTCCTCTCCTCTCCCTCCCCTCTCCTCCACTGTCTCTTCTCTCTCCCTTCTCTCTCCCTCCTCTCCCCCTGCGCCCGTCTGTTCACTCTCTTTCCACATCCATAAAAAATTCACCCGAATAAAAACGAGGCCTTCATGAACACATGCGGCAGAGGACAACGGTCCTCCTTCACAATCTCTTTCCAGAAAAGAACCGCAGCACTAATTATTTCTTTTATGAGAAAATTATCAACCTTATGAAGTGATAGCTGCACCAGGAACCTACACAATCTCTCCAAGTCCTGACTCTTGATGCAGCTTTTAACACACCTGATCCAAACTCCTCCACCGGCGGAGAAACCCGTCCTCCTCTCTCTCACCCTGTATCTCTTATTACTCCCTCTCTAGCTCGTACGCCCACATGTCTGCGCGTGAGCAGTGAACATTCAGGCGGAACAAGACCGTCCGTAAGACCGTTGGATCAACCATTGGCTATCGACTCATCTAGCCAACCATTGGCTCTTGACCCATCTAGCCAACCATTGGCTCTTGACCCATCTAGCCAACCATTGCCAACAGTTGCACCCTTTGGATTCAATGGTTGCTTGCAGTCGATTCACGAGTCCGTGAATCACGACCCAAACAACCATTGGCAATGGCTGCCAACCATTGGCATCGAGGCATCAGAGCCATTTTTTACGACGCGGTGCCCATGTGGCGTCCACGTGTCATCCACGAGGTACACACGTGGCGCCCACGTGGCTCCCAAGTCTCCGATTTGTTTTGGGACGCGCCTTCGTCGGAGTGGACAGGTCCACAAAAAAAAACGTGACTGCGCCTTCCAATCCCACGCCATCACGTGGTTCCCAGTGATAAATGAAGTAATGCCACGTAGGCACCGCAGACGTCGACGCGCGGTGACCGCCGGTTGAGGTCTCGACTGCTGGGCACGTCGGATATATCGAATTGTCCACGTGGCGAGTTTTGACTGGTGCAACTCTTAAATTTTTACACGCGTGAATTTTCCTATGACCGTACATGACGTACTGTACGGTATACCTGGCTTCGGCCCTAAAGCAGGGAAGGAATCCGGCCCATCTTGCCTCTCGTTTTCGCTGCCCCCTCTCCATTTCCGCCTTCCTCATTCTCGGCGTATCTCGCTACCATTTTTTCTCCCCTCATCTGGGATGGGGAGGGGAGGGGAGGGGAGGGGGAGGGGGAGGGGGAGGGGAGGGGGAGGGGGAGGGGGAGGGGGAGGGGGAGGGGGAGGGGAGGGGAGGGGAGGGGGAGGGGAGGGGGAGGGGAGGGGGAGGGGGAGGGGAGGGGGAGGGGGAGGGGGAGGGGAGGGGAGGGGGAGGGGGAGGGGAGGGGGAGGGGAGGGGAGGGGGAGGGGAGGGGAGGAGGGGAGGGGGAGGGGAGGGGGAGGGGAGGGGAGGGGGAGGGGAGGGGAGGGGAGGGGAGGGGAGGGGGAGGGGAGGGGAGGGGAGGGGGAGGGGAGGGGAGGGGGAGGGGGAGGGGGAGGGGAGGGGAGGGGGAGGGGGGGAGGAGGAGGGGAGGGGGAGGGGAGGGGGAGGGGAGGGGAGGGGAGGGGGAGGGGAGGGGGAGGGAGAAATCCCGTGCGGAATATTCAAGGCGTAGTTACAAGCGAGCGGATGAACCATTGGCGACAAGTCGCAGCTGACATCCCAAGAGTTCAAGGCAGCCCTAATTCAATTCCAAGTCTCTCGATCAATTCAACTGAGGAAAACTTGAGCAATCCAAAATACCCGAAGGTGTCCGCGGACCGTGGTGTTACTGTATGTTGAAGCTCGACTAAGTCAATAGAGCCCCGATCCGAACCCCTATTCACTTAGAATGGTCTTACCGTACTATATTCTTAGGACTTTCCCCATTCTCTTCCTCACGAAAAGGATTTCAGGTCTAGGCCTAAAACGGCACGGAGATGGACTAGGACAGCGACCCGGATGTCAGTAACTGTTAAGCGGAATAAGTTCGAACTGTGACTGCTATCAATAACCATTTGCTTTCCCTACCATGCTCCTCTAACTTAACAGGCATAACATGGAGGCCCATAGACATGACGTCAACTGGGCACAAATCGCCAACACGAGTCAATAGAGAGAGATCCCATTGCCATTAGCATCCCATGGCTATTGACATCTCATGACCATTAGCTATCCATGAAGGTTCTTCCATGGGAAAATGACATGAGATTCCTCATGGAGCGAAAGAGGCCTTCTAGGGTACTTGAAAAGAGGAGGAGGGAAAGCTGAGGGGTTGAGCAGTAATGGACCAATGGACTTATGGAGAGGGGAGGCACGGGAGCACAGTTTTAACTCATCGAGCGACTTTGAAAGAGCCGCCAGTAGCACGCCTGCACAGTGGAACAAGAAATCCCCTATACAATGAACTGGAAGTCGGAAAATTGATGATCAAACTATCCCAAAAGAGAAATTGCACTAAACATGGGCCTGAGGTAGCAGCCAAGTTTTTAACCAATTCCGAAACAGACCCAAATGCAACACCAACTCACCTCTCCTTCTTCAAAATATTCGCCCATGGATAAGGTCCTAAAGAAACTCTTCACAAGCCCCAAACTCTCAAAAGGCAAAAGGAGCCCCTGAAGGTTAGAAGAGGAACTTACTGGAGATAGACAAGCCGCAACTGCTCAAGTGCATTAGCCACCTCCGCTTGCTCGGATTCGAAAGAAGCTGCTGCCACCGGAGCGTCAGGCTTTGAGCCTCCCAAAAACCCGTCTTGCTGCTCCTTATGCACTTGAAATGCTCCTCCTTCGCCCACATAAGCGCTCCATTCTGCATGGGCATCCAGCTTCTCCTGCGAAACGACCAAGGCCAGGGCCTGTCAGCCTCTCCCTCTCCCTCTCTCAACCTCTCCCTCTCCCTTCCCCTCGCTCTACCTTTCTCCCCCTCTCCCCACGTGGTCCCTATCCCTACTCTATTTCTTCAGCAGCCAGAAGTAATGCCCCAACTTAGCCAGTTTCTAAAGACAGCAACACGTTGATGAAGTGTTCTAGCTACAGAGAAGGCTTCAAAAGGAGCTCAAATTCTTCCAGCGGCAGAAGAGATAAAGATGAAAGCTGAAAAAGAAAGGCGAAAGAGTACCTTCAAAGAGGGATGTTTCGCAGCTTGCTCAAGCAGCAACCTGGACAGCTGAAGCACATGACCTGTGTACCTGCATTCGCTTGCAGCTCATTAAGTTGCAGCCACGATAACATTATGGAGAAAAAGGTAAAATCTAAGAAAGGAGGGGGATAGAGAGAAAAGCGTAGAAAACAACAGTAGGAGCTACTAATGGAGCAGTTCCAGTTTCTCCATTATAATCTAGAAAAAGCTGCTCCAGTTGCGATTTTACCCAAGTCTTCGGCCAATGCGAAGTTTACAGCTGCCGCTCCCTTCATGCGCTAATCGCGCCAGCAGCCCTTCACTGCCGTCCAAAAGATGATCTGCTAAAGGAGAGCTTGGACGTGATAGAACCACCTGCATGCAGCAAGGGAACCATTCAGCATAACCAAATCTGGGTTGAAAATTGGGCTGTAATGCAGAAGCAAAAAGCTGTTCTACAATAACGAGGAAAAACAGGAATGAACAATAGTACCTGAAAGAAGCGGTAGATGGCACAGTGCAAGCTGCTGTTCCATGGAAACTGAAACAGCATGTGAAGCAGCTTGGAGACAGCCTTTGTGGATATCAGTTGCTCATCAATGCAGCGGTTGCAGGGAATAGAAAGGCGGTACAGCAGCTGTATCGTCGCTATTCTATGCCGCCCGACAGCTGCTTCCAAAAGCTTTCTTTGGCACTCCACAGAAGGGGGGCAGAGGTCAAGAATTCCTACAAACTTAGATAAATTTCGAGACACGAGCTTTAAGGCCTGCAATCCTCCAAAAACATTCGTCATAAGAAAGATCGGAGTGGCAAAGCATACGAAACATGACTCGTTTCCTTGCAAGTTCGTAGGCACTAGTTAAACCCTAACCAAGTTAATAGTCAACCTTACAAAGTAGCATGCTCCAAGTAGGATATGAAACAATGGAGCTTTATTTCTCCAACTGGCGCGATGAGAGGCCAAACACGGAATGTCAAGGTCACACTTTAAGTAAAAAAGTAAACAAAAACCGCAAGGGCATCCCCCAATTGCTAACAAACTCTCTCTCACACCCTCAAAAACAAGTCCTTCAAAACAAGCAAAGGCTGTACCTGTGGCAGACCGTCCACTGCTGTTGCTGCGTACGTTTTGTGCTGCTCCTCTTGCAGTTCCCGCAGGAGCACCGCCATAACGACCTCTATATGGGAGGTAAGTTCAGCAACGTTCAACGCATGTTGACTGTCTTTGATAGCTTTCAAGGCTGAATCTATCTGCACATGCATAGCACTACAAGCAATTCAATACCAGAACTCTAAATTTCTTCTAAAGCGCTGACAAAATAGCATAAAACAAGCACACGCATGTCAACTACTGCCAGGCTGTACTACCAGATCAGAATTCGTGCGTATTCTCAGACATGTAGCTGCTCTTCGGAACCAAGATTCAGCAAGTCCCACAAATTTTGAGCCTGCCGGCTTTCTGTATGCCATGAACATACCCGTTCCTGTGGATTCCCAATTTTCATCTTTTCTGTTGCTGCATTTCGCCCACCAACTTGTGCACTCCATCCGTTGGTATCTGCTCCCCATCCATTCTGAGGCAAGGCCTCGTTCCAAACATCAAGTTTCGAAGAGTTGGGCTCAGATTCCACTTCCATGAAGTCCACCTGGTGAAAAGAAGAGACGAGGAGGATACAGAAGTTAACCTTTGAAGTTAACTAACACAAGGAACCCTCCAACTGCTAGGCTTGACGCCTATGGCTGAAGCAAAGCAAGAAAGAAAAGCACAATGGACGATACATGTAAAGAAGCTGAACAGAGTACCTTGACCAATTTCCTGATCTTCTGCAGGCTTAAGAGTGCCATCTTGCCCTTTTCACTGATCTGATTGCCTCTCACATCCAGTTGAATAAGGTCTGGAGCAGCTCCAGATGCAAGCACAGTGGTTAACTGTTGTATTCCATCGTCAGAAATGGTGTTGTCGGAGAGATCGATTGATGTAACTGTCCTATTTTCCATAATAACGTCTGCAAGCTGAACAGACAACAAACTCGATAAAGCTCAGCGAAGTTCTGAGTTTGTCCATGTCGCTGCACTACAAATAGATCAAAATCAGGAGGCCTAGCCCCCAACTTTTTAGAAAGAACTCATGTTTAGACCTTCTAAGCATACATCGGTCACTCAGAACAGAACCTCAACTTTTACTTGAAAACATATATTCCGGCTCACCTTGCGAGCCTTTTTATCACCAAGTCGGCACTTTCCAAGTTGTACCCAAAGGCAGGCTTCATCATTCGCACGCAATCCCTCCAATGCTGCGGCATATCTTCTCAACCAAGTTCACATCATCGGATCAGCAAAGCAAAATTTGGAGAAATGGTTGAGCTGCTGCATTATGCTTCATTGGCCGTTATATAGGAGCTCAGTTCATTTATCTTTTGCCGATCTATTTATGAAGCACGAGCCCAAGTATTTGCTGCTCATAAATCAAAATTCAGTGAAACGGTGGCTCGTAATCTTGTCATATCGTTCGTTAACTGTTGTAACTCACGTTCTGTCTGTCAAAAGCAACAGGCAATTATTCTGAAATACCGTGAAAGCTATTCCACTGTAAGTTACAAAATCAATGTCAATCTCCATTCCACTTTCATTTTAAGTTGAATCCAGTTTTATTTCAATCCCATTTCTGATGTATTCCAGTCTACATTCCATTTTCCTCCTTTCAAATTCAAGTTTGATTTTGATTTTAATCTTACTGTACTGGTTTGGAGAATCGGCATTGGCCACATCACTGCCAGCCTCACCTTGCATCCGCGACATCAGCAGGAAGCATGCGGTCGTCAGCAGAAGGAACTGGCCGAGACACCTCTCCATCCTTCTTTCCCTTTTTCTGACACCGAAGGATGACAAACACAGCCATCTCCATAAGAATTGTACCACCTATCACTCATCATTTTTCTGAAAATTAAGAGTGAGATCACATGAAGTATGGAGTTTGTAGAGTTCACTAGTCGCCACTCCATTTGAGACATCATCACATCATCAAGCAGATATACATCAACATGAAGGGAGCTTCTAGCATCGAATTCAAAATTATTACTGTTGCATTCAACAAAGGCACTCTTCTTGTCAACGTTCCATCAAGCAACTCCTCCAATTCCTTCCAAATCTTGCTGCAACCGGTCTCTCCTTTCAAAATAGTCCAAAAAAGCATCATCCAACACGTGCATTGACCTCTGGTGGAGACAAAAACTGGAAGGAGAAAGCACAATGAGTTCGCCAACTTCAAACAAACCTTGTTCTTCTTCTTTTTTTTCTTCTTCTTGGCGACGCTTTCTGCATGCTCTCCTTCCTCCCCTGCACTGCTCTCGCTCTCGGACTCCGCCTCCTTCTCACTGCTCTCATAGCCGTCGCTGCCATCTTGTTCAGATTCAGTGTCAGTTTCAGTTGCCGTTTCGGCATGAATGGCATCATCATGACAATCACCATGGTGGCCATGGGAGGCATCCTCCTCCTCCTCCTTCTTCTTCTCCCAGAGGCGTCCATTCACTTCTACACCGTTCTCCTGCCTTTCTAAGGAAGGAGGCTGCACCATCCTGAACAGAGTGAGAGCCTTCACTGCTGGAGCCGAGAAGTGGACTATTGCTGCTGCAGCAATAAGATTTAAGGCCAAATGTAATCAAAGGAGCTGGAAGGAGTTGGAAGGAGGGGAGATGCAAGGAACTGAAACTGCAATTGGAACCGCAACTATGATTGGTTCTAGAATTGATGAAGTTCAGAAGGTGAATTTGGAGAGAGACACGGTGCGATTCGATAAAGGAAATCAATCATTTTGAAATAGACATGTTCATGTCCAAGTAGAGGGGAGAGAAACCAGGCTTTTTCTGCAATTATTTGTTCCAAAAAGAAATAAAAAGAGGCTCAATGTGCTCGAAATCTGCACTTCAAAAATAAAATAAAATAGAAAATAACAGAAAACGAGAAGTTTAATAATAGATGTCCAGAAATTGTGGCGGTGCAGGAGCAGCAGAATTTTTTTGGCAGGCCCTGAACCCTGGAGCCCCCCTCCTTGCCAAGAAGCAAAACCCCTCAAAGCTTCACCTTTCACCATAAGCCTCCCAAAGGATTCGGATTTCAAGGTCCATATCGTATCGATATCTCAACATCGATATATTTCAAGTTAATGTATCGCGATATATCGCAACATCGTATCTAGTAACCGATAGTGTTTAATGTTTTTTTTTTTTACTGTTCCTTCCCGCCATTCTTCAGCGTCTTTGGAGTGCCGATAAACCTTTTACGGGCAGAAAAAAAATAAGGGAGATTGAATTTCATTGGCCGATGCAAAGGAATTTTTACGCGATATTTTTAACCATATTGTTCGTATTGTATCGCAATTTTGACTCAGTATTAACATATCTCGATACGGTACAAGTGTTGAAATATCGGATTTTTTCCCTATTCGAAGCACTTCCCAACCCAGTTTGAAGTTTTTAGTTTCTAGTTTCTAGATTTCCTGCGCGACGCGTGGCAGGCACGGTGAGAGAGAGAGAGCGAGAGAGAGAGGGAGAGAGAGGAGAGTGGGAGAGAGAGAAGGAAGCCACCATGGCCAGCACAGCGTGCTTTGTGATCGTCGGCCGAAACGACAGCCCTATATACGAGAGCGAAGTGGGGACTGCTCCAAAGGTATGCTCAAACATTGGGGAAACTCAGACACACACAGAATCTTGAGGCTGTCATTTTTTACCTTGCTTTGCAGGTTTTACCAGGTTCGCATTGAAGGGGAAATGTAATGAGTGTTTGGATATCGGATATCCAGGAAATGTTGCATTTTGAGATGTTGTAGGGCTGTTTTTTGCGGTTACTTTTATCGCCAGATGGAGGTTCAAAACTAGGGTTTGCGCCAAAGCCCACGTTAATATTAAAGTACTTTTTTTTGGGCGACATAATGGTGTCCCTTTTGCTATTTTTGGACGCGCCATAGAAGGACAAGAAAATGTGGTTGAGTTAATTCAAGACTATTATGAACTGTTGGATGCTTTTCAATCAGAAATTTGTAAGATCTGAGTCTAAGTGCTGTCAACGATGTTCACAGTACTAGAGGGTTAGGGTTAGGGTTAGGTTTAGGTTTAGGTTTAGGTTTAGGTTTAGGTTTAGGTTTAGGTTTAGGGTTAGGGTTAAGGTTAGGGTTGATGCAGAACGTAAAATATCTTGTAATTCTGTAAGCTTTTTGTATATTTTACTGTATTGTAAGTCTCTATAACCGTACAAAAATAGGCGACGATTTTGCATACAGGAGGCCTTGAATTTCAGACAACGTCAGTAGTGCTCACGAAGGAATTTCGGCTGACTTAAATTTAAAAGGCCTTACACTCGCTAGCATGGTATCAACGAGAAAGGTTTTGAAATTCTCGGCACGATTTCCTGCAAACTCTTTAAAAACTGATGTTGTAGGGTTCGGACATTGACATGAGTGTTCGCAGCTGTGAATCTGTGCATTATCTTTTGATGGCATGCCTACTTTTTTGGTTAATGCAGAAGGATGAAGCAGCACATCTGCATCAGTTCATTCTCCACGCAGCTCTCGACATTGTGCAGGATGTAGTGTGGAGTGCCAACACCATGTGTGTGTTTACCCCTCTCCGCCTCTCTCGCCTCTCTCTTCTATCTCGCTCTCTTTCTCTCTCTCTCTCTCTCGTGCAGCACCCTCGGGAAAAGTATATTCCTCCTTTGTCGCTTTTCTCTTTCGCTTGTTTCCTTTCGTGTTCAAGGAACCACTCTAGAAATGGTGTAATTTTATGCTATACAGACGTGCTTCATGATATTTATGATATATTATTATGATCACCTTCAACGAAGGTTGTTATTCAACACTTTTTGGCTCTTCACTTTTCTCGTCAATTTTTGTGCGTTTCTTGGGTATCGCTTTGTTTACTTGTGTTGTTGTCAGGGAAAAATCCTTTCTTCTATAGTGAATGCAGGACACTTCAGAAGTTGGACCAACTTTCCCTCCTTCCTTTTCTCTATTTTCTTACGAGAAGCGTGGGCAAACAGGTATCTGAAGGTGGTCGATAAGTTCAACGATTTGTTGGTTTCCGTTTATGTCACTGCTGGACATATCCTACACACAAAAAAGAGAGACAGAGAGTGATATAGCGAGAGAGAGAGGGAGAGTGGGGGGCCGTCCTTTAGGCCACTAAAACAAGGTTAAGGAGGCAAGTTTGAGTGTCTGCATTTGTTTTAGAGTTTTGAAATTTGCTGCTTGTTTAGATTAACTCCTTGTCTTTTTTGTGGCGATTGTCTTTGCAAAACATTCATCTATGCATTTGTTTCAATAGTAGAAACTACCTTTGCTCAAGAGCAAAGCCTTGACTGCAACAAACAGACCAAGATGATGCTATTGCACGACTCCAGGAATGAAGACGGAATCCGAATTTTCTTTCAAGAGGTCCATGAACTTTACATCAAGGTGAGTGGGGTTTTCAACATGCTCACTGGACCAATTTTTTTTTAAGATGTCACCTTGCTTGAAGAAAAAAAATAAAACGGATGACGAAGTTTCAAACCTAACACAAGTATAACGAGTAGTGAGTCTTGTTGTAGTGGTCTTGAGATCAAACCTTGCTGGAGGCAGGTTTGTTACACTTGTGCATTTTTAAATATGAGGGGCTTTGGAAATGGCAGGTTTTAATGAACCCTCTCCACATCCCGGGGTCGCGAATAACATCTTCCGTGTTTGACACGAGAGTGCGGGCCCTCGCAAAGAGACACCTTTGAGACAAAACATGACTTAATGGTATTGTACAACAACTCATTGTACATAGACTTCTTTGTCCCTAATGACTTTGCACTTTTTGGCAACTCTATCCTACTTTCCGGTCACGTTTTTTAACCTCTTGAAGTGAGTATTGTTTGCTGATTGACCTTTGGCCCAATTTTTTATAATAAACCGTTTGTCAAACTTTGCATAATTATTTGATTTATTCATTTGCATAGGGAAGAAAAGCGGGCCAAGCTATTCTCTTAGGCAAGTGTAAAGGCAAAACTCCAATTTTTAATTACCTTCAACTTCCCCGGGTTTGTTTTTTAATAGAGGCTAGTATACGCTTATATAGCATATCCTAGTTTATGCTTCAGTTTTATAGGATTCAGTTTTCTGGGTCGCATTCCTTTTTTTTAGGGCGTGTCAATTTTGCAATTGACTCAAAAAAGTAGAGCTCAAAATCAGGACATGTTTGCAATCAAAACATGTAGTAAATGCGAAGCTAAAAGTTACTCGTCATCGTGAGATCAATGCCACTCTTCCTTTCCTTTTTGAAAGTCACTGTCTTTTGAAAGTAATTAGGAAGTGAAATGTCGAAGATCGGCATGCCTTGACGTGCCCTTTTAAAATTTTGGTCAGTGAGCCACCGCTAGTCTATCAGCACCGTTTTTGATTCCTCCGAATTATTTGGGCAACATTTTGTGGTGCATCGGTCCATGCCATCGCTGTCTTGGGAGCTCTCGTTTTTTTTTTTTTTCAAAACGAGTAACAACGACGAATGCAGCATAAAGGCTTGCTCAGTGTGAACACTACAACGACGACTGTCAGATGTCGGCGCGCAGTGGTCGTCGGCCGTACGCCTGTAACGTACGTCCGTTGGCTTGTACCTGCCCCCGATTCGAAGCGTCCATCAATACGATACCAGTACGATTCCTCCTTCGATATATCGTACACACCGCCATATTGCCACGTGGAGAACCACTAGGTGTCAGCCAATCAGGGGCCACCGACACGACGACGTTTCCATGACGTGACGTTCTGCATCCTGCTGGCGCTTGGGCAATAGGGCGGCATGTTTGTCGTTTCCAAAAATATCGGAATATCATAAGCGTATCGGCTGTGACAGACGGACGTCGCCGGCGTCGCCTCTGGCGCCGTTACTTTCTGGCCGGCCGTCAGCCACAGTACCAGTGTACAGTTGGGCGGCAGCTTCTGTCCAGGATAGCCGATACGTCGATATTTTTGGCATTTTTTTAGAGGGAAGTGCTATTTACAGTGTCCTTTTTCTGAATGTAGTCATTTTTTGCCGGGCAGCTTGTACCATGGATTTTTTTTGCGAAAAATGCTGTTTCATACTTTTCAGAAATAGATACAGACCTTTTTTCGTCGGGTGTACGGATAGTGATTTGAATGTACGAAGCGCGCGCGTCTACAAGGTATAAGGGCGCAACACGTGGAGCGACATTGGTCGCAGCAACATATGACGTGACAAGTATGTTTGGGACCGTGACGTGACGAAACGAGACGCGACAAAAAGTGGAGTCCGTGGACGGCAGTCGGAAATGGCGGGAATTAAAACTGACAAACTTTAAAAACCAATTTTAGGGTTTTTCAACGTCTATAAGGAGACGTTTTAATATACAGAAAATCCCCAGCCACACCATGGCTGGGGTACGCTTCAAGAAAATTCTGTCATTTCATATGTCCAACATCCTGTTCACTTCATTCAGAAATCAGCTCCACCATTGCCTCAATGGCACTGCGGCCCGTTAACTCTTCCGAACAACTCTTTGAACTGTACAATGGAGGTGCGGCAGACGCACTCAAAAACCCTGAAATTGGTTTTTTAAAGTCTGTCAGTTTTAATTCCCGCCATTTCCGACTGCCGTCAGCGGACTCCACTTTTTGTCGCGTCTCGTTTCGTCACGTCACGGTCCCAAACATACTTGTCACGTCATATGTTGCTGCGACCAATGTCGCTCCACGTGTTGCGCCCTTATACCTTGTAGACGCGCGCGCTTCGTACATTCAAATCACTATCCGTACACCCGACGAAAAAAGGTCTATATCTATTGGAAAATGATACAGCGGCCCCACCTTTTGGATATCGGCGCTCCCTTTTGGGAAAAATTGTACTTTTTTTTTTGGGTAGTGATATTTCCACCCCTTTTTTGGATCCAAACACCCCTTCCCGGACGGGCAGATTTCAAAAAGGATTAAAAACGGAAAATGCTTTTTTCACACCTTTTTGAAATCGATACGCACCCTCCATCGGCAGATTTTATTTTTGCGAAACAAGGAAAATGATAACCCGTCACCCCATTTTGAATATCCCGCCTACCTGAATTTCTTTTCACACGTGCGGTCAATCACAGCCGTCGATTCCCTCGCAGATCGCAACACGACAGATCACTATTTGATCTGCAGCCGGGCTCGGTCACAGCGAATGGCACGAGCCACGTATCCCGCCAAAGTCGCTTCGACAGTTTGTCCGTACAAATGTCGTACGGTCGCAACTTTGAGGAACCCAAAATTTCGTACATTGAGAGCTTGGACCAATCAAAAATTTCCACGTCAAAAATGTAACACGTGGCAGCTGTTGATTGGCTGGGAGCTAGAAATGACGAGATCTCGGGCCGATGGACGCGCGCACTCGCACGTGCGATCCGGCTTTGACGGGACTCGTGGGCGCTTTCCATTCGCTAAGATCGAGCCCGGCTGCAGATCGAACGGTAATCTGCAGTGGTGCGATCTGTGAGGGAATCGACAGTTGCGATTGACACACACGTGTAGGACGGACACCCGGGATCTCGTGGCGAACGGATCTTTCGCTCCGAGCGGATTCGGGCAGGCAGATATTTCTTTCCCTCAAAAAATATTCAGGGAGGCGGGATACAGTATTCAAAATGCAGTGACGGGGTATCATTTTCCTTGGTTAGCAAAAATAAAATCAGCCGACGGAAGAAGGTGGGTATCGATTCCAAAAACGTGTGAAAAAAGCATTTTCCGTTTTTAATCCCTTTTGAAATCTGCCCGGCAGGGAAGGGGTGTTTGGATCCAAAAAAGGGGTGGAAATATCACTACCCTTTTTTTTTTGGCTAATCATCCCCCCCCCTTGGATCTTTCGGGAGGAGAGATCTTGTAGACAATCGGACCCCGCGCCTCGCGCGCAGGATTCGACCGTGCACCGACGTACGGCGCCGCGCATCGCGGCGTGGCCCGCGAGATGCGACGTATTTTCTTTTAAATTAGTTTTCAAACCAGTAATTTTGAATAATCGGCGGTGGTTTAGAAATTATTACTTAAAATCCTTACGCTGACGTCATATCATGTCACGGCCCGCGGTGAGCGCGGCCAACTGTTGGCGGCGAGTCCGGTGAGGGCCGACTATTGGCACAATTTAACCTTATTAGGCATAATTTTATTCGTTAAAATACCCCATTTAAAACCTATTTATAAACTATTGCACGTGCGGCCATCCCCATCCATGCCATGCCATGGGGCTGCATGGCCATCGTGAGACCAAATGCCAAATTCTCTACTTTTGGTTTTGTTACCGTATCTGTCCATACTGCGGTATATCGTATCGGTGGTAGTCGGCGCCACTGCCACACTCGAATCCCTGACGCAACGGTCGTTTAAGAGCCTGCGCTAAACGACAAACCGACCGCTCAGCGATCCCGCCAGCCCCAGTATACGGCTCTAACCATTAAATATAAATTCCAGCGGTGACATCGCCACGTGGTGCCTCCCGGTTAACCCGAACTTTAAACTTCGCTTCCCATTAGGGGGTGTCAGACTTAAAAAATTTCAGTACGCGTGTTCGTAAGTTTAACATCAGAACGAGTACTCCAGTATAATCGCGATCCTCCTGCGGCGGAGTACTTTCGTAACCTTTTTTTTCGTAACGCTTTTCGTAAGATTTTGTTAAGTCTGACACCCCCTATTGGCTGGAAAACGCGGTAACCTCCGAACCGAATCATAAGATTCTGATTTGGATATGGACTCGATTCGAATCTGGAAGAATTGAATCCGATTATGTCGGCAAGATCGGATCCGAACCGTGCGGCGCCAACGGCCCTAAGGGCCGTGTACGGACGTCAGGCGGGGCCCGGGCGGGCGACGGAGGGACGGGAGAGGACCGTGTACGACCGTACGAGGGAGGAGTGGGAGAGAGAGGGGATGGAGTGTAGGGCGGGAGAGGGAGGAGACGGGAGGGAGAGGGAGTAGTGAGTGAGAGGGAGAAGGGGAGAGGAGAGGAGAGGCGGTGGAAGATGAGAGGGGGAGGAGAGTGTGAGAGAGGAAGGGGTAGAGGTAGGGAGGTAGAGGGAGGTGAGAGAAGTAAGCGGGAGGGGTAGGAAGTGGGAGCGGAAGGGAGTGGGGTAGAAAGGGAGTGTGGATTGCAGGAGGGGGGGTTCGTGTGGGAGCTGCGGGAGACGACGAGAGAGAGTAGACGGCGGAGCGATCGGAGGAAGGAGGTGGAGGCGAGGGGAGGGAGATGGTAGGAGGCAAATGGTGTGTGCAAGTGTACGGAAATGGACAGGAAATTACGGAAGAGGGCAGAAGTATAGGGTTTTTAGGGTTTAGGGAAGCAGAGGGAGAGGGGTGAGCAGTGTATGAGCGAGCAGGTGTAAAATGAGACAGGGAGAAAGCGAAAGGTGGAAGAAAAGGAGGGAGATTGAGAGGGAGGCGAGAGATGGTGGGTGTGCGGGCGACGAATGGGAGTGAGTTAGAGAGGGCTTCATTAGACTGCCCACCTTCCATGAAATGATGCCAGAATTTAGGGTTTTTAGGGTTTTTAGGATAACCTCTCAGTATTATATTGATGTGTATTCTGTAATCGATGTTGTCTCCTTTTTTCGCTTTCTGGTTCAAATCTTAATGTGCAACAGCCATCGTGCTGACACGTGTGCTTCCTCATCATTTGGATTCTTTAAATCTCGTTGTATCTTGGATGTCTTCAGCCAATGGATGTTTGCCACGTAAGCAGTGCTGTGCTGTGATTGGATCATCGATGGATTTCCACTTTAAGAACACCAAAAGTCCGTCCAAATTGAGTGAATAGTTGACAGGCATTTGAAGCCTCCAATGTAGAGGTTCCTCACACGTGTGGAATATGCTTTTTTGCCTCCAATTGTGATGTAACCTCAATTTGAACGAAACAAAGACCAATGTGAACGCAACAATGCCTACGTTTTTATCATGTTCGTATTCAATCTTGAAAATCTGGTCTTCAACTTTTTGAATATGTTGAACATGAAACCCTAAAACACACATAATGAGTTTCTATAAACCCTCGTAAGCATAGTGAAACTGGCTCCTTTGTTGATTTTTTATGCCGCCAAGTGAAAGAGTACTTGTAGGCATCCTTCCTGACGTTCTAAGTGCTTACAAAAAAAGGCCTAAATAAAAAACCATAAAAATCTTACAAGTGACTTTAAATTCTTTCGGCCCTCCATCCTCTTCACAGAACCCACAAACCTGAACAGCCAAACCCCTCGCTTTCTCTCTCTATCTTCCCTCGTTTCTCTCACTCACTTTCCCTCTCTCGCTCCTCTCTCTCACACACTCCCTCTCCCTCTCTCTTTCCACTTCCTCACCACCTGCCCGTCCACTTCCCTCCCCCTTCCCTCTCCCGCTTCCTCTCCCTCCCTCCCTCCCCCCTCTCCCCCTCCCTCCCTCCGCCCCTCC
>CM074812.1:687193-716715 GCA_037447605.1 Zygnema circumcarinatum | reverse complement strand
ACCCCCCCCCCGCATTATCTGTCCCCCCACCTCCCTATCTGGTCCCCTCCGCAACTGCCTCACCTCCTAAAGCCCCATCTCTCTTGCCAACTATAGCCGCGGCATTATCCAATAGCCTCACGCCACGTACACATTTCACATACGTGGCCACTCCCCATTGGACAATGTTCCACTGCGGTTGGATCCGATCCCAAACGGCCATGACGTGACAGCCTCCAACCGTACTCCTGCCCCAGGAGTTCTATGCTCTCCGTTGCATTTCCCGTTCCGCTCCGCCCCCCCGGCCGCCCAACAGCCCCCAGTGGCAGGCGGTCCCTCGCCTCCCATTGGTTCAAATATCGGCCGACATCTAACGGTGACACCCAAAATAGTTCGATCCTCAAAATCAACGACAAAAAACCCCGCTGCCGCCCGGGGCCCCACCGACACGAGCAGATCAGATCGAACGGCGGATCTGTGCCCAATCCCATCCGGCCTCTGATCGGACGGTTGTCGTACGCCCTGGGTTTTGTCGTGGAGCGGCCGAAACGACCACATTTCGCTAGTGCGGTCTTGGCTCTCCGCCAATCAGGATCGAGCAACCACGTGGCGCTCGACGCCTAGGGGCGGGTGGAAGCCAATGGTTGGCCGCCATTGCCTTGTCCGGAGAAGTCGGAACTCGGGCAGGGCGAGCCCGCCTGGCAGCTTCTGGTGTGAAACGTTTCGGGCTGCCCGTTCATTCGTGGCGCCCGTTCAGGTCGCTGTTGTTTGCCCGCAATTTTTGTATCTGCCCGAGTTCCACGTCGTCGGGCTCTCTCGACCACGAATCGTGCGAGGCAGGTTCGGAGATGGCGAGGGGGAGGGAGAGGGAGAGGGAGAGGGAGAGGGAGAGGTAGAGGGAGTGAGAGAGGAGTGAGAGAGAGAGGGGGAGAGGTAGAGCAGGAAAGGGTGGGAGGAAGTGAGAGATAGAGAGGGGTGCGTATCTCGGATACAGGGCGAGCCCTGGAAGCCCTCAAGCATCTGGAGGGGGCATGGTAGGGGCGCAACAGAAGGCTTAAAGATGTCCCTCTACGGAGCACATCTCCATGGACGGCACAGCGCGCGTATCGCGGAACCGAAAAGTTCTATGCCAGTTCACGGCTAAACAGCAAATTAGCCCTCCTAACAACCCGCTCTATGCAGTGGATCTCTCTCTCAATTACTCTCAGAGGGTATCCCCTTGGCTTTCGGACGAAGAGCGCGGGGATGTGAAGGAGGCGAGCCTTGCAGCTTCCGTCATGGAGTATGTGTTGACGGTTCTACGGAGCCCCTCTACGAGCGAGCGTCTCCATGCGCCCAATGTACAGTTGTACTCGGCGCACCCAGTCACGGTTTCAGCCGACGACCATCGCGAGAAAACAACAGATCATTTCAGGATTCGGTGAATAACCCCTCCCTCTCTACCGCTCTCTCCCTCTCTCTCTCTCTTTTCCTCGTCTACCCCCTTCCCCATGTTCCCTGTTCACAAGGATATGTCTGGCAACGTGCAAGTCACTTGTCTACTAGTTCAGTTGTGCAGTTCGACTGACTCAGCCTCGACTGATTATCATGCAAATATTCGGCCTATGCGGTAAGATGCTGCCTCTTTCTGGTATGGTGTTTTACTGTGGTTTCCTAGGCTTCAGGTGAGTGGCAGCTTGTACGGAGCGTTAGGAATTTGTCAAGGGGCTTAATAGAGAGAGGGATCCAACTCCGTTCTAAATCCTTTGATAGTAATGAAGTGTATTCTGTCTTCACAATCACTTCGCACGGGGTCATCCGTACTCTGAAAGAGTGGAGATCTCCGCCCTTACGTTGTAATACCAAGTGTAAAGTTGCTGAGGGTTAGGAAAGCTCCCCGTAGACAGCGAACGATGACAAACTTACTAGCTTTCGTATCTCCACAAAGGTCGAGCCTTTCTACTTTCGCTTTCACAAATGCCGTGATGCAGCATCGCAAGGTGACTGATGCACCTTCGAATGCCATCGTAGTGGCTTGCACCAGAAGCAAGTGCTTTATTGAAGGTGGGGATGTGAGCTTTCAGAACTTCCCTTGAACATGCTTAGATGAGCTCTGCAAAGGATTCCTTGGCGCCAAGGAATGGCTGGATTCAGATGAAGTTTAGCAGTGGCAAGTGCATCGAGGGGGAGTGCAGTCGATAAGTGACAAGCACTCGTTTGGGAGAGAGCAATTGCGTGTCTTGACTCGCTGTGCAGGTTAGACGACCCTGTCGGGGTCTAAGGTATGTAGGCATCATTAGTCTATTTATTGACAGGAGTTGAATCTTGAAGGCCTTCGATCATGTGTGCACAGTGAACGAGACCCCATCAGATCTTGAGAGCCATCTATTGGCCTTCTCGTCCTCTCTCTCTCGCTTTGCTGCGGATTGACCTTGAGGGTTTAAGCTAAACCCCACGGTTCGTATGAAGCTCCGACGAGTTACAGAACCATACGAACGTTCGTTCGTGTCACACACATAACGTGACACATGTCGCGTGAGGATCATCACGTTTCAGCATTCACGGTGGTCAGACAATGGTGCCAATAAAGTTTGAAGTTTCAACACATGAAAACAATCAAAACTGGATCTGTTGGTCGCAATTGTGCCGGAAAACCATGTGGGCCAATGTTTGCCCTGGAAATCAATTTGCGGTCTTGAAAACTTGACGCCGAAAGCCACTCCATGCTGATCGATAGACTGAAATCAAGACTTCACTCCTACAGCGGATATCCACATTCCCTCTAACATTGAGCCAGTTGTAAGATGAACGTCAGTAAAGGGCAACTTCTTCAATCATTCCTGGTTGCCCTTATACCTATGCAATTGACGGCTTAGATTCCCAAGTGTATGCCGCACCCAAATCTGTATTAGTGCCGCCGATAGTTGCACTAGAATGCGTGCGATGATTTACAAGTCCCCTTTCAGCAATCCAAAACTAACGTGACCGGTGTTGCAACCACGTGAACTGTGTTCACATTCCTTGCATTGTACAAGACCTCGTTTGTTGACCACTTTATTGAGGTGCTGCTTCTAATTTGATAGCACTATTGAAGGGTATGTGCACTGCTTTGGACGATAGTGGACTCCTGCCCGCAGTGGCACGAGTGACATATGTCACACGAGTGAGGCAAAGTAGGGCCTTGAAGCCAATGAAATTAAGCAAGTGAAACCTCCTATGTAGTATGCTATGAAGAATGAAAGATGCGTGAGCAGGGTAAATGTCATGTTGGATGCGCGACAAGCAGCTCGTTGCACCATGACAGTTTTTGAAAGTCAACTTATGGTAGACTCCTAAGCACTTGGCAATTTCAGTCGTGACAACCTTACCATTCATCTCATTACTTCGGTTTTTCTCACTAGTGAAGATTGCGAGTGTAGCAGGGTGCCGCTATGGAGAGTATAGACAGAATGTGCCTGCGCCAACATAGTCGTCCCCTGCTCTTGTCCAATTGATTAGTTAAGAAATAGAGCGTTGTGAAACCTAAAACCCTGAACCCCTAAACCTTCAATACTAAACCCTAAACCTTAAACCCTAAACCTTAACTTGCTCCCCTCGCCCTCAACTTCGTCCTCTCCTTCTCCTTGTCCCTCTCGCTCTCCCTCTTATGGCCATTCCATCCCGTCCCATCTGATTCCATTTCAATACTCTCTCTTGATGTACCCATTTGTACTCAGAACCCTTACCGTCAAACATAGGAGGGTGAAACCCATCCATCCATCCATTCATTCTGCTGCTCTATCTTGGATACCTGTAACGTAGATATCTGACCCGCGTTCAACTGACGAGTCGGAACCGGAACTTGTTCCTCATGCCCGACATCGCCTGTGCCGCCGTTCATTCTCGCCCTGATCGTCACTTTTTTCCCTCCATTACTTGCCATTGACACGCCTTGCGGTTAGGGTTTAGGGTTAGAATTCAGGGTTTGCGGTTTAGGGGTTACCATATGTTGACCTATTGTCAATGCAACCTTCTGTGCGTCTTTGAATATCACATCATTGGGATTGTCAACATTTGCGCTAAATGTGTCAAAGATGAAATGTTGGATCATGCCTGTTTTGCCTTTTACAGGGACTTTGCCCACTTACAGTTTTGGGAAATCTTTTCTACGAACCTTATTTTGCATCATACACCTTCTTTTTTGAGTTTGGCGACTATTCTAATACTGCCTCCCAGGTCTACAACTTCATGAAACTGCGCGTGTGACGGTTGTCACGCGTGGGTGCTATCGCCATGACTTGTCTCTTCCTACACCATGTAGCGAGCTGTTCCAACTTTGTCACATCACGTCACGTCACTTCCATGGCCTTCATGATGACTTGTGGGACGTGACGCATGCTGACGTCGCTCATACCGTTTGAAGGGCATTTTTTGAAGCCAACATGATGTGTTGGAAGTAAAGCCATTCAAGAGGCATCTCTGCCCGAGGCAGGGCGCTCTCGAGTTTAACCCCGGTAGAGCATATTATAGGGTTTTTAGGGTTTTTAGGAAGGACTATGGGGGTTTCCTGTCAGACAAGTCTCGTCTTAGTTTGTGTTTTGTCGCGCACTCTCTATTACGTACCGCGTGTGGTGTGTGAAGGCAGTCGTGCTCGACCTCAATTTCAACGAAAAACCCTTTTTTTAACAAGGGTACAACATTTGGTCATAGACTTTTCGTAAATGAAAGGCACACTCCTCCACCATTCGCTTTCCTCTTGCCATTTTTTGAACCCCACGTACTGTCCCTTCCAAAGCGTGATACCAATGTCGGTGGACATCTTCAAGCCCTTTCGCTGCGTATGAGAGTCACAAACCCTAAAAACCCTAAAACCCTAAATCCTTAAAGCCCCAAAGACCGAAGGCTTTCAAGAATTTGATCGGGCCAATGATCTCTTATTTATTACTCCAACTCCAGTCTGAGTTGCTGACAGCGAATGTTATAATAGTGATACTTTGTTTGTTTGAGACTGTTGCAAATTACTCGTAGAGGAATTGAAGGAATTGTGCGCTGTATGAGAAATGGGTTTGCATCATTTGAACGGCATTCGATGTAACTCTTGGATCCCGCTTTACTCGCATTTAACCTCCGTACGAACTTTGAGCTCAATTTCTTTGTATTCCATACGTGAGTTGTTTTGAACAAAGCCGCAAAGTTCAAAGTTCGCATTGCGAAGTCAGACACTCCAAGATGAGGTTTAGGGTTTCTTCGTTCCTTCATTGTGTTAGTGTCTGAGGACATCGATGTGAATGCTCAATCTCAAATTTGTGGAGTTCGCGAATAGAATATGTAGACGCGTGTGTGAATGTCCGCCTTTTGCAGAGAATAATGAAATGGCCTTTGTGACCATAAGAATGAAGGCATGCAAGAAGAAACGGTGGCAATGCTGGGCAGAAAGAACTAAACCTCTGAATTATCGCAGTTGAAGGTAGCTTAGCTTAGGTAGTCTTGGCTGAACTTGACTTGCTTATGTAAAGAAATATACTGAATTTGAGATTTATCTGAGGAGCTGTGTTGGGTACTGCTGCCGTACATGAAAACTGACTGAAGGTCTTTTGGTGGTCTTTTGCAGAAACCTTGTCGCTGAAATACGGGCGACAAAAAGGTACAGATTGTCCCTCGGGGATGCAGAAACTGGACAGATTGAAATCGATGCGGATCAACTTCCGCCAATGACCTTGCCACCTGCTATTGATTTCGGTTTGCAAAGTCTTTCTCTGGACATACCCCCTCGTGATAAAGCTATCACCGTGGGAGAAGGAGATTTGAATGGAGGGAGAGTGATTCAGGGGGAGGAGGATGCAGAGCAAGGAGGAGTCTCTTTGCTTTTGGCCTCTTCCTGCAATGGTAAAGATTTCAGTCCCCAAATGGGAGCTAACTTAACTTGTCGACAAATTGGGAACGATAAAGACAGCAATGGAGGGAGTGCTGTGGAAGAAATGACCGCTGAAGCTGCTATAATATTGCAGGCGATGGGGGGAGGAATGTGTCCAGTCTGCAAAAAGTTCTCGTCAGCTTCAAGTGTGAGCTTGAATGCTCACACTAATAGGTGCTTAGATAAGGTGTTACCTAGAGATAGGGGGACATTGAGGCAGAGAAGTAAAATACCGGTATTCAAGGGGAAGAGAAATGGCGGATGGGGGGAAAGGAATAGCCTTCAGAAGGTAGATGAGGAGGAGAGAGAGGAGGAGAGAGAGGAGGAAAAACGTGGGGAGGGAAAGATTGAGAGTGAGATGGAGGCTCCCATAGAATACACGTCAACAGAGAAGGGACCCCTACACTTGCGTAGGGGGAGAGGAAGATGGTCTGTATCAAGGATGATGAGAAGATATATGGGTCGGGTGGAAAAGGATGGAGAGAAGGATGGAGAGAAGGAAGATATGGACGGAAAAGAAGAGGATGAGGGGAATGAGGGCATAGATATGGAAATGGAAAAGGAACGAGGAGCTGAAGGGGACGAAAGGGACAGAGAGGAGAAAGAGTTGGAAAGCGAAGTAGAAGGGAAGGAGAAATCTCGAAGGAAAGGTGGGAGTGGGGGGGAGGACTCTGTTGATATTAATGAGAGAGAGGATGGAGCTCTCAAGTTTCCAGCAGAGCCAAAAATACAAAAGTATAGAAGTATGGCTGACATATACAGGAGGGCGAAAAGGAAGGAGTCTGATTATGGGCAACCGATTAAGCCGGCAAGTCTAGAGATAGACAATGATGATCTGTGTTTCAAGGTGAGGAAGGTAAGGAGGGGGCACAAAACGCAGGGGAGGCAAGGGACGGAGAAGGAGACAGAGAGGGAGAGGGAGGAAAGGGAGAGGAAGTGGGAGAGGGGAAAGACTCAGCTTCAGCAGACTGTAGGCAAGAAGAAGGGAACGGAGAAATGGAACGGAGTTGCATTTGTATCCACAAAGAAACGAACTCGACGTTTGATGGAGGCACAGAAAGGAGGTAGTGAAAAGGGAGGTAGTAGTAGTAAGGAAGGAGAGGAGAATAGTGGGAAGGATGGAGAGGGGAGAGATGGAGAGGCAGAGGGAAAGGACAATGGAAAGGGAAGCGGAGAGAGGGAGAAAGATGAAGATCTGGAGGGGATGGGAGGGGAGAGGAGGAAGAGGAGAAAATTTACTGAAGGAGGGAGCATGCCTGAGAGTAATGATTGTGTGAGGGGAAAGAGAGAGAATAGGGAAGTGGTGCAGGAAGACTTGGAGACTTTGCCCTTACCGCTGGTGAAAGGAATCGCAAGAAGGAGTGAGAAAGAAAGGAGGTTGTGGGGACGCAAAAGCAGTGCAGAAAAGGAGTTTAGAGCGAATAAAAAGAAATTTCGAGTAAGTATCTTGGGAGTTTACCAAGCAATGGATAAATCTCTGCGATTCATTCTGCCCTGAAGTTCAATTGAATGTTGTGGTATCTATCTTGGTTTCGACAGCACAGGAATAGTGACTTCTTTATATGTTGTAAAGAGTGATATGGCAAGTAAGTATTGCTTGAAGGCTTAGAAAGCTTTTGTAAAGACTTGTCTCCTGTCGGTTTCTTGCTTCTTACTTGCCTTTTCAATGAATGTGGAGTTGGGAATTAGGACAGCGGCGAGGAGAGTTATCAGCAAGGCTGGTCGCAGAACTTAGGAAAAATCGGAAATTCGGAAATTCGAAGGGTCGGAAAGATACGCGATTGGGGGGTGAAGGAGAAGCTCAGATTTTCTGACGAAATGAAGAGGAGGAGAAAGGAAAAGCCAATCAGGATCCATAAATTGGGGCTTGGCCAGACCACTCTGAAGGGAGGAGTGCCTGCGGGAGAGAAGAAAGCGAGAGAGAGAGAGAGAGGGGAGGGTAGGGGGTCAGGAGAGGAGGGAGGAGCTAAAGGAGAAGGTGTGGGAGGGGAGAAGGGCAATGGGCTGGTAGAGGTAAGCAGAGGGAGAGAGGGAGAGAGAGCCTCTGAGCACCGCTTGGGGGGGGTTCAGAATGATGTTGTGGGAGAGGGGTTAATGGAAAGGAAGGGGGAGAGTGAGGGGAAATCTGGGACAACAGTGGTGGGAGAAGGAGGAAAAGGGAGGGGGGGAGCGGAGGGAGAGGTGCGGGAGAGGAATGCAAAAGAAGATGTGTTATTTAACGCTTGTTTGGTAGGTGATAAAGGAGAGGAGGCTGGGAAACGGCAATTGCGGATATGTGGTTGTAAGCGAAAGGAAATGGACACTTGTTGTGAAGGAGAATGTAGCACATGTGGAGGCTGTAAGGAATCACTTACTAATTCAGAAAGAATGGAAAGTTTACGAGAAAAAGGAAAAAGGGAGGGAGAAGTGCTTGGCCTTCAGGGAGACCTGGAGAGGAGGGAGGAGGGCAAAGAGGATGGAGGGAGGAAGGAGGTTTTGAGGGCAAAGGAAAAGGCAATTGTTGGAAGCAGAAGGAGAGGGAGGAAGGAGGAGGAGGAAAGGGGAGAGAAGAAGAAGAATGGTATTTTGGGTGTTGGAGGTATTGTCATGAAGAAAGTCAGCCAAAGACTTTCAATGGATGTTATAATATCGCAGAAAGTAATGAAGGACGTTGTGCTGGGCTTAGCAGCTCCGGGCTTTGAAGGGGCAGGAAGTTCGGATGAGGAAGAGGAGAGAGAAAGGGAGAGAGAGGGAGAGGAGACAGAACAGATGAATTCTGCGAAGAATGGCAAAGTAACCTTTGACAGGAATAGGGCTCCTGGAAACCGGAGAGATCATCAGCATGGCCTTGATAATCGGGGGAAAAGAGCAGAAGGAGCGAATTTGGGAGAGAATGTTTATTTGAGTGGGACAGTTGGAAGGAGAGGAGAGAGAGCGAGAGAGAGGGGTGAGGAGGGACGAGAGACGCCGCTCCTGGGGATGGCAGCCTATAAAAATAACTCTGCAGGACAGGTCTTGAGATTAGATGTATCAAAAAAGGGCAAGAAATCTGATCTGAACCCTCAAAGTATGATGCTCCCTGAGGAGTCTGTTAGGACAGCTGCTGCAACACAGAACTCCTCACTTTCAGTTCCGAATCGGTCTATGGAAGCGTCGGGAATGCCTGCAAGACCTTTACAAATGGTGCTGCAAAATCAACCTTCAGGATCGAGAGAGAGAGAGGAAGATAGACAGAGCATGTTTATCCCTCCTGAGCAGAGAAGTGGAGGAGGAGGAGGATTGGCAGCCATGGCTTGCCCTAACAACCCATTTCTGACAGGAGTACATTCAGTTTGTAACGGAACTGTAACTGCCAAAAGACCGGCTAAACTAGCTATAAGGCCGAGGGGTTCGGGCCCTATGTCGCTACGAAAGCAAAAGGGAAGTGGTGCAGGGGAGGCTATGGGCACAGGAAACATGCAGGTGCTAACCCCACAAGATGGGAGTGCTGAGGAGGGTGAGCAAAGAGGGTTAAGTAGAGAGTGGAATTCAGGGAGCAGGATGATGGGAGGGTCATATAACGTTCCTGCTTCTCCAGGCTCTGTGGGAGGAGGGCAGGGAGGGAGAGAGATGCAGAGTCCCGCGGGAGGAGGGAGAGCGACTTCGGCCCATTGGTATGGGGGGTTGGGGTTAGGGTATGGGACAGCAGTGAGGGTGAACCGAGTAGTGGGGGTTGCGACGGAGAGAGGGCAGGGAGGAGAGGGAGAGGGAGCAGAAGGAGTGGGAGGAGATGGTGTAGAAGGAGCAGTTGGAGTGGTGGGAGGAGGTGGAGCAGGAAGAGGTGGGAGTGAAGGTGGAGGAGTAGGAGTAGGAGGAGGAGGTAGAGGGGGGAGTTCAGGAGGAGGAGGGAGTGAAGCAGGAGGAGCAGCTGGAGATGAAGGAGTAGGTAGAGCAGATAGAGGAGGGAG
Source organism: Zygnema circumcarinatum (assembly GCA_037447605.1). Lineage (NCBI taxonomy): Eukaryota > Viridiplantae > Streptophyta > Zygnematophyceae > Zygnematales > Zygnemataceae > Zygnema > Zygnema circumcarinatum. The sequence goes on along the minus strand of CM074812.1, from coordinate 706,938 downwards.
GGCCGCTAGAGGATGGAGTGCCGGTAGAAGAGGGAGGGCAAGAGCAGGAGTAGGTGGAGCAGGTAGACGAGGGAGTGCCGGTAGAGGAAGGATTCCAAGTGGAGCAGTTGTAGCAGGAGCATTTGGAGCAGTGAGAGCAGTTAGAGGAGGTAGAGGGAGTGTAAGTGGAGCAGGTGGAGTAGGAGGAGCAGTGGGAGCAGTAGAATGGAGGAGGGCAGGAGCGGGAGAAGCATTTGGAGCGGTGGAAGGAGTGGGAGTAGTGGGAGGAGGCAATGGAGACAGTATAGGAGGAGCAATTGGAGGAGTGGGAGCAGTGGGAGGAGGCCGAGGAGACAATGTAGGGGGAGCAGTTGCAGCGGTAGGAGGAGTGGGAGCAGTGGGAGAAGGCAGAAGAGAGAGTGTATTAGGAGCAGCTGAAGGAGTGGGAGTAGTGGGAGGAGGAAGAGGAGACAGTGTAGGAGGAGCAGTTGGAGGAGTAGCCCTGAGCAACCCCCCAAGCTTTTGTGAGAGGTCACGTGGGAGTGGGTCGGGAGGGAGTGGGAGTGGGAGTGGGAGTGAAAACCTCCCCCTGCCTGCCAGAAACCATTTATCCCAAATAAGGGGAGGAGGAGGAGGAGGGGGCACAGTGGAACGCATGTTTAAACTAGTGGAAATTCCGGAGCATGAAAGAGTTTTCACTGTGGGATTAAGCCCGCGACAAATTGCTAATGATGGATTTCCGCATTCTGTTCCAAATGTGCAGCATGGGTCCTCAATTTTACGTCCCATTCTCGTCGATGGAGAAGAAGATTCTCCCGGGAAGAAAACAGAGGATGCTGGTCAAGGTATCTCTATAGTACAAGCTGTGGGAAGCGAGCATGGAAAACCCGTCGGCAGTTCCGTAAATTGCGACGGAACTGCAACAGGGAACACGCAGATGGTGGGACTGAAAGGGACAGGCACAGTTTTTGCCTCTGCAAGTCAGAATATGCAGAGTAGTCAGGGAACGGGAAAATTGCAGAAAAAAGATGATGTAGGGGGGGGGCTTACTAGTGGTTTCCTGACAAGGTTAAGTGGAGGGGTGAGGCAAAACGATGTGGGATCGCAGCAGAAAAAAGTGGATCCGAAGAGTGGAAAAATTTCTTCCAAGCAGGGTTTAACAATTGCTGGAAATCTGCCATTGCAAGTGTCTACAGAAGGAATGAGTCCGGAATTCAAACTCCGTGCGACTTCTCAACCAAGGGGCTCTGCCAGACTTCTTGAAATAGGGGATTTAGAAAGCATAGAAAACCCTCAATTGCAACGTTTTCTACGGATACAACAGAGGGCAGAAGCTGCAGTTACAGCTGCTCTTAAACCCCAACAGGGGCAGACTCGGAGAGAGAGCAATGGAGGGGTAGTGAGAGCAGGAGGGAGAGGACCATTAGAGCCCTCTCTTCCCGCAGCTCAAATGGCTGCCGGTCGACCTATGGGTTCAGTTATGGGTTCAGTTTCGGGATATGAACCCCCCGAGCCGGGAAGGAGACTCCCTCTCCCTCTCCCTCTCCCTCTCCCTCAGCCTCCTCCTCCTCCTCCCTCAGAGGGCAGCAGTCAACGGAGTTCCATGGCGGAAGGCGAGGGAGGACCAAGTCCGGCAGCCATGGCTGCCAATGCAGGGAGCTTGGAGTATGCCTCTCCATCCAATAGTGCGGTGACACGTGGCGCAGCACGAGTGGTTGAGAGTGGCAGGGGTCCATCTGGATGCCCCACCACTGTTCGCTTGTTTGGAAGGAATTTTCCGGCAGAGGGAGAGCGGTCAAAGCCGGCGGAAATGGTGGGGTCAAGGCAAGAGCAGGGCCATGGAGGTGCTGCCACGTCAGCAAAGGCGAAGACTGCCACGTCAGCAAAGGAGAAGACTGCCATGTCAGCAAAGGATGCGGAGAAGATGGTGGAGGAGCGGGTGGGGAGGGAGGGGCAGCTCGTTCTGGAGGCCACGTGGCGGCTGCAGGATGAGTCGCGGATGATGAGTCTGCGCCGGCAGAGAGTGGTCAATGGGGGAGCGGGCGGAAGCAGCCACGTGGCGCGAATCCGGAGCCTGCCGGTCAGAATGTCAGCTGGGCTCCCTCCGAAGACGACACCTGGCATGGAGTCTGGACCGCCAATGCCACCTGGCGGTCCACCTGGCGGTGGCGGTCCAGCTGGCGGTCCACTTGGCGGTCCAGCTGGCAAGCATTCATTGGACAAGCCGGAGGGCCTCCCTTCGGATGCCACTGAGACCGACCTCACTTTGGCCCTCAACGGAGCGGAGAAACGGTCAGCGTGTGAAGGGAAGGCGAAGGGGAGTGGCGGTACAGAGGCAGAGAAGCTTTGGACGAGAGATGGCCCTCCCTTAGGGAGGGAGTCAGTCTCTCTCTCTCTCGTGCCTCAGAGCGAGGCTGCCGCTCAGCACAAACAGACGAGGGCGGAGCCTGGCAGCATGGATTGGCTGAAATGTGACACTGAATTGAGTCTCAGTTCGGGGAAGTTTAAGGGGCAAAGGCTGACACGTGAGGAGGGGACGTAGTTGGAGCTCTTGAAAGGATGGAGGATGAGGTTGCTGAGCCTTTAGGGATTGCAGCGGGGGGAGAGGGAGAGGGAAGGAGGGTTCGTGGAAGTGGTTTGAGAAGTTCATTCTTGGAATGTCATAGAACGATTCATTCTTTGGTTCCAAATTAGTGATAGTGTTGTACATGTCTCAGAATTTTCTTCTTTCCTGACAGATCAAAGTCATCTAATTCATTCTGAATTCGAGTTTAGAAGGGGAGGCCAGAGTTTTTGGCGTGGCATATCAGCTTATAAACTTGTAGTTACATTTACATTTCTTTTTCTTTTACAAATTTTTAGCGACCAATTGGCAGAACTAAAAGCCATTTACAGTATAACGTGCTCGCTTGTGGGTTTCTCGATGTATTCCAAGAAAACTATTAATTAACCCCTGAATTCTAATAATCAAATTTGTGAAAACGACTAAATCAAACTGAGTATGGGCCAAACCAAAACATACGAACATTTGAAGAGGGGAAGCTCTGAATCCTAAACCTTAAACCCCGGAACGCAAATCCCTAAATACCTCCTTTAAGCAGCCACTTTACAACAAAGTACCAAACGTCACAAAATGCTTTACGGCAATTATCTTAAACAAATACAAAAAAGTGCGGAATTAGGGTTTCTTTGAGATCTGCACGGGCAGAACCCTAAGGTCGGCCTTCACATACATCAGCGGCGCATGCTGAAAGAAAAGGAAGCATCAAAATAAATCCCCTGAAAGGTGTCCAGCTGCTCCAATTTCTCACACCTCTCTAAAACTTGGTAAGTGGCCCTTTATTTTTTTTTTTGCTCCTAAACAAGCGGAATTTCTGCTGCATACATTCCGTTCAGTTGAAATGGGACGAAACAAAAAGGGCAACTCAGGCTCCACTAGCAAACCGGGAAGCCTTTTGAGAGCTCATGCCTCATATTTAGGGTCTGCCACCACATAGTGGTAAGCGATGACAAGGATGAAAATAGTGACGCCGAGAACATTGGCGAAAAAACCGAGATCCTGATCGTCAATCATCTGCAACACAAGAGGAGGAGGAGGCGCTTTCAATCAAATGTAAGCTTAAGCTTTGGCAAGATAAGATCCGAGCAGCGAAGTTTGAAGCTTGATCCAGTGAACCAACTGGTTGAATGATCGCAAGAAAGACCAAAATGATGCGGCGAATATAAACCAACTGAAGCCCTAACTCTTCGCCGTGCTTGACTGCAACCCTAATCTGAGGCAGCTGCAGACATTCAGCATTTCCCAGCCAAGAGCTCCATCCACTTCCCCATAGAAAGTGCGTGAGAACTGCCTGATGCGTACTATGCATGAAACATCTCATCATGCATAACGCAACAAGCTGTGACATATAGTGTCCGCATGAATCTGTCCGCCGGTCACAGTTTACAGGCCAAACGATGAGAAAATGGGAAGAGAAAAGGAACAAAATAGCAAAGGCATAATGCTGAGAAAGGAGGTTTGAGGGGATATATGAGCTGCGGGAGGCAGCCATAGCGTACCTTGGAGGACGGAGGAGGAGAGGAGAGGAAGAGTAGAGAGAAGGCGAAATGTGAGAAAGGAGGCAAAATTGGACGGCCGGATTCCAGGGCTCCGCACGTGTGAACGGAACCGGAAACTTCACCATTTGCATTGTGAACGGAGTCCCATAACGGTTCCATGTGACTTTGTTCTGTAAAACGGAACGGCCACAACAGTAACCAGTAAAACAGTGCATAGAAATGGATTGCTAGGGCCGTCGTTAAAACGTCTAGAAATTGCAGCTTGGGATTTTGAATTCGAAAAATGTTTCACGGTGGCTTGTAATCGATGGCAAGCGTGTACTAGTTTCGAATATCTTCATCTTCATGTCTCAGCGTGACACAACCCTAGTGCGACAAGGCACTTTGAATGAATTGGCATTGGTCTCACGCATGGCGATGCCATCACATGGGCATGGACAACATGGGGAACCATGGTGAACATGCCACAAATAGCCCAAGAACTAAAGAAAAGCTATGAGCGAAACTCCCCTGAACCCTAAAATGTTTGCTTCTAGGTCCAACAACAACAAAAACATGGCTCTAGAGGCAGCCGCCAAGGTTGCCAACATGGGCATGACTTGGGGTGCGAGGACTTGAATCATCATCAACATTCCACATCCACCTCTTAATGTAAATACAAAATCCCAAAATGAACATTATCAAAGAGCCCATTATAAGCTTTCACCCCCAACATCCAAAAAACCCAAGTCCCATACTTTCCATTTTCATGCTCAAAACTTGCATCTTCCCAACAACACATGTTGTGAAGTTAAAAACTAAAGAAAAAGTTAAACCAAGTGGGCGAGTCCACACAGGACCAATAAGAACAGCGCCAACGGTCGAACTGCATCAGCTCGCAAGATCAACCCGTGTGAAGAGTTCAACTTTTTCAGAAACGGATCCACGGTGGAAGCAGCGGTAGAATCGCAGGTCGCGCTCTGCCCCAGCGCCCGTGCACTAACGCAGGCCGCCATGGCCGGGAGGGCCGACGGAGCCTGCCGAGGTGGGGGGGTCCAAAATGAGGGAGACAAGCAGGGTTTTAGGGTTTTAGGGTTTGTAGGGTTGAAGGGTTTTAGGGCTTTAGGGTTCGAGGGTTTTAGGGTTTTTATGGTTTTAAGGGTTTAAGGGTTTAAGGGTTTCAGGGTTTAAGGATTTTAGGGTTTTAAGGTTTTTAGGGTTTAAGGGTTTGTAGGGATTTTAGGGGTTTAGGGGCGCCAAAAAAGGGGCAACGATGGAAGGGTTAGAGGGAGTAGGGTTCAGATTCTTCAGAAGGTGCAATGGTAAGAGATATAAGGGTTCAGAAAGGTCAACAACGGTACTGTTTTAGAGAAGATTCTTAATCATCATGCTCATGCTGCGCCTGATTTAGGGTTGCGAGTCAGAAAGAAATCTTAGTTTTAATGCTTACTTGCATCGCAGTATACACTATGAGATTTCCTGTGCATGAAGCATTCGCCCTCGCTTGCCTCAGAGCGGCTGACATGGCGCCCAAGCATTGGCTGCATCCCTGCAGCCCATGCAAGCAGGCGATGCCACGTCAGCTCTAAACTTGCCGGGAAAACAAAGGAGCCTTGGATGCCTTGCCCTGCTTTAAGGGCCAGCGATAACGTAACAAGGGGGGGTGTTCATCTGCTCCGCTAGTCCCTCTCTCTCTCTCTCTCTCCCTCTCTCTCTCTCTCGTTCTCTCGCCCGTATACCACTTCCTCTCCCACTAACCCTCTCTAACTCCGTGGCGAGCACCAGTAATGATCTCTCTCAAACACACCCGTGTACGTGAACGCAAGCCAGTTGCTATGCACGAAGACAGAGAGAGAGAGAGAGAGAGAGGCAGATAGAGCACCTCAGTCGTGTCAACTGCAGAATCAGGACAGGATGTGACGACTGACGAAAGAGAAGCTTCCGGAACATCTGCATGCAGTTGTATCGTTGTGTCCCAGCACTGCCACCAACTCCAGCAGAAGACAAATTGATTGTGGGATAAACCAATCGATCATTGACTGAAACTGAAAGCCATTAAGAGTCATTAAAGAAACGTTGAGTTGAGTAGTGCTGAAGCACATAGAATCATCATATAGTCAGAGTGGACCTCGAGCGTCAAAATTGAAGTCAACAATAGACACGTAAAGCCTCTAAGCACTTCACGTGAATGCCATGAGTGGCTGGAATCAAAGCTTTCTATCTAATGTTCGATTGCTTTGACATCTGCCACCTGAAACTGAAAACTGGAGGCTAACTTCTACAAAAAATGGGTGAGTACGAATAGTAGAAAGAAACCACGAACCAGGTAAGTATTGAACGGAACATATTGACCAAGTTTGACAGAGAAATCGAAAGAGAAAGCAAGAAGAGAGAGAGAGAGAGAGGGGGAGAGAGAGAGCGAGAGATGGGTGCCCTACTCGTCGAGTAAAGTTGGCAGCCGAAATCAAGCAGACGTCTGCCAAGGAATATCCAAAATCTGCATTGTACAACTCAGCCTGCCATAACCAGCCCTACATAAAATTAGTCTTAAGTGCTTGCTGAAGCAGCTCCAACAAATAGATAGAAAACACCAAATTTCCAGCAAATCGATAAACCCTAACAATCACGCCATTCATTGTGCACATTCTTTACATTTTCTATCCAATGACATTCTGACAATTTGCCTTCGTTTATTGTACCTGGATGTAAGTGAGGCAGTCTGTCGCCTGAGTCATTCCTATTCCGAGGCTCCCTGTGCTTGTAGCATACGCGGCCTGCACATTAACAAGATTTTCATCAGAATGGCAACTTGAAATGCCGATTACGGAACTTGACAAGTTTACAGTTTTGGCTTTAAGGCGGTCGAAAAAAGTCGAAAGAAACGGGGAGGGGATGGGAGGGGGGTGATAGCGGCGGAGAGAAGAGGATCGTGAGGAAGAGTCGGGGGGGAGGGGGGAGAGAGAGAGAGAGGGGAAGAGAGCGAGAGAGTCAGAGAGAGAGAGAGAGAAAGAGAGAGAGAGAGAAAGAGAGAGAGAGTGAGAGAGAGAAAGAGAAAAAAAGAAAGAGAACGAGAGAGAGATAGAGAGAGAGAGGGAGGGAGAGAGAGAGAGAGAGAGAGAGAGAGAGAAAGAGAGCAGAGGACCTGTGCATCGATAACGACGCGGTTTAGGGCTCCGCAACAGATTGCGAGTTCGCAGTCGCGCGAGCATTCGCCTTTTGCGTGTGCCCACTGCGAGGGAGAAAACGACAAAGGACACGTGCCCTGCATGCATGCATGCATGCATGAGTCAGGGCACATCAGGGACAAGAAGAGCACCAAAACAGTCAGGCTGAACCGGGACGCTGTTGTGAAAAAAGAGGGAGAGAGGAGGGAGGGAGGGGGGACGGAGGAGGGAAAGAGGGGAGGCGGAGGAGGAGGGAGGTGAGAGGAGAGAGGGAGGAAGGGGGGATGGGGGAGGAGGAAGGGTGAGGATGGAGCGAGGAAGGATGAGGGAGGGAGGAGGGACGGGGGGAGCGAGGAGGGAGGAAGGGAGGGGAAGAGGGAGAGAGGGAGGGAGGGAGGGAGGGAGGGAGAGAGGGTTACACTAGCCTCACTCCCTTAGAGGGAGCGAGTGCTTGTAGTACACTACCCAGTTCTGAACAAACCGTAAGAGTTGACCCCGTGGATGCTATTACAAAGTACTCTTCAGAGGAAGGAAGGAAGAGACGCGAGAGAGAGAGAGAGAGATATGGAGGGGGAGGTGATGTGAGGAATGTCTCTTATGCTCTGTTGCAGCAGGGCTATCCCTCAGGCTATTTTTTTGGCGGATAGGTCCCGTATCAGCTTCATGATGGACATGCACTGAATATGGAACGTGTTTGCATTGCACGAAAATTTAGGGTTTCAAGGTGGCGTCTTGAGGCGACGACAGGCGCAAAAAGAGCTTTTTTGTGAGGTTGTGTAAATGGAAGTGATTAATAGTCAAAAAAAATGTAAACACATTTTGACACCTACTTCATACTTTTTCAACCTTCAAAAAAGTGCAGAGAATGATGCTCTACGTATACTCACCAGAGCGGCAATAGGAGGAGGAGGAGGAGGAGGAGGCGGCCTGAGTGAAGGAGGCGAAGGGGTTGAGGGTGTCAATGGAGGGAGAGGAGAAGAAGAAGGAGGCGAAGGAGAAGGAGAAGGTGGAGGAGGAGGAGGAAGAGGAGGAGGAGAGGGAGAGAGGGAGGAGGGAGGAGTTCCAAGAAGTGGTGGAGGCGACGGCTGTGGAAGAAGTTGCGGATGGGGAGGAGAGTTGTCGACAGGGGCAGGAGGTGAGATAGGGGAGGGTGCAGGTGGGAGGAGGAGAGGAGGAGGAGGAGGAGGAGGAAGTGAGGGAGTTGAAGATGGAGCCATGGCGGCGGGGGTGAATGGAAGATCACCGTCGGGAGAGGAAGAGAGCGCAAGGGCGGGAAAGTGAGTAGAAAAAATGGCAATGGAGATAGTAAAGTATATAGAGAAGGGATGTAATTTGTGGGTCATGGCTTCACGCATTCAGATCTCTCTCTCTCTCTCTCTCTCTCTCGCCCTCCCCTTCCTCGCTCCCTCCCTCCCCCTCTCTCACTCTCCCTCCCTCTCGCTCTCTCACCCCACCTCCTTATCCCCCTCCCTCCTCCCCCGGCCTCCCCCCCCCTCCCTCCCCCCTTGAGCCCGAGCCCTGCCCTCTTGCGCGCGGCCGCCATGGCGGAGGCCTCTCCGCAGCGGCCAAGCGGGCCGGCCTGCAAGGCGGCGAAAAAGCTACTGTCTTCACGGCCAATGGCGGCGGGCCAACTCAGCACTTTTTGTCCACGTGACGAATTTTCATTGGGCGACGACTACAGTTGGCAATGGAGGAAATGCAGCAGAGATGACTGTACGGTCAGGCTGGCTGCCACGTGGACGAATCATGTGTCGCGACGTTCGGCCACGTGGACCCAAGGCGGCCGGGTCCTTTTGGTACAGTCAGGTGTGCTTGGGCGGGCGCGCTTGTCGTTTTTGTGTGCGACAGCCGGCCGGCCGCAGTCACCGCCAGCGGCCGCGCCGTCTGGTCCGTGCCGGCCGGCGGGCCGCGGGGGGAGCCGACCGGCCGAATGGCGCCGCCCGGACCTGACAGGCTTCCGCCCATGGCCATGGGGGTTGGGCCATGGATGGCCATGGGGGGGATGGGCCATGGCCATGGGGGGCTGCCCCTCCGCGCGGCGCCATCCGGCCGCCCGCGGCCGCACCGTTGGCCCGCCGGCCGGCACCGACCAGGCGGTTGTCTCTTAATTTAACGACAACCATTCCCGCCCAATGCACACCTGGAGCCTGCCACGCGTCGACGTGTTTATGTTTGACCAAATACGATTTCATCCACGGGACTACTGTAAGGACCGTCCGATTGTCGTATGGGGCTCTGTCGCTAGGGTTCGCTAGAATCGCTACTCGGTGACGAGCTCTGGCAGATTGGCGGGGAGGATCAGGACAGAATGGCCGTACGTTACTGTACGGTATTTGTCAGGGGCATCTACGGTGGTACGGCTACGACCATTGCCTATTGGCGGGCAGTGACGCAAAAACCGTTGGTCGTTTTGTCGGCCGGTCGTTTTGTCGGCTGGTCGTTTTGTCGGTTGGTCGGTTGGTCAGAACCCGAAATATGACGGATTGACCGTAGGCAAGCGTCGAGTACAGTACATGTGGGCCGTACATATTTTCATATTTTGAGTCGTCTGCGTCCTTGCGCGAACTGTCCAAAGGAGGTGCGGCAGACGCACTCAAAAACCCTAAAATGGGTTTTTAGGGTTTGTCAACTTTTTTTCCGCCATTTCCGACTGCCGTCGGCGGAGTCCACTTTTTTCGCGTCTCGTTTCGTCACGTCACGGTCCCAAACATACTTGTCACGTCATACGTTGCCGCGGCCAATCATGTCGCTCCACGTGTTGCGCCCTTATACTTTGTAGACACGCGCGCTTCGTACATTCAAATCACCATCCGTACACCCGACGAAAAAAGGTCTGTATCTATTCTACAAAAGTATGAAACAGCATTTTTAGCTAAAAAATCCTTTGTAAAAGCTGCCCGGCGAAAAAGTGACTGTTTTCAGAAAAAAAGTGACTGTAAATAGAACTTTCCTTGATCTATTGACAATGTGAGTACGGATGCGTGTCGGTGCTTGCTTGAATCGTCAACGACAAAAAGCCGCGAGCGATAGACACCCCAAAACTCTAAAACCTAAACCCTCCGAACTTTGTGCTTTTGTCCATGTACATTTGATGGCCTCGCCATCGTGAGTTCAATGAAATTTTCCCCCTCCGAACAAATTTTACAATAAAAAGATTCCCAACAGCGTTTTGCCTGCCCCTCGTTTAGGGCCAGGTGTTCGAGGGTTTTAGGGTTTGCCGTGATCGTCTGTCTCTGTCCGTCTGTCGGTTCATTCGTCGTCCTTTGGCCTTTTGCACTTTTGGTCGCAGTTTGACACACATCCATCCATCCAAGCATGCATCCATGCATCCATTCATCCATGCATGCATCCATGCATCCTTGCATCCATGCATCCTTGCATCCATGCATCCATGCATCCATACATCCATTCATCCATGCATGCATTGATGCATCCATGCATGCATCCATGCATCCATCCATCCATGCATCCATGCATCCATTCATCCATGCATGCATCCATGCATCCATACATCCATTCACCCATCCATGCATCCATACATCCATACATCCATGCATGCATTCATGCATCCATGCATCCATGCATGCATCCATGCATCCATCCATCCATGCATCCATGCATCCATGGGAGAAGTGACCAACAATTGACATAGAGATGAACCAAAATCGCAAAGCAGACATGAACCCTAACATAAACAATAACATCAACCCTAACATAGACAAAGACATAGACCATGACTTAATCCCTGGTAGAGCCCTGACGGAAACCCCAACACGGACGTAAACCCTGAACAGAAACCCCAACGTACACAATAACATAGACAATGACACAAACCCTAACATGGCAGCAAGCTCCCATAACCCTACCAGCCCACACACAAACATAGCACCATTCAAACAAACTTTGACGAGTACTAGTTGGCTTCGCACAACAATAGTATTTACACTTCAACGAACCAAAATGTAATCATGAACCCTAAACCCCCGCTCCAAGTGATAGATAGCCCCCACGACACGTGGCGATATTCTATACGTCACAACTTGCACCGCCTACAAAGGACACACGAAAAAATGTACATGAAGCCCCAACCCAATGCTGCGCTCTGATCCCATTATTTAAAAATAGGATGAAGGAGGGATCGGCTTGCCACCCGGCCAACCAATCACGTGCTGCCACATCATCCGTTTTTTCTGGGTCCATTCACTTTATATGTACAGGAAGTAGTACAATGGCCACCCCATCCCATCATTTCAAAGGCTCCCCCATATATATATTTTTTGAGTATGTATGGTACACAGGTACAGGCGAGAGAGAGTATTGCTGAGAGCCCTGACCGGCCTTGATCCTGGTCAGGGCTTCGCAGGCCCAATAGAGGAGAATGTAAAGCATGGAGAGGGAGTCTGAGACAGTCACCCCCACAAGGGCAAGCGATTGCCAGCAGATTATTGCAGCTTCCATAAGCCTTCTTTGGTCACCAATATCAGATCCAAATATTTCTTTAGGTGAAGCTTCCCCTTGGCGAGAGTATCCCCCACCGCGAAACAGTGGTCTTTGAAGATTAAGGCCTCCTTGAAGACTTCTATTGGAAGAGGGGGAGGCTCGAGTAGTGGGACTCTCGTTGCTCTCCATCGTTGAATTCGACAAGAGAACATCATCGTCTTCCTTCCTTCCATCCCGCAAACTTCTCTCACTTTTCGACTCATTCGAGGAAGGCAAGAAGCGGTCCAAGAGGGCTTCTTCATTCACAGTGAGCTCGTCATAGCCATTCAAAGACGAGTTTTTTTTCTGTAGAGGTCTCCTTCCCCCTTCATTCAGCCTCACTTGCTTTGTTAAGCTTCCACCATTGCTCTCTTCATCTGAAGGCTTTGAACTACGCCTGTAACTGCTTTTCTCTCCCCCCTTCCCCAGCAATCTATCTCCACGGAAGCTTCCATCAATCCAGTCATCCACAAAGTCCATCTCAACACGCTTTCTGATTGGCAGCATCTTTTCTGACACAGCCGGCATCCCATCGAACAGTAGCTGCACTTCTTCATATTTTATTTTATCATCTCCAGATTGAGCTGCTTGCTCCAAGAAAGCCCTCACATCAATGTATTCTCGAAACTTCTTCTTGAGCCAGGGAAGGCCTGTATTGTCCACGTCTTTCAGCTGTGAGCAGTACAGAAACACATTCAATGTCGAAAACTTAGCCAATATCCTCTGATTCATCAAGCACAAGAGCATTACTTCTCATGATCACATTCACGATTGATTTGCTTATCTCTATACGTCTCATCACTTCCCTTCTCTACTTCAGTTCCCCCTCCCCACCCTCCTATCTTTCCTCCCCCAATTTTTTCTCTCTTTCCCCCTCCCCCCCCACATACAATGTGCTAATCAGCCTTTTTTGAACCCATCAGTCTTAACAATAAGAAGAAACTCAGTAGAATGAACCTCCTTCTCCTTTTTCATTTTTATGATGCAGGCAAGCCCTTTCTCTGCAGGTAAGTATTCAAACCTTCTTCACCCACAGCTCTAACACAAAACCTTCAAGCACGAAAGTCAAAAATTTCAACCATCAGTAGATCAATGGCTCAAACAAGAGTGACGGATGAATTTTCATCTTAAAATCAAGGTTCCAGGAGAATCTGAAGAACACAGCATGAAGTAGAAAACGGTCACCATTCCCGTTGTCAAGTGAAGCAAGCCAAGGAGGGGGGGTGGGGGGGAGAGAGAAGGAGAGATGTAGCCATTACGCTAACTCAAATCCCCAGAAACAAAAAAACACCGATTAACTGACTGCATTCTACTTAGAAATAAGTAGAGATACAATAAGTAAACAAATAAATAGAGCATATACAGCATATATAAACAAAGGACTCCTCTGCTCACCGAAGGTCGAGTTCCATGTTGAGAAAAAAAATAATCGCTCCAGCTCCGTATTTGGGCCCGAACAGCCCTATAGTGCTTCAGCAAGTCCTTAAAGCTGTTGATAAGAGAAGCCCATAAAAAACGTTTATACACCAAGAACACTTCCATCATTTAACCCCATCTCTCATCTCATCTCCTACTCCCCACTCCCACTCCCTTCCCTCCTCCCTCCCTCTCTTGCCCTTCCCTTCCCAATCCTTTCCCTTCTCCCTTCCTCTCTTGCCCTTCCTCCCCTCTGCTCTTCCCAATCTCTCCTCCTCTCTCCCTCCTCTGGGTCTACCTTTCCTCTCTCCTCCTATCTCTCTTCCTCTCTCTCACTCCCACTCTTGCTCTCCCTTTCCCCCTCCCTGTCCCTTTATCTTCCTCCTCCCTCCTAAAATTGAAGTTCACTCTCATTTCCATTGGCAAGCTATGTCCTATTCAGGATATCACCCTCTACTTTATCGAGATGCATACAGCCATGCTCGGCAAACAAAAAGAACGTACTATGGAGAAGAAAAAAAGAAACACAGTTCCACTAGATGACACGCACAAGACAAAACGAAAGAGGGGACAGGCGTGAGAGAGAGAGACACGAAAAAAGTACGAGGGCGCAAGGGGGGAGAGGGAGAGAGAGAGAGAGAAAGGGGTAGGGAGAGGCAGAAAGGAAGGGCAAGCGAGATGAAGAGAGAGGGGGGGACGGAGTGAACGACAGCATGAGAAAGAAAGAGGGAGAGCGATAGTGGACGAGAGAGAAAGAAAGTCGGAGTGAGAAACAGAGAGAGAGAGAGAGAGAGAGAGAGAGAGAGAGAGAGAGAGAGAAAGAGAGAGAGAGAAAGAGAGAGAAAGAGAGAGATAGCGCGCGAGATGGAGAGAGACGGAAAGACACTGAGTGAGAGAGAGCACGAGAATTAGAGAGAGAGAGGAGATGACAGAGATCACCACCTGACTCCCTCTGGAAGCGTTTTAAAAAAGTTGGGCCCAAACTCATCGCAGTCCCGCAGAGGCTCCTCGGGGAGACCTCTCCCTCCCTCTCTCCCTCCCCCTCTCTCCCAACGCAGCTCCAAAGAAAGAGGAGAGGCGACCTCCGACCTGAGTTCAATTTTCTTCGAAAACAAAGAAAAACGATCTGCATTCATCTTCTCAAGAACTCGCTCATCCTCCTCCTCCTCCTCCTCCTCCTCCTTTTTTCGGTAAATCCCTCGCCACTTTTCGCCATCCAAACTGCCCTTAATCCGTGCTCCTCTCTCACTGGATGACCCAGAAACTCCCAACCCTAAACCTAACCCTAACCCTAGCAGAGTGGATCGGCCTCTCCTCTCCATCCCACGCGCACTCCTTCCACTGCCGACCACTCCTCTCTCTCTCTCTCTCCTTCTCCAACCTTCAGATCTGCAAGGTAGCGCTGCCTGGAGGCGACAGCTGGTGCGCTCTCCCTCCTTCTCTCGCAGAACGCAGCCATGGCCGTGGTAGGACGACGGCGGCAGGTCATGGCGGCCGCGAGGGAGAGGGAGAGGGAGGGAGAGGGGAAGCGGGAGGGCGCAGCCATGGCGAAGCTCACATGCCATGGATGCCAAGGCCGGCAGCCAGCTTCCTCCTTATGCGCCCTTCAGGGCCTCAGCGCGCGACACGTGGCGGAGAGGGCGATCGGAGGCTCCTGCTGCAGCCACGCCGCGCTACATCACTTTCTGGACGGGCTACATCACTTTGTGGTCGGGTTTCATCACTTTCTGCACGGGATACATCACTTTCTGCTCAGGCTACATCACTTTCTGCTCAGGATACATCACTTTCTGCTCGGGATACATCACTTTCTATACAATGTAGATGATGCAGGACAGTACATCCCAAAGTCTGCATTACTATGGAATGGTTTGCTGACATCACTTTTGCTCGATTTTTGTTATCATAAATGGTCTGTACATCACTTCGGGAGGAGGCGCTACATCACCGTACGACCAGTTACGACATACTGTACTGTACTGTACGAATACCTTACTGTACTCTCTGTCCGTATGGAATTTCTTGAGCTACGGTCAGCGAGCCAAAAGGCCCAAAACAAAGGGCGTCGTCGGCGGACAAACTGCAAACCAAAACCAGAAACTAAAAACTAGAAACCAGAAACCAGAAACCGCGTTTGCAGTTTTTGGTGTTGGGAGGAAGAACCGATGACGAAAGTTTTGAAAAACTTTGTCAAAACTTGGGAACAGACTTTAAATAACTGCTGACGTGACGAGCTATCATTGGTCTAATCTCAAAAAATAAAATAAATAAGAAGGAGAAATGGTCTCTAATTGGCCCTTACATGAAGTGACGTAAGCAGAAACGTCACTGGTATCTTTTTTCGTTGGACAGCTGGCTGTGCATCCTGCAGCAGGTGCACCTTCAAAACTTTCAATTTTAGCATTCAGGAACACATTTCCATACATTTTCCAACATTTTTTCTGCATTTGAGCAGCTCCTTGTTGCGGAAATTGTTCAAATGATGTCACCGCATACTGCTTGCATCGCGCACACGCAATAATCAAATCTGCAGTGCCTCACGTTTTACCTTTTTAATATTTATGTTTCCTCCATGTCTGTTTCTACTCATTACGCGCAACTTCCGGCAGAAGACGGCGAAAAAAAATGCAATGGAGTCATTCCTGCAACGACATTCAGAGAAAGGGATAATTCTGCGTCTGAACCAACCAAAAGATCTGACAGTCTGCGACAATTACACGGAGAAAGCAGGCTCCTTCTTGAAAGGCTTGACCTCAACCACACCATAATCTCTCGTTCCAAGACTGAGAAGTTTCTCTCTACTGAACCTCAGGACGGAGATTTTCATTCTGCACCTTCACCTGCAGATATTGCACAAACTAATTCTTCCGAAGAAAGAGTGTGGTCTGCAAGCTCCGCTCTTGCTTTATATTTGCTCGGCGGAATCTTAATTTTTTGGTTTCTTGGCAACGACATGAGAGCCTCCTCACCAACAAATCGCATCGTGGATGCGCTTTATTTCTGTGTTGTTACAATGACTACTGTCGGCTACGGAGGTAAAGAAAAAAAAAAAAAAACGAGGTTTGACGAGAGGAATAAAGACGGATGATGAAGGTGCCTTTTTGTTCCGGAACACCGGGAAGAAGTTGCAGGCTATCTGAGTTTTCCATTACTTTTTTTGTCATTTGTTGAAGTTTGCATCGACTAAGTATCGCATCACGATTCCTATTTTTTCTTTTTTAATTCTTCTTGTACTTTTGTGTTGCACTTATGGTTTTTTTTTTTCTCACGTCAGTATTTTTATTGATTTCCTGATTTTTACAGTGTTAAGATTTGTTTCCAGGCCTAAATTGTAGGGTTAGACTAAGGCTTCGAGACTTAGAGCTAAGGTTGGAGGAGCGAGAGAGGGCAGGAGAGAGAGCGCGTGCAAGAGAGAGAGAGAGAGAGAGAGAGAGAGAGAGAGAGAGAGAGAGAGAGAGAACGGGAGAGAGAGCGAGACAGAGAGAGAGAGAGAGAGAGAACGGGAGAGAGAGCGAGAGAGAGAAGCCTTGAGAAATATTGTAACATGTTATAGCGTGTTTCCTTTGCAGACGTAGTTCCGACGATGGTTGTCACCAAGCTCGTCAACTGCGTCTTTGTGTTCGCAGGTGAGTCGTCGGTTCCCTTGTTCAACACCACAAAGAAAATTTATTCTAATGTCGATAAATGTGATTTTGTTTGCTTTTTATCCAGTTGTGATCCATTGCACTTGTTGCTGTCTTTGCAACATCCATTACTTCATTTCAGGGCTGTGGACTGTGTGAAACTCATGAGGGTGATGGCGAATGGAGTTCGGGGATCGGCAGCGCATGTTCTCGATGAATGAATGAAGTTGAGATCACTTCTTTTGAGTCCTTTGTGATGCACTATTTCTTCCACATCACGTATGAGTGATAAGGTGGTGAGAGAGGGAGAGGGAGAGGGAGAGAGAGAGGGGGGAGAGGGGTAGAAGGGGAGAGAGGGAGAGGGAGAGGTAGATGGAGAGGAGAGAGTGAGGGAGTAGAGAGAGCATTTTTAAGATGAAATGCAGGGGTTTTGGTGCTTGTGACCCTAGTTAACTTTTCTTATCTTTTTACTTGCCGTATCTTCCTGTAAGCTATAAAGGACGTGCTTACTTTAGGATAAGTATTCTCTCTTGCTTCTATCAAACAAAATCGAATGATTTCTTGGCGACATTGCTAGTTGCTCATTTCCACACCGGCTTGATCTTCGTCTTTCAATAGTCTGCTTCCCCATTTTACGTTTTTGCAAATGTCGGTGGGTGAGACTGCAACTGAATGAAGTAATGACCTGCAAACTAAAAACATGGAACCAATCTGCGCAAAGAGGGCAAAAAAGGTGAAGCTGAAGATTGACGATCCTTTTCTTCCTCTGACTTGTGAAAGAGCTTTATAAGCTATGCCATGCCTGCGCTTGGCAGGCTTTGCAATTGTGGACCTCCTTCTGACTGCCACTGCCCATTTCATTGTCCGAAAGCAGGTTAGTCAGCAACACCGGCTGATATCTGACTCCTGCCCGAAGAGTGAAAGCTTTCTTTCTTTCAAATTATGGGACTTGGAGCTTAAGATGAAGAAGCATGCCTTACAAGAAAAAATCCCCAAAATTTATTTAGAGTACATTAAGATGAGGACAATGGCAGAGGTGAAAATGTGATCATTATTACAAGGTCTTGCCCCCCAAAAATGCACTCAATACTTTGGGCTTATCGGGCAGCGTCCCCACCAATATGACTTCCTTGTCAATTATATGACAAAGTTGAAATGTGCAGTTGTTCATTTACACTTTTCAGAACCTATGAGCTCCGACATATGTCTGACTGCACTTAATACAAATTGTCAGTCGTAATTTGCAGGAGGATTTGGTGAAAGATGTGATCTACCAAAGAGCTGCCCCCCGAATGGCTCATGCTGAACGGATGGTTATGAAGCGTTTGCAAAAAACCGTTCCCCTTCTTCGGCTGACTGGAAAACTACATTTTAAGGCGGAAAGTCCGGCTAAAGAAGTAGAGGAGGCGTGGGAGAGGGTGTATATCGCTGCATTCTTCCTTTTGGGTGTTATTTTAGTTGGAACTTTGGTCCTTCACTTCTTGGAGAAGATGCCTCTTGTGGACGCCTTCTACTGCGCGTGTGTGACTGTGACGACTGTCGGATATGGTGATAAGAGCTTTGAGACTCTTCCTGGCCGCATTTTTGCAGTTAACTACTTTCTGTCCTTCTTGCTTCATTAATTCCTTAGCTTTTCATTCTTTAGTTAGTCGTTTGTAACAGCTACGTCCGCTTTCAGAAAAAGCTCTTAGCGCAGACATTGTCAGCTGCCTCTCCCTGCAACTCATTTATCGTAAGCTTTAGGATGTCAGATGCTAAAGAATTTCATGAATAATCTCCAAGGGTCTCCTATTGTTTTCCACCTGTTTTGTAGGTTGTTTGGATCCTTTCGAGCACTCTCATAACCGCCCACTTCTTCGTATGCCTCACTGAAGCACGAGTAGCAGTTCGACAGCATCATGTGGCAAACCTGGTTGTCCATCGCCAGACCACTCTTGCAGACTTGGATGCAGCTGACCTTGATATGAAAGGGAAAGTCACGTACGAGCCATTACCTACCCGTTCACTGTTAGCATCTTCATTGTTTCTGTGGGAGGGATGCCATGACTTGTTAAAGGGTCACGTTATCTTGAAAGTTGTTCCCTGGTACAAACCCGAGGGGTCCATTCTCCTCCTATTCTCGACATAATAGAAAGCGAAAGAATGCATGAGAGTTGCTAACTTTGGCTTCGCATTATAGCTCACACTAAGAAGGTGATGAAGTCCTTTCGTAGGTGGCTTGCGGGATGGTTTACTAGAGTTAACTTTCTAAGGTCAATGCAACGAGGAGGGAAACCACGAGGATGGGCATTCGGAAGACTGCGTAGAAGCGTATTATAGAACTGTCAATCACCCTTCTGATACTTCCCTTCTCTTATTTCCTTCTCCGTTCCTTGTTCACCACCGTTTGTTATCAAGCAGCCGTGCCGAGTTCATTCTTTATAAACTGAAGGAGCTCGGCAAGGTCAATTATGCTGAACTGGAGGAGATTTGTGAAGAATTCGACTCCTTAGACGTTGATCGGGATGGGGATATCGACCGCGATGATTTGAGGTTGGCTCAGGCAGAGAAGGGAATGCGGCCGCCACTGTGAATGAACATCGGAGGAAATTTATTCTGATTTATTTTACAAACATGAGGGTTATTTTCACCAGGTGAGTGCGGGGTGAGGATGGGGAATGTGGGGCTTTACGAAAGGCTTTACAAAAGGCTTGGATAGAGTTCGGTTTTAATCATCGAACGTGATGTAATATAAGGTGGAGGTTTTGGTCTCGTGCTGTTTAACGTCACGTCTTGAGGTGTTAGGTTCCTCGTGGTTTCATGATTTCCTGAAATGTTGTTTCTGCTGCTCGAGGTAACCCAGCACTTTCTGTACATGCTATTTAACAGAAGAAAAAAAAAATTGCAAATACTGAACAGATTATAGACGATGTGTTACTTTTCCAGTTGTGAGTGTGTCATTATAAGAATAAAAAACCAGAGGGCGCAGGAGTTTTTGCGCTCATTCAAGGCCGGATCCAAGATTTTAGCTTAGGGTGGGGGGGGTGGGTGGGGGGGGGGGGGGGCG
>CM074812.1:665699-685060 GCA_037447605.1 Zygnema circumcarinatum | reverse complement strand
GAGGAGGGGAGGGGAGGGGAAGGGGGAGGGGAAGGAGTGGAGGAGAGGGGAGACGGAGGAGGGGGGGGAGGGGGAGGGGGAGTAGGGGAGGGAAGGGGTAGAGGGAGGAGGGAAGGAGAGGGGGAAAGGAAGGAGGCGAGGGGAGGGGGAGAGGGAGAGGGAGGAAGGGAGAAGAAGGGGAGAGGTGGGAAGGGAGGGAAGGGGGAAAGGTTTGAGGGGAGGAAGGGGGAGAGAAAGGAGGGGAGGTGAGGGGGAGAGGGAGGAGGGAAGGAGACGGGGAAAGGAAGAAGGGGGAAAGGGATGGGAGAGAGAAAGGTTGGGGAGGGAAGGGGGCGATGGAGGCGGGAAAGGGGGTGTAGATGGAAGAGATTGGAGTGATAGGTTTCGCGCTTGTCTTGATGATAGGCAAGAGTGTGTTTGTGTGCTACAGGAGGTCCTGCTTCTCTTCAAGAACCTGCATATCCGTGCGGGTGGACAGTCACAGCTTTTGGGACTATCTCCGGACAAAGCAGAAACTGTGAAAGTAGAGACGCGCGTAGACAGGGACATGGAGAAGGCTGATTCTGAGGTGGTGGAAACGGAGCCGGAAACACGTTTTGTGTACAACTCTGCTGTGATAGCACTGGCTGTCTACTTGTGTGTGGGAGTGGCCATGTACTCCCTTGTGGGAGGGTTTTTGGTTGGCTCCACCACAAACAATTTTATAGACGCGCTATACTTCTGCATTGTCACAATCACTTCTGTTGGCTATGGAGGTAAGTGTTGCCAATGCTATGTCGGAGAGAGGAGAGGAGCGAAGGGAAGGGGTTGGGAGGGGAGGGAAGGGGAACTTGAGGGAGAGTAAGAGGGGAGATGGGATGGGAGGGCTGAGGATCGGAGAGGAGATGTGGGGGGCGGGGAAGGGAGGGAAGAGGGAGATTGGGGGAGAAGGGGAGGAGAGGGGAGAGAGGAGAGGAGGGGAGAGAGGAGTGCGGAGAGTGGGGATGGGAGAGGAGAGGAGCTGCTTCTAGTGGAGGATACAACAGGTGAATGCATGTATTGGTCCAAGGGTTCCTTATTAAGGTTTTCTCTTATTACTTTGTTGGGGTGGTGGGTTTCCAGATTTATCTCCTCAGACCGTCCCTGCTAAAGTCTTCACATGTTTTTTTGTTTTTGCCGGTGAGCGGATGAATAAGTGCTTCTGTTGCAAAAAATTCTCAGTTTTTTTTCCCTCTATTTTAAATGAGTCATGGGAGCCTCACCAAACCGAAGTTTTCCTTTGAATGATTTGACAAGGAAAACAGCGTTGCTTTTAGAATGTTTTCACTCCAGATAATCCACAATAGCGTCAATTTGCCAATTTTTTTATTTTTTTGGTAGTGTCATTGCAGGTTTTGGCCTCCTCAATATTCTCCTTTCTGAAGCAGCTGAATACCTTGTTCGGAAGCAGGTATGTTCAAGGCACTCAAAAAAATAAAAATTGTTTGTTTATGATTGCTTCTGATCCAACCGAAACCACCCCTATCGAGCCTCTTTTGCTTTCTTTTTGTAAGATTACTGAGCTCTTCGGTTTGCAAAAAGTTTGTAACTTCTCCACTGTAATGGAAGGTGCTTAAACTAAACAAAGCTATTGACATAGATGTTGACTTTCTTTCACCTCGATAAACCTCCTTCCAAACCATTCACAAACTCACATCCCTCCTTCTTCCGACCTCCCTTACCACCGCAAGCAGCAGCGCCCTACCCTCCTCCCACTAACCCCCAAAACCCTAACCCCTTCCTAACATTCCAGGAAAGCACTGTAATGGACTATTTAGAAATAGGAAGAAAAGCGCAGCATCGCAGCGACCACGCCCTCCTTCAAATGGAGGAGTCCATATTTAAGCGAATCGAAACCTCCCGCCGCAAGTCGTGGAAGCGCGTCCTCGTGGCAGGTGGCGCGGTCCTATTGGCCCTCCTCGTGGGGGCGGGCGTGCTGCACTACGGGGAGGGCCTAGCGCCGCTAGACGCACTCTACTGCGCGTGCGTTACGGTCACAACGGTCGGGTACGGGGACGAGAGCTTCACGACCCTCGGGGGACGGGCCTTCGCGGTACGGAACGGAAGGAAGCAGCACCTCCAAGTCAAGTCAAGTCGAGTCGAGTCAAGTCAAGGCAAGGCAAGGCAAGGCAAGTTCGTCAAGTCAAGTTGGTCAAATCAAGTCAAGTCAAGTTGGTCAAGTCAAGTAAAGTCAAGTCAATCAAGCCCAACGAGTGTGATTGCCGCTGTGCAGATAATGTGGATCCTTTCGAGCACTCTGCTAGTCGCACACTTCGCCCTGTGCATCACGGAGCTGCGCGTGGCCGAACAGCAGCAAGAGTTGGCGGCGGACGTGCTCTCGAGGGCGCTCACGAGGGAAGAGCTCACAGCGGCGGATTTGGACCTGGACGGGAAAGTCAGGTGTGTTCGGTCTCTCTCCCTCTCCCCCCTCTCTCAGATGCTCCCTCTCTCTCCCTCTCTCTCTCTCTGTCTCCCTCAGATCCTCTCACTCTCCCTCTGGTGCGCTCTCTCTCACTCTCTCTCTGGTGCTTTCTCTCTCGGATATGTTTACTTTTTCTCTCACTCATTCTCTCTCGGCCTCCCTTCCTTTTTATCGCTCATCGAGCGTTGTCTCATGTCGTCTCTTGATAAGAGCAAGTTGAGGAGGTGGGGCAGATCAAATCTGTGCCCTTTTGAACTTAGTCTTTAGTTGCTGATATAGTTCAAGGGTTTCCTCGAGGTGAACAAAGTATGCGTAAGTGGTGAATTTCTTAAGAAACGTCTTTGGTTTTTTCTGCAGTCTTGCGGAGTTTGTGTTGTTTAAGCTGAAGGAGATGAAGAAGGTGGAGGACGACGACATTGTTTGGATTTGTAACGAGTTCTCTAAGTTCGATGAGGACAAGGATGGCCACTTGAACTGCAACTGATTCTGTACCGAAGGGCAGCTTATCGTAGACTCTGCTTGAGGTAACTTTTCACGGTTTGTCCCCTCTCTCCTCTCGTCCTCTTTCTGTACAGCTCTTAACTCTCTCTCCCTTTGTCACGTTTCCCTTCTCTCGCTTTCTCTCCCTCCGTCCCTCCCTTCGTCCCCCCCTCTCTCAACACCCTATTCTCGCTCCCTCTCTTTCCTAGCTCTTCAAACCATTTCACCTTTTCTGGAAACTGCGGAGATTCAGCATCTTTTCTTGAATTGAGAAAAAGGGGCCTGCCATTTGCTATTGCCAACATCTCTGTGACTTCAATACGGGACCCTTCTGAATTCGCAGATTTCTGGCAGATGAGCGATTTGTCTATAAACACTTGTTACAATCATTTAATTTCCATTCTTCCATCATACTCTCCCCTCTTCCAATGTTCAACATTATGTTCAACAGCGCCCCCCCCCCTCCCCCCCCATTTTGTCACCCAATGGCTCATCTCATGAGGAGCAACATCAACAACAATAATGATTAAACAATGAATGAGGAGTCACGCCTTTAAAAAAACCTGTTTGCAAAAAGTTTACCCATTCAAATTGAACGTGTGCGGAGATAGTTGGGATCGGTTCAGCTAAAGCCATTTGATGTATAGAGCGCTCAGTCAGTTATCTGAGGGGGTGATGTGGTGGTGTTCATACTATAAGCTGATTAGCATTTGTGCTTTCAGGGCAGGTTGAAGGCTTAACAACATGAAAATGGCACTAAACAGTAACTTTAGATTTATTTCAATAAGCAGACACTGCAAATGAGAGGGTGAGGGAGAGAGAGTGAGAGAGGACGAGAGAGAGAGAGAGAGCGTGAGAGGGAGGAGGAGACTGGAGCTTTGCTCGATGATTGGACAGGGGGGGATTTAGATCCTCTACAGTTTGGTAGAGTGTAGCTCTGTTTCCCTTTTCGTACGGCCGTTGAGTGCAAAGCGGTCCTCCCCATGCAGAACCACCGGTTTGCACGTTATTCTGGCTCAGAATTTTGGCGTTATAGTTAAATTTTCTTAAATTTTTCGGGTGAAGGTTTAAGGTTCAGGTTCTAGAAAGTTGACCTTCAACTGTCCGCATGGCGCCGGTTCGCTTCGATGCTCTCACTCAACTGGGAAGGGCATAAGGTTTTCATGCCACGTGGCACCAAGATTGGTCTTCTGTTCATGCCTCGTTGCAAAAACAAGAATGGCTTCAGCGTGACAATCGACAAACCGTCCTAATATATGTGCTGATGTCAGCAAAAAACGTCAGCAAGAACGCAACTTGCCAGTAGATGGGCTCAAAACTTAGGAAAATCAAGTAGAGGCGTAGATAATGCAGCTCCGAACATTATTATTATTTTTTAACGAGGGAAAACTGTACAGTCACATAAACCATATTCATAAAACTGAGAACTTTAGCACACGACTCTGTCTGCTGCCCGCACATACCAATACCTCGTTCCGTCGAATGGAGCATGACAGAGTCTTCGCGTGAAGACTACACATGTCATTACGCTTTTGATTTACGATTTAAAAAAAAAAAAAAAGCCAAAAAAATGAAACCTATCACCTTTCTACTTTTTTTTTTTTTTCAGAGCGACGAGGCCTGTTCGGATATTCCCGCACTCCTCCTCCCTTCCTTTTTTGTATCATTTTTCCTTCCAACAGCTCCATAATGGAATGGTCGCAACCATTGGCTGGCGACCCAGCCAACCATTGATCCGTGTTGCGATTCCTATATCCACGCCGTTGGGGTGAGTACACAACATAACATAGAACGACCTCTCCGTTGCCGCATGGAGCCTCAGTTCCGTTGCACCTCCGCAACGGAACTGACGGCATGTGCACGCTCAGTCGCCTCCTCTTCGGCGACCAATCGGAGCTCAGGGGGAGGGGGGGACACCGGAGTGCTCGATTCCGGCCACGTGGCACTCCGATCGTGAGCCAGAGACTGCGGAGAACTCCAAAAATCAAATATAAATAAAGAACGAAAGAAAGAGAGAAAGAAAATAGATAGCAACAATAAAAAGAAAGTCAAATAAAAGCAGAAAAAAAAAAAAAATCAGTACCTGCGCTTGTGAGCGGAAGTACATGAAAGGAGTATATCTCAAAAAGTTGGACACCCGTGATGTGTAGATGTCCGCATATCTGCAAAGACATGACGGAAAGGAACAGGCGGTTCCATGCTCGTTAACGGAGCGAGCAACTCATGGAACATGTCAACCATACTCGAGTTCATCCTGAAAACCCTGAGATGCTTTTGCAGCAACAAGCTAATATGCAGAAGGGGTAAAAAGATAAGATAAGAAAGCAGCACTTGTAGTTTAGTTTAGTCACCACCTTTCACGCATAAGATGGTTAGCTCAACCAATCTGGAAGAACTCCTCTAAACTAGCCAACCAACCTTATCGTAAGGACCGACAATACGAAAAAAATATTTTTAACATAGGCCTAAATGTGTAAAGTTATAAACGAAAGAATCGAAATGGAAAAGGAAACAAAGCAGCATGGAGAGGGCGAGTCGGTTTAAAGGACGAACTTTTCAATCTGGCGAGTGAGATGACTTTTGTCCCACAGTCCCGAGCGGGAGAGGTACCCCCACCTGCACTCGGATGCAGCAAAAGCTCGTAATCAAAAAGCCTGACTTGCTAATAGAGAGAGACCGAGAGAGAAAGAGAAAGAGAGAGAGAGAGAGAGAGAGAGAGAGAGAGAGAGAGAGAGAGAGAGAGAGAGAGAGAGAGAGAGAGAAAAAGGAAGGACATCCTCCCAGTCACCCATCTCGATCCAAAAAACAACAATCTCCTGTATCCGACCTATAACTGCTCCTCTGAGAAGTACTTCCCTTTAGCTTCGAGGAGCAAAAAAGGACTTTCAGAGAAAGAGAGAGATTCCAGTAGGAAAATCCACGATGAAAAAAAAACCGAATCGAACAGAAACACCTTTGAAACCCTAAACCATCTGCACCCCTAGATCACTTCTCCCTTCTACATCATCAGCCCTCTCCGCATCACTCCCCGCCCCATCATCCCCCGCCCCCTTTACATCACCTACCGCTCCCTCTACATCACTCCCCGCCCCCCTCCATCACCTTGTGTTGAAGTCCCGGCCGTCCTCCTCAAGCATCGGCGCGATCTGTTGGTCCATTCTCTCCATGAGGAGGAGCATGCGCTGCATAGAGGCGGTCAGCTCCTTATCGCTCATCTCCGTGAATCCAAGGGTCTGCGGAAGAATGGAGGGAGAGGGAGGGGCGGGGAGAGAGAGAGGGGGGGCAAGTGAGGGCGGGGGAGAGAAAGAGTGGGAGAGAGAGGGGGGCAGAAATAGGAGGAGAGAGAGGGGGAGAGAGAGATCGGGGGAAAGAGAGAGAGGGGGGCAGAAATAGGAGGAGAGAGAGGGGGAGAGAGAGATCGGGGGAAAGAGAGAGAGGGGGGCAGAAATAGGAGGAGAGAGAGGGGGAGAGAGAGATCGGGGGAAAGAGTGGCGGGAAGAGACAGGGGGGGGGAGAGAGAGAGGGATAATTGAGCTGTGTCGTGAAGGACCAAACTACGAAGATATAGTCATGTTGTTTTGTATGTTCTTTTTGCAAATAAAGATCAATAAAAATAAAGTGACATAAGTAGAACGCACCTGAGCCGGGCGGGATGCTTGGCGGCGTTGCAGAGCGAGGCGGAGCTGATTGAAGGTGTCTCCCACTCCCTCCTTCTGATTGATCAGCTCGATCAGCCTCTCCCTGTGGTCTCTCCCATAGGCCAAGGCCTCAACCTGCAACACAGAGTCAAACCTTTCAAGCTTTTAAAATTTAGGGTTTCCAACCGATCGAGGTTTTGACTGTACTTAGCAATCTGCTTATTCACCTGCTTTGTCTTAAATTGATGTGCCCCATTTTCTTATTCGTGTCTAAATTTACTCCACACAGCTACTGTCACTCTCTCTCTCTCTCTCCACTCACACTTCCGGCTGCTCTTACCCTCAACAACCTTTCCCCCCCCTGCTCGCGCCTTCCCATTCCGAACAAAACGTCTATGAATTGTGAATCCATTGAACAGAACGGAACAGAACGGAACGGAACGGAGCACCGGCACATGGAGCGCCGTACCTCACGCTCGAGCTCCCGACAGATTAGCGCTGTGCGCCAACGCAGATGCACCTTGGATTGGCTCACATCCGTGTAGATGTGGTCGCCCACATAGAGCGTCTCGTCGCCCTGAAACCCTAAAGCCTTCTCCACCATCTGGGCACTCCCGCCACAGTACAGCCCCCCTGCTCCCTCCCACTCCCTCTCCCTCTCCCACTCTCAGCTGCCTCCTCCCCCACACAGGTCGCGATGCACCACGACATCATGCCACATCATCTCATCGCATGTTACAACATCACGTCACGTCTCATGTTACCTCACATCAGGTCACGTCACGCCTCTCAAATTTCAACACATCGTCACCTCATGGCATTCCATGTTATGTTGCGTTATCTCATGTCTTGTCATGTCATGACATCTCATGTCATGTCATGTCATGTCATGTCACGTCACGTCACGTCACGTTACGTTATGTCACGTCATGTGACGTCATGTTTGTATTGGGAAGAGAAATGGGACCTGGGCGGGCCTTGAAGCAGGGCCGCATGAGACCGTCCTCGGTCACGATCTCGTAGAGAGGGTGGTTCATTTGGAAGAACTCGGGCTTGCGAGCCGATACGATCACCTGCGAGGGAGAGGGTGGAGGAGGAGAGGGAGAGGAGCGAGAGGTGGGGGAGGAGGAGAGGAGAAGGAAAGGAGAGGTGAAGGTGGAGGTGAGCAAGAGGAAGAATTCGACATAGGGATGAGAATTGAATGAGAACTTGAGCTAAACTGGAGCAGGAATGGCGAAAAGCGAGAAGAGATGATGCTGAGTTTAGTAAGGAAAGAAGGAAAGTGTGAGAGGAGAGGGAGCTGACCATGTCAAACAACTTTCTCCATCCCATTCCGTTGGGGAGGAAGCGATCGAAGGAATGCTGCATCATTTTATGGGTGTAGTGGTAGTCCGAATTTGTGATCAAAAGGAGCCTCTTTCCCGCCTGCCCACCGACCACGAACTTGCTTTCAGAGAAGCCTATCAGAAATACATATTTCCTGCTCTTTTTATAAAAAGGAATTAAACCGTTTGCTTTCTTAACCACACAAAGCTCCACTCCAATTCCACTCTCCAAATGCTCTCACATTTACACACACGTTTGAGCCCCACAAAGCTTAACATCCTTAAACCGTATTATTTGAACAACCGTGTTTCTTGAACAACTGCACCATTTGAACAACTTGGGCATTGCAAGAAAGAGTCAATTTGGGAGATTGAATTGTTTCAATTGTTAAATTTTTGCATGGCTCACCTCTTTCTGGTCCAGTAGAGTTAGAGGAAGCTCGGGGTCCAACTCCACAAATCTATCCGGTTCATTCACTATTTCGGCCTGCAAGGAATACCCTTACATCAGTCGCTGCTTTTCTCTCCATCCCTCCCTCCCTTTTCAACTCTCCCACCCATCCTCTCTCCTATCACGCCTCTCTCCTATCACGCCTCTCTCGCACATCTACCTCATCTATCTCTCTCTCTCTATCCCTTCCATAGTCCTTCTTACTTATTCTCCCTGTTTCTTTCTGTTGATACCTCTTTGTTTGTCTCTTCCTAACTGTCTATCCCACTCTTCTCCGCCTACCTACTCCATCTCCCTCCATCTCTCTCCCTCACTCCTCCCACTCTGCCCCCCTCTCTCCCTCACTTTCTACACTCTCGTTCACTCCTTCACCTCTTTCGCCCTCTCCCTCTCCTTCCCTGCCTCCAATGCATGGCGAGAAGAAGCAGCCCACCTTCAGTTGGCCTTCCACATGTGCACGGAACAGAGCACGTGCCACCACCTGCATGGAACGCCCCATGGATCAGTCCACATGCTCTCTCCCTCTTTCCATACCAAAATCCCGTCCCCCCCTCTGCACATTACCTTTCCCACTCCCTGCATCTCCCTCTCTTTCCCTGCAACTCCTTCCCTCTCCCTGCATCTCCCCCTCTCTCCCTGCATCTCCCTCCCTCTCCCTGCATCTCCCTCCCTCTCCCTGCATCTCCCTCCCTCTCCCTGCATCTCCCTCCCTCTCCCTGCATCTCCCTCCCTCTCCCTGCATCTCCCTCCCTCCCACTATCTGCAACACAAGATACGCCTTCTCCTTTTTGGTTTTTTTCTTCTTTTTTGTTCAACTAATTTCGTTCATCGAACCAATCAATACCAATAATCAACTTACCAGACCTTATAAACACACGCTGTTCCTTAGCCGTTTCCCCCTAAAAAAAGAGTGTCCTTCCGCTTCAAATAGATTTCTCCCAGCCCCCTCACCCTCTCTCTCCTCTTTCCCTCCCTTCTCTTCCCCCCCTCTCATGCTGCTCACCTTATGCAGAGTCTTATAATCCCCCGGAGGCACCTCAGCAGGAAGCCGGCCGGCATCTAACTGCTCCACCATCTGCACTCCCATCCACCCATACACAAAAACCACAATATATGTTTAGAAAACAAAAAAAAAAAACCCAAAATCACAAGCCCCGAAAACACACCACCCTAAAAACCCAAATCTGCAACACCCAACATCCCAAATCCTAAAATTCGAAGCCCCAAAACCCCCAAAACCCCAACCCCCCCTGTACGGCTTCACCTGCATGTACATGACTGCCTCGCTGACGCTGAAGAGAGTGTTCAGAAACTCCCATCGCCCCTCATTGCGCAGATCCACCAGCTCTCTCCCGTACAGTCGGCTGCTCCAATATTACCATGTTAAAGAGGGGAGGAGGAGGAGAGCGCAGTGCAGAGACACTGCATAGAAGAGAGGTTTCTCTCCCTCTCTCTCTCGTTCCCCCTTTTCACTCCTCCCCCTTCCATCCCCTCCCCCTCCCCCTCCCCTCCCCTTCCCTCTCCTCCTCCCCGGCCCCTTCCCCCACGCCCTCTCCCTCCCCCTCTCCCCGCTCTTTCCCCCACCTTCCTCCTTCCCCTCCCTCCCCAGCCCCCTTCTCCCCTTCTCCCTCCTTTCCCTCCCCACCTTCTTCCCCCTCTCCCTGCTCTCCCCCCTCCTCACCCCTCCCTTCCCCTCCCTCTCCCCATCCCCTCGCCCCTCCTCCTTCCCTCCCGCTCTTCCTCCCCCTCCTCCCCACTCTCTCCTCCCCTCTCTCTCTTCCCCACTCTCCAAGCTGCAGCTGACCTGATTTGTCTGTTAGAGAGCATTTTTGTGCCGTGCATGGCCCTCTTCACATAGCCAAACCGATCCGCCTTCACCAAGTTTCCGTTTTCTTTGTCCATAATAAGTCCCCGAATCACCTGCCCATACAATAAAAAAATCATCCATATATACCGTCAAGAAAGCTCTTTAATTTAACTCCTCACACTCACATCTTCCACATCTCTCCAAAAAAGAAATAAAAGCTCGACGCCATATCACAATTTGTGGTTCCATGTTGGTCCCACGTCACACTTGATTTCATTTACAATTAAGGACAATTTTAAAGAACAAATTTATTTTACTCACAAGATCGGGGTCAAATTTTAGCTCGTCGACCGGGTAACCTTTTGACCTCAAATTTTCTTTCGAATATTCGTAAGCGCGTCCTTCCCAAGCCTGCCGAGAAAATCAGAGAACCAAAAAGAAAAGCAATATTTTAGAGCTAGTGGGGGGAGAGAGGGAGAATAAGGGGGAAAGGGAGAAGGAGGGAGAGAAGGAGAGGGAAGGAAGTGGGGAAGGCAGAGAGAAAGGGTGAGGTAGGAGGAGGGCGAGAGGGAGAGGGAAGAGAGGGGGTTAAGGAGAGGGAGAGGGAGAAGGGGAGGGACGAGAAGGGTGGAGGGAGAGGGGAACATCTTGAGACCTGAACATGAAATTGAATTCTTTCTTTTCTAATACCACGGTGGGGGCATGAAGAGAAGAATTTCATCCAGCTACTGCTACGTTATTGTCAAAAAAAAAAAGAACAATTTCAGCCAAAGTCAGCCACTGAATGTCACTTTCTCTTTTTCTTTTTTCCCTATCAGCAACCTGCAAATCCTTTCATTTCCCAGCTGAAAAAAAAAGTCATCAATCTCACCCCCAAAAAAACGATATACCACTTTCATTACAATCCCACACATTCAGCCAAAGCCCTGAACCAGGCAGTCACACTTTCATAAGTTACAGGTTCAACAAGTGCAGGTTCCATGCAGTTGCAGTTGCGTGCAGTTGTACGGAAAACATGGAATGCCCTCCAAGCCGAGGTCGGTGCATGCCAACCTCACGTTCACATTGTAGTGAATGAGCGTGTAGTCCATGTCGTAGCCGATCGTTGTGATGGAGCGAAGGTTCAAAGTTCTGCTGCAAAAGATGCCTCGCGCGGCCAATCCATGGGGGAAGCACGCCTGCACAACGGAATGCGGCACATGGAACACTGTTAGGGTTAACGTTATGACGGAAGCATAGAAAGCGCTTGCGGCTGTCGTTTCAAGATGGGACAAGTGAACGCGTAAAACAGCAGCGCTAAGAATGCAATAGTTTTGTTAGCTGATACGGATTATAATGCATGTACACAAGTTGCGCGTAACCCACAAAATCGTTTTTTTTATACTTTTATTTTTTTATTCCTTTGCCTCTGAAATCTGAATAAGCACTGACCGGAACGTCGAGCTGCTGCAGGAGAGAGTCTGCTTCCTTCGCCTCCGCCCGGGCGACTTCCATGATGGGCTTTCCAAGGTCCGGCTGAGTCTCCATCTCATCTGCAGCTCCCCTCCAAAAAGTAACGTTGAGAGGACAGTTTGAAGATACTTCATTCAAGCAGCACCTGCAATTCACCCCCTTACTCATGAATCCTAACCTTGAAACTGACCCTAACCCTAACCCTAACCCTAGCCCTAACCCTAACCCTAACGCTAACGCTAATCCTAACCCTAATCCTAACCCTAATCCTAACCCTAACCCTAACCCTAACCCTAACCCTAACCCTTACCCTAACCCTAACCCTAACCCTAACCCTAACCCTAACCCTAACCCTAACCCTAACCCTAACCCTAACCCTAACCCTAACCCTAACCCTAACCCTAACCCTAACCCTGACCCTAACCCTGACCCTAACCCTAACCCTAACCCTAACCCTAACCCTAACCCTAACCCTAACCTTAACTCTAACCCTGACCCTAACCCTGACCCTAACCCTAACCCTAACCCTAACCCTAACCCTAACACTAACCCTGACCCTAACTCTGACCTTAACCCTAATCCTAACCCTAACCCTAACCCTGTCCCTAAACCTCACCCTCACCCTAACCCTGTCCCTAACCCTAACCATAACCCTAACCCTGTCCCTAACCCTAACCCTAGCCCTAACCCTAATCCTAACCCTAACCCTAACCCTAACAACTAATCCTCACCCTAACCCTAACCCTGATCCTAACCCTGCATTGAGGCTGAATGTGACAGTTCCAAATGCAGCCCAAACCGCCGGCAGCTCACCAAACGCGTCCGCGAAGGTGCGCTGAATCTTCATGTCGCCCTTCGTGCTCTCCCCGAGGTAATCTATGTCGAAACTGCGGTCTTTACTGGTTGTAACCACATGGAAAAGGTCGTCCGGCGGAGCGACTCCGGCGACCGGCTGCTCTCTGGCCACGCCTGCCGCCTTGTTCCCTGCGGGCTCCGTTCCGCTGGCCTTCACGGAACAGCGTTTCGACATGGATCGCCGGTTAGGGTTCCATTTGCGAGGAATGTCCAGTAGTACCAGCTTCCGGGAGTGCGTGGACAAGAAGCAGCCGCGGTGGAGGGGTTCTATGGTCGCCGTAGAGAAATTAGGGTTTGCAAATAGTTCCGTTCTCGGCGACGGCAGGACGGCGGACGCCATAGCCTCCTCTCTCTCTGGTCCGACTCTGGCGACTGATTGGGGTTCAGAGTCAGCCTCCCAAATTAGGGTTTAGGGTTTTGGTAGAGGGGAGATGGGGGACCAGAAGGGGACTGAAAAATGCTTTAGCTGGGTTTAAGGTGAGGGGCACCACGTGTCAGCTCCTGTGGCGTTCCGGGGTTTCTGGAGGCGAGTCAGCGCCACGTGGCACGCTCGGAGATTTGGCGGGTTGACGAGAGCCAATGGGAGAGCTGGTCACACGCGTGAATATCTCCGGGCAGGGGGAATATCTGGGGATGTACGAAATGTGTACGGCACCGACATGCTCTGCATGCGGACAAAAGCGGGAAAAGACCGTTGGGACGAAATCTGGTTGGCACTTGGATCGACAAGCATTGGCAAACCAACTGTTGGTAGCCATTGCCAATGGGTGGCAACCACTTCAATGGTCGCAACCGTTGGATAGCAATGGTTGCCAGCCATTCCGATGGTTGCGAGCCATTAGACGTCCAACGAACCATTGCCATTCAGAGGCCAACCATTGGCATCCAACGGCTGCAACCATTGGCAATGGTTGGCAGCTTTGGTTGCTAAAGCATGGGTCCACTCTTGTGCAAGTTGTGCAACATGCGGATGTGTGGGGGTCCTTTCTACATTCTCTCACATCCGCTCAAAACTGTGCACGTGGCGAGTTGCCATTGGACGATGCTCGACTAATTTATAGTTTCCAATAGAACAACGCAGCCCTAAGGCTTCTAGCTGTTTTCTTTTGTCCTTAGGTCCTTTGCGACCAGTTTCCTCGTGGTTCCCCATGCTGCTGATTTTGTCCATGTACAATTGATGGCGTCATCGCCATCGTGAGATCAATGTCACATCCATTTTTTCCAATAGAAAGAATGAATGGAACGTGGAATGGGACATGAGTCGGCATGGGTCTCATCTCAACGGAGAACACCATCCAAAGTGTATCAAAAAGGGCAATGTTAGTAATGGAGATGTCATGGGAAACACAAGGCATAACTAGGAACATGCGCAACATTATCACTAGAGCAAACAACGACATTTCCATGGCAGGCGAACAAATTTTGTGCTGCTCGTGGACACGCGTCATCATCCGAATGTTCCGTTGTTGGGCGATCTCCATGTTCTCAAATGCGTGAAATCGCCAAACATGACACATGAAGTTGCTAGTTCTGAAATCCGTCAAGCAAATTTCGCCAAACCCTTGAAACAGAAAACGCGTCCCAAGATGCGCCTTCAAATGAACCAAGAATCCCCAAAACTGGGCCCCCAACTCTACTCTAGACCCCTAAACCCTCAAACCCTGACTCTTACCCTGACCCTGAACCCTACCTCTTCAGCCCTGACCCTGTCTCGAACCTTCAAACCCTAAAACCCTCAAAACCCTAAAAATAACCTGACCCTGAACCCTGCCTCTTAATCCCTGACCCTGTCTCGAACCTTCAAACCCTCAAAACCCTAAAAGTACCCTGACCCTGAACCCTAACTCTGGAGCCCTGTCTCGAACCCCAAAACCCTAAAATCATCCAACCCTAAAAAACTTTAAAACCCTGAAAACCCTAAAACCCTCAAACCCCTAACAACCCCTAAACCCCTGAGCCTGAACCCTGAACCTCTTGAATTTCCAACGTGCAAAACCCTTTCTCGAACTTGCCACCCTAAACCACCGTCTTCCCCACTGCGTAGGCGCGTGCCACGTGTCAAGCCATGACCTTGGCTGTTTCCCCCTTTTACCTCTCCGCTCCTTCTTCCTTTATCCCCTTGAACCCTAACCCTAACCCTGTCCCTAACCCTAACCATAACCCTAACCCTAACCCTAGCCCGAGAGCCCCTTCCGCCATGAACTTCTCTTTCAAGCGAGTGCAGGCGCAGTCTTTCTGCAAGTCGCTCTACCGCCCTCAACCCCCACACCCCTCACTCCTGAACCCTAGTCTTGCTGCCTGTAAGAACCCTAATATCGGAGGGTTCAGGACGCGGGCGGGCGGTCCTTGCGCCTCCCTGAGGGAGGAGGGAGAGGAGGAGCTCTTCCGTTGGGACGTGGCGGAAGCCCTGAGGAGGGTGCGCGTAGTGTTGGTGGAGCCACAGGGTGCGCTCAATGTGGGGATGGTGGCACGCGCCATGGCTAACTTCGGCCTCGAGGACCTTGTGCTCGTGCGCCCGGGTAGGACCTCCTTTCTCTCTCCCCCTCTCCCTCTCCCTCTCCCTCTCCCTCTCCCTCCCTCTCCCTCTCCCTCTCCCACTCCCTCTCCCTCTCCAATACAGATACGAAATCATAAACGTTGCCTCCTTTAATCATTACAAAACCCACAAATTTTGTATATGTTTGTTTAAATTCTTAATAACTCTTTTTTCTTTCTTCCTGATGTCAGGCGGATCCGCGATCGACTTCCAAGGCCCGGACGCCCGAAGAATGGCGTGCCATGCAGGCTCAGTTCTGGACAACGCGCGGCCGTTACAGACCCTCTCTGAAGCTCTTGAAGGCGTGACTCGAACTTTAGCGACTTCTGGTCGGCCCCGAGGGCCCCCTCTTCCCCCCCTCGAAGTTTTGGGGCATCCCCATCTCCGACTTTCTCCTCCTACAGATGAAGGTTCACACAAGATTTACACAGAGAGTCGGGTTCAATCGATCCCTGTGAATTCAGTACAGGACTTTTCTGAGTCTTCAGAAGCAGCCGGAAGAGAAATTTCGGCTGGATTGAACTCAAATTTGGGTGTTATGTATGAGCAGGAGGGGACATCGAGTGTTGAAGGTCATTCTATGGATGGATTCACTCAAAAGAATCGTGGTAGTAGTGGGAGAGGAGAGCCGGTTGAGGTACGCCGAGCTTCCGAGATGGTAGGAGGGGTGCGTCTGGAGGAGGAGAGCTGCCTTAGGTGGCTATTAGGGGGGGAGGGAGAGTTGGGGAGAGGGGGAGAGGGAGGTAGCAACCGGAGGGGGACTGGGAGAGGGAGTGGGAGTGGGAGGGCTGCGGTATTGTTCGGAAGAGAAGACAGCGGTTTAAGCAACGATGAACTTAGCTATGCTCAGAGAACTGTTGCTATACCCACTTCCCCTCTTTGCCCCTCCATTAACCTCTCCCATGCTGTTGCTGTTCTCTGCCTTCAGCTCTCTCAGGAAGCACATAGTCTTGTTACGGAAAGGAGAGGGTGGGAAGAGAGAGAGAGAGTAGAATTGGGAGGCCATGTAGAGTGTAGTGGCTTCAGGGAGGAGGTGAGAGAGAACACTGAGGCAGTTAAGAATCACGAATCTCTCCACTCAGTTGCAGTTAACCGGGGTGATGAGATGATCGGTAGCGGAGGAAGTATTGTGAGCCCTATGAACCCTCCAAAGGTTGAAGTTTTGAAGAAAACGAAGCAATTAGATGTAGCTTTAGTTGTGGAAGGGGAGGAGGGAGGGGAAGGGAGTGAGGGGGAGAGATCAGGGGAGGGTGATATGGAGAGTGAAAGTAAAGGAGAGAGGGAGGGCAGAGAGCAAGAAGCAGCGAGTATTTCTGAGCTGGAAAACTATTTACAACATCTGGAAAAGATGCTGCTGACGACGACCTTTCTGCTGCCTCACACGGCTCCGAAGGTAGGCCTTACTTTTTCAGCTAAATAGCTCTGCGTCGTTTTTCTTGTTTTTATTTATTTCCTTCCTTTCTGTCAGATTCACAAGTTCAAACTTACTCCCAAGGCTCCTAAAGAAGTCCCTTTTTTTTTTTTTTTTTTTTCTCGAGTGCAGAGAATGGCGAAACTAAGGCGCCTTCTTCTGAGAGCGATGCCTTCTAAAGCAGAATTGGCTCTGCTTTTTGCGATCACTTCAAAGACCAGCGGAGCGTTGCAACGAAGTAAAGCAGCGTCAAACGGAAACAAAAAAAAAAAAGCTGAAGCATAGAGAGGGAGACTCTCCATGAAAGCAGGTGCAGGGTCCCTCCCATGGGGGATAGAGCAGCTGTAACGGTACAATAGCAAGTAGAATTCCGCAAACTTATTTTTTTCAAAGGAAATTAGGGTTCCGAGGAACTTAGGAATTAGGGTTTGGGTAATGCAGGATGGGTCCCTTACAAGGAACAGAGGGAGCAACGGAATATGCATTGATCTCGCGATGGCGGTGCCATCACATGTACGTGGACAACACCAACTTGGGGAACCACGAGTAGCCGCCAATTTGCCATATAATAATTTGTTAGTGATCGCTCGCACGAGCTCGAGCGCGTGCCTACGCATGTGACGGCCCATAACAGTTACAGTTACAGTTACGTTCACAGTTTGCGCCAAATCAGCAACTAGAATACCACCCATTAATGTATTTGCCACAGTTCACTGTAAAGGAGCCGCCCAATTGAGAGAATTGAAAAAATTGAGCATGTGACGGGCCAACTGCAAAACAGAGAACAGGTTCTCACAAGTGCGAGTGGCCACGTGGAGATCTCGCGAGTGGGAATCGAACGGTTGAAAACTGCAGCGAGGCAACACGTGGCGAGTCCATGCATATCGAGCACCGGTCGCGATACATCGTATCATATCGTAAGCCCATCAATGAGGATATATCGAAATATCGAGAAACGTAGGGCGTAGGCCGTACAATCTGCTGCCATGAAGCTTCAAAGAACATACAAAAGGAAAAAGATGTTTGTTTGAACTCACGATGGCAAGGCCATCAAATGTACATGGATAAAAGCGACATAGGGAACCAGAGGAAGCGGTCACAAAATACATAAGGACAAAGAGAAGGCCTCGAAAACATACAAAATGTCGAAATGTCGAAATGGGCTTAAAGTACAGCCAATCCGAGCTTGTCTAGTGGACTCTATGACAACGTGGCGGAAAGCGATTAGCTATAAGCATCGAAAAAGCCTCGCGTGGTACCCGACCACATTTCTCATATTGCGATATATCGTGCAATATTGGTATCCGAATTGTCGTCATCCAAGTTTGTCAGATTGACAATCGAATGTCGGAATTGCACGGAGGATCCTAGGATTCCTCAGCCGTCAAATTTCGTCGTTTTGCAAAAATCCAAGACATTCGTACCACACTCTTATCGGTCAATCTGGATCTAAAAGTAAGCCAATGTGAAATTCGACACGTGGTTACAGTCCGCAGCAGACAAGCCAGTCAGGACATTTTGCAGTTGCGAAAACGTCCAGATACAATGTACTGGCAGCCCACCGACATGGGCCTTGGTATTTCATTGGCGGAGGCGGCGAGCCCAATCAGACCATGCCACGTGTGCACATTTTGCTACTGTTAGCCGCATGCACCGAAGGGGTGCATGCACCGTCGATGGATGTCCACCAGTCGAGGTCAACGGTCCGATTTAGGCGGTTCGCACATTGTCCCGAATGCGAGATTGGCCTGTGGGGCGGTGGGGACTACGAGTGTGAGAGCGAGAGGGGGGAGAGTGGGGAGAGGGGGGAACGGGAGGGAGTGAGAGAGAGGGGGGAGAGGAAGTGAGAGAGAGAAGGGGGAGAGGAAGGGAGTGAGAGAGAGGGGAAGCAGAGGTAGGGAGTGAGGGAGAGGGGGGGCAGCGGGAGGGAGTGAGAGAGAGGGGGGAGAGGGAGGAAGTGAGAGAGAGGGGGGAGAGGCAGGGAGTGAGAGAGAGAGAGGGGGGAGGGGGAGGGAGTGGGAGGAGGGGCGGAGAGACCGGACGGGAGAAGCATCGCAATGGCACCCTCTCATGCTTTTATGGCAAGTTATCTCCCCCTCCCCTTCCCCCCCCTCCTCCCACTTCCCGAACTTTGAAATGCCGCTCTCCTTCCGTAATTACTCTAGCGCTAAAGCTCGTCCTCTCTCTAATCTGTGGCTGCAGGTCACCACCTCCCTCTTCGCCATACTAGCACTTCAAACCTTCCAATCGAGTGGGTCTCCCTCACTCCCTCCCTCCCTTTCTCCCTCCCTCCCTCCCTCCATCTCTCCATCTCTCCATCCCTCCCTCCCTCCGCACTAACTTCAAACCATCCCATTGCAGCAATGGCAGCGCCGGCCCCCCCTACGCCTGCCCCGACGGCGAAGTGTATGTTCAAGAACTGGAAGCTCGGCGTTGTGCAGCGCTATGTGGTGGTGTACAAGGGCACGAAGTGCACGTGGGTGTGGGCAGACGACCAGTACCACTGTCTGCAGTTCTGGGCGGGGCCCGTGCGCTTCACGGGACCCTCATTGATCGGAAAGGGCAAGACGTGGAGCTACACCTTCACAAAGCCCGGCGATTACAAGTACTATTGCTGCATACATGCGGCGCAGATGCGCGGTCGCATCACTGTGCTCAACCAAGGTGCGTGCCCACCCGCCTGAGAGCCTTTTGGGGATGGGGGATGCGGAAATGTCAAGTGGGAGAGCTTAATAGGCTGATTCTAGCGGCTGGATGCTGGAAATGTGAGGGCGGGGAGAGTGTTAGTGATGATGGAAGAAGTGCTTTTTTGTAATTTTTCACATTTTCCTTCTCTGCCTCCTCTCCTTCCTCTCTCACCTCGAAAACCCTGGCCCCTCCTCTCAATCCTCTTCCTCCCCATCCTCTCATCGCCCTTCCTCCTCTCCTTGCTCGCCCGCCACTCTTTCCATTCGTCCTGTCCCCTT